>JZKD02S2110227.1:135004-154762 GCA_000966675.3 Picea glauca
TGTTGTCCTCTCCTAAAGGTTTTAGTCCTTTTAAGGAAGATGCAATTGTCCTACAATCTTGTTCTAATTCTCAAGGTCGCTTGGAAGTGCGAGAGAAGAGCATACTAAGCGATTGTTATCCAACTTCTAATCCCAATGCAAGTTTTATGTGATTACAAATAATTCCAACTTATACTTTTAGTCAAAGCAAGCCATCCATGTGGAAAAATGAAAGCAAACAAGGAAGAAATGATTTTAAACCCCCTAAGTGCCTATGTGTTTTGACTAGTCCCTTTATATGAAGAGGGGACTAAGTGTGGTGCAACTTACAACATGCATGAAACCACTTTTAAGAAGGCTAGGGGCCTTCCCCAAATCACAAAAAACCTTACAATGTGTATTTTTCTACACAAGTGCACGCGTCTCAGTGTAGACAGAGGTGCACTGAGTGCCTGTGCACATACCAAAACGGGATTTTGGACACAGGTGCGTAGAATAACACTGTGATTTTGGTTCATGTGTGCACGATGCGTGACTGTGGGCCAAAAAACCTGCACACAATAGACACAGGTCCGTGAAGAAAATTCTTGATGGAATTGTCTCAATTCAACTTAGAATTGGATGTTTTGTAGGTTGGCTTGGCCAGTTAATGCACCTGCAGGTTAAATAAACAAAAGAAGAGCTATAAAAACCCAAATGGGATAGGAAATTGATACCTTTCCCTAGTGGAGTCGCCAATTTGTTGTGCCTCTTTTTCCACCTAGATGAGAAAAACATAGGTGCTTACAAGCTTAGTTGGGTTAGCTAAGTAGGACAGCTGTAAAGGAAAGGGTTAGAGAAAGAAATATAAAATAACAACTAAGAATTAAACTAAGAAATAAAATAACAACTAAAAATTAAACTAAGAAATAAAATAACAACTAAAAATTAAAATAAGAAATAAAATAACAACTAAACTAGTGATCATAAAGACATAAGAACAAAGAAACCAATAAGACTCATGTCACCAATGGTAAGGTTTATATTAGTGAAAGAAAACACCAAGAATAAAGAGGACTATGAGTCCCTTCTTTGTCCAAGGGAGGTCTCTTGGACCCCCACAAATAAGCTCTTCTTACAACTTTGAATGAAAATGGTGAAATAATTCCAAGATAATCCACTCAAGGGGTGATATGGATTTCCCAATGTAATGGTGCTAGTATACTCTTGATGAGAATAGAGAATTCTTCAAGAGAATAGTAGCAGCATAAATTTGTTATTGAATTCCTTAAAAATGACGTGCACCCATGGCCTTGTTTTATAACACCTCTTTGAGGTATTGTGCAACCAACTTGTAGTGTGAAAAGAGGCTAATTAGGGAATTTTTAGGTCTTTGACTAGCCACCCAGTCGGATCCAGTCCAGATTTGGGTGTCAAATCAACTTGGAAGCTGAACCAGAAGTGGGTGGGAGGCCGAACAATCTCATAAATGTGTCGTTCTCAAATTTGTGTGGCTTTTAGCGACCACAGTCGTGCATCGGGCGCATGTGCGTTTTTCCTATGTTTTTGTTTTGCGCATGTGCACACGCGCCCTGTGTAGTCATAGCACAATTTAATTTTATCACTGGTTGTATAGTTTTGAACCTTTTGGAAATTCTTTTGTGGTGATTTTGTTTGTTGGGTGACCTCATAACTATTTGATGATGCTGGATTCCTGTAACCATTTGCCGACGAAATTTCAGTGATAACCAAAAGGCTTTCGCCAAGGACTCAAAGTTTGAGTGGGACCCAACTTTATCATACACATATCACTTGGGAGAGGGACCAGTGAGAGTTCTTTGAAATAAACGTAAGTCAAAATAATCTTCCATGATGATATTGGAAGAAAACCACAGGTGAAAATTCATAATGTGATTGGTGGGGTCTTCTTCGGGCTAGCCTTCGAATTTGGGAATATCATAAGGTAGTTTAGTGGGCATATTAGGCCAAGTGGGATCATGTAATATGGGATTGTTCATAAGTTTGGTCAAATATGGGATGTTGAGAGATGCCAATTATGGCATGGTGGTGGAAATACCAACCATGGTATGTGATGGTTGTTGAAATGTTCCTTGTGAGGGAAGTTGGGAGCTTGTTCCTTGTGAAGAGGATTGGGCCCCTCATCCTTGTGGTGGAGGGATAGTATGTGAGTTTTGTTGAGTGTTGGTACCAAGAAAAGTGGCCCCAAGAAATACTAAACATAATACAGTAGCACTTACTAGTGTATGAAATGCGTGTGATGATGTATTAGCTAAAGTAGGGACACCTCCCAAAATTGAGGGTAATTTTCTCAATCTCCTAGAATGGCGGGGATACTATGGTTCCCCAATGATTCCGGATGATATGTGGATGTGTGAAGATGGTGATGAGAAGAAAAAATAGAATAATTTATTTACCAATTACCAAAAAAATGTACTTATAAACTACATGTAATCAAATGGTGACGATCATGCATAAAACATTCAATGTAAATGGTAGTTTGGATGGTTTTTCTGACTCCACATTGGGGAACATGAAAAACAGAATGCATGTGTCCTATCTGACATAACGTCCTTGTAGATTTTAAACTTGTACAATATTTTACTGCAAATAGATTTTCAATAAAAGAACAGAAAAGATACAATGGAAAATACATACATTACATAGATATTTTTCCCCTAGAAACCCAAACCGAGAAAACCAACATATTCTATATTCATTTATAGTGATACATTGTTTAACATACAATATACATGTAGGAGCCAGAAACATCCAAAACCCTAACCTAATGACCTAGATATTCAACAACCCAAATTCCTTAACCGGAAATAGAAAAACATCGGCAAAAACCATGTTTCGAAAAACCGCCCAACAATGGACATGAAAATCGAGGCGACATGAAAAATGAGGAAACAATGAGACATGTTTCTCGAGGAAAAAAACATTATCGGGGGCGCTACCCCCAACCCCCACGCGGGGGGGATATCACCATCCTATGAACCCAGTGCAATGTATCAGACACTAGAGCTAGTCGTGCAAATAATACAACATATACCCAATAGTCCTTCCTCTCAAATAGTACTGGACCTCCAAAAAAGCACTCGATAGTGGAGTTGAAACCCACTTGAGGAGATACTAGTGAAGGGATGAAAAATTAGTTATAATGAGAGGTGAAGGGGTCATATCCTGAAAGTACTAGTGATATTTCCCAACAATCATTCAAAATCTGACTGAGGTGTGATTGCAACCCACAACCGCTACCTTGGGTAGATAAAACCTAGATTTTGGCCACTAAGTCACCTCGACCAAGAACGACATTTAGATTTTTGGCCTCAAAAATCCATCACATGTTGTATGCTTTCAAAGGGTTGGGTGACCCATGGAGGCACATACTGAACAACTGGACCTCTCCCTTCAATCCTTCATGGGTGTGTCCCTACCTTATGGTATATGAATGCTTGATTGGGAGGATTTTCGTATCCCAATTCGTAAATTTTTAAGCTTCAATGAAAAACTGATGATGGGGATTATTTGGATGCCTATCCCCAAAATCATAACTTAGACTACCAAATTATTTTGCGTTCCTCTTGTGGAGGTCAAAAATGGGTTGATTATGGTTTCTTTTAGATTTTGAAAGTGGCTTGTGGAGTTGGGGTCATGGGCCAACTTTGTTGATTTAAGATTCATGTGAGAAAAATAATTTATCAAACAAGTGAATCCCTTATGATTCTAGCAGATCTCTTATGGGTGCGAGGAGAAGAGCATACTATGGTTTCAATTCTCTGAAAAAACACCTCTTGAATATGTGATGATGTGTTCAAGAAGTGATAGTGAGTGATGAATTTTTAATAAGTTAAGTGAGAAAAGTTTGGCATGTGGACATCACTTAGTCCTTTACAATGGTTGCTTACCTCTAACTTACTATATTTCACAAATAATCCTTGTAGAAATTGACAAATCCCTTACCAACTATCATGGTGGACATGTGAGTCCTTACTTATGAGCTTTAATCTCCCTAGGATGTTTTTTAATATAAGAAATCTTTGAAATTATTCCTAGGTTGTGAAAATGTGGGCATGTGTGGGCCCTTACAATGCTTTAAGCTTCCTAAATGATTTACTCTATAAATTTGAAACAAACCTGAGATTGTACATGTGGGCATGTGTGGGCCATTACAAATATTTTCAGATTATGTTTCAAAATAAGCTAAGAGGTATTGACCTCTCCTAGAGAATGATTTTATAAAGGGAGATGAAGACTTATCTAGGAAATCTCTTTTTTTGATTTCCAAGATCACACTATGGTGTGAGGAGAGAGCATAATCCAATATCCCCTAAATAATTTTCTAGTCCTGATTTAATGTGATGAGTTTGTAAAAGAAAAGAAACTATTGAAATTCACATGCTAAACTTTATGCCATCCATGTGGAAAATAAGGAAGTAAGAGATGCAAAGATTATTTTTATCCTCCCTAAATGTTTATGTGTGGTCAAAACTATCTATGAAAGATTAAATCTCAAGCTTGTTATTGATGAATTTTATAACAGTGCATAAATAAAATATAACCAACTTGGTGGAAATGGGCTTCTCAAGCCTTACAATTTGGAAAAAAGAGAACATTGTGCAACTAAAAAGAGAATAGTCACGCACAAACCATAGAGTGTGCGTTGAGAGAGTTATGATAGAGAGAGGGACTGCGTGGATTTCACGTCTCTTCAACCCAAAAATGCACACGTGCATGGAATTGGTGGGATGAAAATTTTGACCATCATCTCTCAAACAAAAGATAAATTATGTTGTCTGAGGGTGTGGCTAGGCCGGTTCTTGGTCTTGCAAACAAAAAAAAGTGAGAGGAACAACTCTAGAAGCCTAATTGAGCATGAATTGTGATTCTAATCCCTACTATGGTCTGCAAACTATTTTAGGTATTTTGTCACGAGAGTGAGAAAAAGAGAATCTCTTAACTACCTCGTAAGCTAACACGGAAGAAAAGAAAGATGTTTAGCAAGTTAGTGGACCTGCAAGTTAGAAAACAAGATGCAAAGCTAGAAAATAGCAAATAATAATAATAATCAAACTAAACTAACATAAACAAGTGATGCATGAAATTGAACACATGGATTGGTTACCCAATATAATTGAATCTTTGAATTGAGTGTGGCAAGAGGAGAAATATGGGAAAATGAATCCCCTGTTCCTCCTAAGAGAGGGCTCTTTGATCCCTCAAAAACTAGAGCTATCACTCTCCAATGGTGAGTCTACAATGGTGAAAAATACCCAAGGATTAGCTTCACAAGAGGTGTAAATATTTCTCAATGCTACACTTGCTCAAATGTATGGCTCAAGGTAAAGATGGATTTCTCCAAGAGAATTATGAACATCATAACAATGCTATGTATTCTTCTTCTTTCTTTGCATACAATGATCCTCTATTTTTAGGAGGATGGCAAGATATTTCTCAACTAGTTACAAGTGTGAATGGGAGGTCTTTGAAGGTACCTCCCATTCCTTTCAGTGATCCCAAGGAAGAATTTTGGGTATATTTTGGGTATGTTGGAGATCCACTCCATACCAAAAGTGGTTTAGGCCTAACCACAAACATCAATGCTTTGTTTCCGCATCCGCGCAGGATTTCCAACTGTTAGTCATGCATTTCTTGCATTGTGCCCATTGTTTGTCATGTTAGCCCATGTGGATGTGAACGTGCTTGTTTTTTTGAATACATGTAGAACTTCATAACCATTTTATATAGTTTTGTGGGTATCTTGGCAAATTGAATGTGCTCCTTCCATAATTATTGGTAGTATGTTGTGTTGGTTTTTTCATCCATTGTTTGTATTTGTTTGAGAAATTGTTGGAGATAACACCTAATTCAGTCATCAAATATACTCCTGTCATTACGAAGAAACCTCTAAATGTTGGATTTCCTCACGATATTAACCAATTCATGGCCAAATCTTACCAAATAATATTCAACAAAAATCCCCCTAGAATCTTTCCCAAGTGTAAAACACTCTTATAGTTGAGTCTAGACATGAGAGTAGGAGACTACCATATTTTTAGCATCACACTAAAACAAGATTTTATGGTTTCCAAATCTTTCCTTTCTTGTTACCTATTTTCTTAACTCCTGGGATTTTTTCACTTGAATATATCAAGCAAAGGTTAAACACATAAGAGGTTCATTTCATGCCTAAGAAACATAAGATGACTTTTAGATTGAAAAAGGAGGTACGTCCTTTTATTGTTAACAACAAGGAAACACTATAGATTACAACAAAGTTTCTTTCGTCTATGGGTTTTCAACAAGGAGAACCATGGAATTATGACCCTCATGGTGATTTTTATTCAAAAAATACCTCACATGGGAAAGCTCCTTATCAACACCAACAAAAATATGAATTGGAGTTGTTAGCAAATAAGACAGTTGGAAGGATGTGTAGAACCATCTACAAATTCATGGTAAGACATCAAACCAATAGGTGAAGTCTCCATTTGTGCAAACACCTAAACAATTCGACCAGAAATATAAAAGGAGGAGTCCAGATTCAACTTCAAAATATTCAGAGACAGGAGAAGATGGATCGGTTAAAAGGAAGAAATTGGATACAATGGATTAAGAATAAGATCAAGATTGACATAATGAAATGACACCAGTAAATAGAGGTACTATAATGACAATAGAAATAACAACTTCAACAATGTCTAAAAATCTAGGAGAACAAAGAGAAATTGAATCATCGACTACTGATTGATTATGTAAATAAGACAAGAAGGTGCAAATATTAAGAATAATATTACTCCTCATATTTTTTAACATGTTGCATCTCAAGCCAAGATGATATCAGTTGTGGATTATGAAGAAGGGAAGCTAAACATAGTTTTTATGGAACAAAAAGAGCTAAAGAAAGTGACAAATGTTTCCATTGATATGCATGCAGTACATCTATTGGACAAATTTTATTTGCACGGGAAAACTAGAGAAATGATAAAGAGAGATGCTCTAGTGGAAAAACTTGGAATTAAAAAGCTTCAGGTTTTGAATGAAAAACTCAGAACTCAACTAAAAAATGAAAACTTGGGAAATAGATCAAAGAATAAAAGGATAGAGGAATTAGAAAATTGGATAACAGAACTAGGATCCAATCCAAGAGATGAAGCATCTATACAAGCATTAATAAATACAAAAGATAGGGAAATCCAAGTGTTGAAGAAAAATATAAATATCCCAGGCATTGAACATGTACAGACTCCTAAACTACAAGCTATTCAGGCTGAAAAAGAGCAACTCCTAAGAAAAATGGTGCAGATGGAAGAACAAATTCAATTGTATGAAAGTCAAATCTGAATATTAAAAAAGGGATCATCTTCTTAAGAAGCATCCAAATCAGCAGACACAATAGTGGGATTGAAAAAAGCATTGGTAGATATAAATCTAAAGGGTGTGGAAATAGAAAAAATGAAGTAAACAATATTAGATCAAAAAGAATAAATCAAGGATAAAGATAAAACTGTTGTAGATTATCAAAAATTGAAAACGAAAATGCAAAAGGAGATAGATCAATTGAGTGATAAGTTATCTGGGAAGCCAAATTTGATAGGGACTAGACATGCCATCTAGGATAAAATCATAAATGAGGTCACTAAGCTCTGATATTTCTTCAAAATTATTGATGATGAAATTCAATTAACAAATTAGATTGATGAGGTTTTGAAGAAAGTATTTGTTGAATTAGGATCGAGACCTAACATTTCTACCCAATTCATTAGGTTCCTAAATGCAAATTCTAGTGAAGTACTCAAAAGCAAATGAATTCAAGACAGGACAAAAATGGTCATGGAAGTTGAAAGAATTTTTACTCAGAGAAATTTGTTGTAGACAACTAAAGATAAATGCACCAGTATGAAGAGAGATGTTGATTTCTTCACCATCAAATTTGATAAATTGATAAATATGGGAATACCTTCATCTTGGAGCGACAAAGGGAATTTATTGTCATTTGAAGAACACAAACAAAAAAATTCATAGCCAGAGAAAATGATTCATAATTTCAAGGGATGTTTGATAAATTAAGAGGTCGAGTCATTGCATATTTACTAATGGATGATTTTCATTTACTCTAGTTAATTAAATAATTGTTTATGAATCCACCTATGTATGAAAAGTACACATATCTTGATATTTCCTTTATTCTTGTAATATTTTAAAATAAATTTCATTTCCAAATTTATAAGCTTGAATAAAGTTTAATTTTTGGCATAAATGTATATTTCTTCTCTCATAATAATAGTATTGGTTTAGTTCTTTTATATTTTTCTATTCTGGTACTGTTCTTACATAAACCAATAGGTTCCTATACCAACAATACAAAAATTTAAATCTTTTTCGAGGGTATTTTTTGCAGGATATTTTCAGCAGCTCTCACATACTTCATTTCTCTCCTTTAGTCAACATGCACCGGTTCCACATAGTCCACTTTCATCTTGCAGAAATTTTGTTTTCTAATAAGAGTTTGCATGAGGGCATGCAAACCAACAGGTGTGGGGGAGAGAGAGACATAAATAATATCAGTAGATCAACATTAATCAACGCTCTCTCCTAGATATCCATCAATTCTCAACCTTGGTCCACTTCATCTTCAAATTTCAGCAGCCTACATCATGATTTTGCAGACATTTCATCCTGTTCTACATAATTTCCACTTCAACATGCATTAGAATTCAAAGCAAGGGTAACTTGAGGTAAAACTGGTACAAATATTTTTAATTTACTAAGAACTTGGAAAACATGATACATAACCACTAGTACCCACTCCACACTCCACTATGCATTATCACAACTACTTAGTAAACCCTCCATCTTCACTCCACCTGTAAAAATATACTCTGATGATAAGACCAAGTAATGAAAATAAAATATGTGGTATACAAATACAAAGCAACATCTATAGTGTCTTCTCTTTGTACATCATAAATCATTCTTAAGTCATCTCAAAGAGGATGAAGTCATTGTTGCCTATCCAAGCAAAGAAACACAAAGTAAATATTGGTCTTAAAATTAATGTCCAAGTTCATACGGCCACCATCACCAACATTTTATAAACCATTCTCCATATGCACACCATTCACCATCACTCTGATACCTCATGCACTACTTGTTCTCCATTTTTATGATAATTTTGCTTATCTGTTTGAAATCAATCTGTGGCAGTTTCCAAAGTGTCATTCCACAAGAACTAACACCTACACAAAAGAAACAATGTTACATAAATCAATAACAAGAGTATCATAAGTTCTTCACCTTGTTTGCATGAGGACATGCAAATCCTTGGGTTTGGGGATGTGTTGAGCTCCAATTTTGTCATATTTTCCACCATACAAATACATTTATCATTACACCTTCTCCCCACATTGTGTCACCAATATATCCCTAATTACACCATAAAACTCCATTATCTCTTGTTATTCATCCTATGTGGTTAATACATAATTTTCCATATTTTTAGTGATTAAAAGGATGATTATACGATAGTTTTGTCGATAATGGTTTAATCCTATGTTTCTATGTCCAAGAAACATGTTTTACACTATTTAGGTTCCAGTATATGCATTGTCCATGTTCTGGTACCTGTATTGCTCCTGTTCCAGTACCCGCATTCTAGGTCATCCAATACTCCAAGTCATCTGGTACCAGAAGGTTCTACAGTCAACCAATACCTGCACAGTCATCTAGTACCCACACTCCATGTCATATGGTACTCTGCAGTGATCTGGTACTACCTTTGCATTCATCCGGTACCATCTCTCTGCCTCTTCGGGTATCAACTTCATCCAGTACCAGATTGCACCTATTATGGTACTAGCTCCATCTGGTACCATCTTTGCACCTCTTCTGGTACCAGATCCATCCGGTACCAGCTCTATGCTTCATCTGGTACCATATCTCCACCTCTTCTGGTACATCTTTGAAACTCTTCCGATACCAGCTCCATATGGTACCATCTCTATGCTTCATTCGATACCAGCTCTCCACCTCTTATGGTACCAGCTTCATCCAGTACCAGCTCTCTGCCTCTTCCAGTACCAGCTTCATCTGGTACCATATTGCGCTTATTCCAGTACTATCTCCATCCAGTACTACCATCACATTGGACCGGTACCCATAGTCGTGACTATTTTCATCCGATACTAAACCCCTGCGTACAAGATTCTGGTACTAACTGTTCTAATCTGGTACCAACTATGCTAATCCGGTACTAGACATAATTCAGAATTTTTGAATGTTTCGAGAAGAAATTTGGGCACATGGGTTTTTTCTAGAATGATGTTTTCATGTGGACACAAGAGTCAAAATTCACCCAAATCGCACGTGTGGACCTCCAACTCAGGGGGAATGATTCTACCAAAATTAGTAAAAATCTCAAACTGCCAACTTGTGCCTTGATTTCCATGCATATGGTATTAGATCTAGATATTCGAAGATATGGGGTTTCTCTAGAATATGGAAAATTGAGTGATTTGCGAGCAATTTTTCAAAATCAGAATTTTTTTGGAAGATATGGGTGGATCCCTAACTCGAATCTGCCCAAATTACAATAAAACCCAGATTTTTGAGGATTTTATCTAAAATTGTATATTTCAAATCTGAGCATTGGGATTCAGTCCCATCCACTACTCAATGATTTTTCATGTAGAAATAAGCCTCATAGGGCTGTGAGAAAGAGCCATTAGTTTCATGAAGATTTCGTAAATGAAAGATTTATTCTTGTGAGAAAGCCTTAAGGAGTTGTTAGCCATGTAAAAATAGAGTTTTTGATCTCAATGAAGAATTGATTGTTGTTGCCACATTGAGAATCCTTCTATCTTGATCTGATTGTCTTCAAGCAACACTCACCTTCTGGGAAGGGCCCCTCAGTGTGGGTAAGTGTTTTTATATTCTATTTTCTTGGTAGATTAACATTGCATGGTGTGTTTATTTCATTACAAGTCAATTTTAGTTTTTTTATCATTTGAGTTAAAGTTTTGTTAATTTTATGTTGTTGCATTAGATGGATGAATTTAGACTCAGATCACATTTCTCAATTGAGTACATAATTACACTTCTTAAGCTTTGAGTTTAGTTTGCACTCCTTCCATTACTTATGTGTGCTTATATTTATGCATATCCTTTCAATTCTTTGTTTTTGTGCTTAATTAATTATGGGCAATGTTCCCTTGCTTCCATGCTTCACTCTCATATATTTAATCATTCAAAACGCTCTTTTCATCTATCATTTTACACCATTGATTTGTCATCAAACTCACACATCGAAACCTACTATCGAATTCACATATCCATTCACCTATTCTACATTGTCCCAAATAGTGTAAAACAGAGTTGTTCCATTTTCTATATATATCACCTTTCTCTTCTATATTCACCTCATCTCTCCTCTCCTAATTCACTCCTTAGTTGTCAAATTGATTATACATTACAATCAATTAATTACAAGAGGAGATTGTTTCCATCTCTTCCTCATTTTCTGTGTATTAGTTATTGAGTTTAAATGTTGCCTTCATATCTCAATTACACAGAAAACCACTTCCTCTTCTCATATTCATTCTTTTCCTTTCCATCCCTTCCTTTTTCCTTTACTTTATGGATGTATTCAATTGATGAGTGGTTCTGAGTTTAGAATGTGTGATTTTACATTTGCTTAATATTTCTACTGTTGAAGTTTGGATTTCTTTAAGAATTATTTTTGTTCTTAGTCAATTTTGTTTTTGCGTAGCTTTGTACTAGTCTATACTTATTTACACACTAATTTACTCTCTTGTTTTTGTTATTGATGAATGCTTTTGTTATCATTTTGTAGGATAGAATTTAATCTTCCCATTTTAGGACAGATATTTACAATAAATTGTTGATCTCATAGTTTTATTTTAGTATTTCATTTTGTTTGGCTTCTTATTGCAAGTTTGTAGCTTCAAACACCAATGGACAGATTAGAGGTCTAACTCGTGAGATATGTCCTTCCCTCATTAGAATTCTTCCTAAGGTGTTAGTTTCTATTGTGAATTTTATTTCCGTCTTCTTGTTTCTTTTATTGCATTTAAGTGTGGATCCACTATAGGAAATAATCATTGAAGGACATAAAAATTAAGTAAGCTACCCATAATTAATCACACGAACATCACCCTGAGTGCATGAAAGACTGTGATATAAACCTTTATAGCACTAAGTTATTCCTATGTCTCAGTGATGAATCCTTAGTGTTAATTTTCTGCAGTGTAGGTTTGAAGATTTTTTTGTCGGCTTTAGATGAGGATAGACTAGGCTCTGATCCTGCATTTCCTGCACCTATAGCTCGAAGCTTACGAGACTAGGTTGATAATTAAATGTGGGAATTAACAATGCATATATATTTATCTCAACAGGTGGGATGGAATCCCTCTAGCTTGCTCGTCCCTCAATGATGAGTGGGAACTGATATGTGTAATGATCCATATGGTAACATAATGTGCAGGGAAATATCATGTGTTCATTTATTGGCCTAGAAACATAGTGAATGTCAATAAATTTTTATATAGAGGAGATGGGTTAGGAGGACTTGGGAAATGTTGTTTGATGCACTACTGCTAGGGTGTCTCAAAATTCAGGAAGGGTTGGGTAGTGGTGAGTGTAATGGCCATAATGTGAGAAGATAGAAAAAGCGTCCTTAGTCCTCATACCATTGTGTTTGGAAGAGGATGGTTCTGTGATAGCTGGTGCGACGATCAGTGTAGGTAATAATGGGGCAGTTATGTGAGTTAGAATGAGGTTTTGTAACTCAGGAAAGGAGAGACACATATTGGTAGGGTTTCCAATAGTGGTGCACAATGCACATGGAGGTAGGATGCATGGTGGGGAAGGGAGCGTAGGTTCTTTCTTCTTTCATGTGCCTCATTGGTTGGCGACAGTGTCCCCATTGCGAGAATTAGTGATTTCTTTGGTGGTAGTATTTCCCTTAAATGTGTGACCGGTTGGGTGAGTGGGTGGATGTGCCACTAATTGCGATAATGAGACCACATGTTGAAGTGGGAGACACAAACCTAGTACCATAGTTGGTGGTTCCAGATACCATACAGGATAACTATGACCATATTAGGTAAGGTGAGGGTAGAGGAAACTTGGTATGTTGTTAAAACTAGGGGGGATAAAAGAAGGGTATTTGGGTGATGGTCTGTGGGACCATTTTCCAAATGGGGATTTGACCCATGGGTGGTGGGTTTTCAACTTATTCCCCTAAGGGAGGTTCCTCATTAAGTATTTATTGGGTAAGAGAAGGGGTAGAGGAATGGCTCAGTGAGTCTCCGAAAGGAGGGGCATCAGGAATATCCACCCCATATGAGGTAACTACACATACATTGGTTGTGTTGGGGGTGGGGAAGGGGTAGCCCTAGAATGATGCTAGTAAGGATGGATCATAAAATAGTCCTGGTCCAGTGTTTACCATTGGTACAAGGTCAACGCTCAAGTGGATAAGTGGTAGGATGTTATCTATGTGTCTTGAGCAGTTAGGTTCATAGTGGGTCAGTTGATCAATGGTGACAATTTTCCCATTATGAGGGAATAGCATGGTGAAAAAGACCAAGGAAGCTATGACCTACATGGCATACATGTAGCTTTATATGAAAAGGATATTGTAATCAAATTGAGTGTTTATGACTTTGATGTGTATAAGGATTGTCTTTCCCCCTAATTCCACTAGAAATTTTTGATACAAACCCTCTGGTTGGGATGTTCTATCGTCATAAGCTCTAAGGGTGATGACTGAGGGGATTAACTCGGATGAACCAAGTTGATGCCATACCATTTTGGACATGATGCAAGTAGATTCTCCTTCGTCAATGTTGTAGGGATGGATGATGATATTACAAATTTTGACACGGTTTGGAATGTGACTAAGGATGGGAGTTGTGGGTCTACTTTGTCTAAGACAAATGTGATTACACGGGTGTCTCTGGGATCTACTGCCCCCAATTGTGAGAGTAATTCCTTTCATTGGGAAGGGCATGTTTGAAGGACTCACATGGAAGATGGTTATTGTGATAGATCGACAATAAGGTTGTAGCTATGGGAGGCCCGGGCATGGGGATTATGCACATTCTTGTGTTATGGTGAGTGAGGAATGTGGGTGATGGATTCATTATTAGTATGAGGGATCATCAAAGGTTGTCTGGTTGGTGGTCAAGCTGCTTCTCAGGTGGTGGGTAATGGATCATGAGGTGTACCATATTGGTGATTACAATTTTGTAAAAGGATCTCCTCTTCAATGTTGAGGAGGATGTTGCATTCAGTGGTATTACTGGGATGGAATTTATCTGGGGGGGGGAATTGTCCTTGTTGATGTGGTCATTGGGTCGCTTTTGGTTACATATTAATGACACCTTGGTGTAGGATTAGGTTTTACAACACAAACAGTTGTAGTGGTGGTATCTAGTTTGAAGGTACCTGTGGTGGTCCTTACAGGGTAGGAGGGAGGGGGGGTTCGTAGCTTCCTCCATTCACTTGAAATCAACTATTTGGGGGAAATGATGGGTGTAATGGCCGTACTTGTCACATAATGAACATGGGAAGTTGGTTCGAAGTTTATTATTATTTATTTGACATGGTTGGTTATTGTTATCTCCCCCTTGGGGATTTTGGTTAACTTGGTTTTGGTCACCCCCTGTTTGAGGATTTGGCTATTAGGGGTTTCTCCCTTGTCCTTGGTTTCTATTATTCCATTTTTACCAATTATTGTTGGGCGTATTAGGGGGATTTGTTGTATTCAATTGTTCAAAATATTGAACTTGTTGAATAGGCAAAGTTTGGATAAAATTTACCCTTAACTGTTGCTTCCCATGTGTTAGGGAAATAGGTTGAGCAGGACCAAGGAAGGGGTAGTAAGTGTTATCTTGGGGAGGTTTGTATTGGTTGTACGAAGTGAATGTGCCCCCCATAGGGTTGGGATTATATGTTAAGGGCGGTAAAGGTACCACCTATTGTACAGGTACCGGGTGAATGGGAAAGGGGAGGTATTGGTGGTCCCATGATTGGAGGGGGGGGCCATGAATGGTGGTTGGTATGGTGGGGGAGGGTGGTATGGGATTCCCCAATATGGTGGTTGGTAATTATGGGCCCCAAATGTGGGTATTTATTAAGTGTGTGGATGAGTATGGGCCATGGACCCAATCAACCAATCGACAGCGTCTAATGTTTTAGGTTTGTCTTGACAAAATGTTAAAGGGAAAGGAGCATCGGGTACTATGGTATAGGTACCCCAATTGAGCATAGATTAAGTCAAAATATTAGGCCTTAGTGATGGATTTTTCTTCATTTTGGGGGAAAGTAGTGAAAACATCCTTGGCGAGGAGGGGGACTAGTGATATGAGGAACTATTTTAGTCGTTATTGGGGGGTGGTATCTACTTTGAAAATACTTCTTGTTCTTATCCATTCATGGATATGATCGGGTATATGGATGGCTGAGCTTTTTATGAATTCTGATAGGATTTACAAGCTAGTGTCATGATGCACTGGGAGTTGGAAAAAGAATAAAAAGGCTTTCGCCAAGGACTCAAAGGCTGAGTGGGACCCAACTTTCTCATACACATACCCCTTGGCAGAGGGACCAGTGAGAGTTCTTTGGAATAAACGTAAGTGAAATTAATCTTCCATGATGCTATTGGAAGAATACCACAGGTGAAAATACATAATGTGATTGGTGGGGTATTCTTCGGCCTTGCCTTCAAATTTGAGAATATCAGAAGGTAGTTTAGTGGACATATTTGACCAAGTGGGATCATGTAATATGGGATCATTCGTCGGTTTGGTCAAATATGGAATATTGAGAGATTCCAAGTATGGCATGGTGGTGGGAATACCAACCATGGTATGTGATGGTTGATGAAACGTTCCTTGTGAGGGAAGTTGGGAGCCTGTTACTTGTGAAGAGGATTGGG
Source organism: Picea glauca (assembly GCA_000966675.3). Lineage (NCBI taxonomy): Eukaryota > Viridiplantae > Streptophyta > Pinopsida > Pinales > Pinaceae > Picea > Picea glauca. Next base: position 150,945 of record JZKD02S2110227.1, read on the forward strand.
CCCTGCATATTTTTGGTGGAGGGATAGTATGTGAGTTTTGTTGAGTGTTGGTACCAAGAAAAGTGGCCCCAAGAAATACTAAACCTAATACAGTAGAACTTACTAGTGTATGAAATGGCTGTGATGATGTATTAGCTAAAGTAGGACACCTCCCAAAATTGTGGGTAAGTTTCTCAATCTCCTAGAATGGTAGGGATACTATGGTTCCCCAATGATTTTGGATGATATGTTGATGTGTGAAGATGGTGATGCGAAGAAAAAATAGAATAAGTGCTTTACCAATTACCAAAAAAATGTATTTATAAAATGCATGTAATCAAATGGTGATGATCATGCATAAAAAATTCAATGTAAATGGAAGTTTGGTTGGTTTTTTTGACTCCACATGGGGGAACATGAAAAAAAGAATGCATGTGTCCTATCTGACATAAAATCCTTATAGATTTTAACATTGTACAATATTTTACTGCAAATAGATTTTCAATAAAAGAACAAAAAAGCTACAATGGAAAATACACACTTTACACATATATTTTTCCCCTGGAAACCGAAACCAAGAAAATCAACATATTCTATATTCATTTATAGTGATACATTTTTTAACATACAATATACATATAGGAGCCAGAAGCATCCAAAACCCTAACCTAATGACCTAGATTATTCAACAACCCTAATTCCCTAACCAGGAATAGAAAAACATCGGAAAAAAGCATGTTCCGAAAAACCGCCCAACAATGGACACAAAAATCGAGGCAACATGAAAAATGAGGAAAAATTGTGACACGTTTCTCGAGGAACTTTTTTTCTCAGGGGGGCGCTTCCCCCAACCCCCCCGCAGGTGGGATATCACCATATTGTGCACCTAGTGCAACGTATCAGACACTAGATCTAGTCGTGCAAATAATATAAGACATACCCAACAGTACTTCCTCTCAAATAGTACTGGACCTTCAAAAAAGGCACTCAATAGTGGATTCGAAACCCACTTGAGTAGATATTGGTGAAAGGATGAAATATCAGTTAAAATGAGAGGTGAAGGGGTCATATCCTAAAAGTACTAGTGATATTTCCCAACAATCATTCAAAATCTAACTGAGGTGTCATTGCAACCTACAACCGCTACCTTGGGTAGATAAAACCTAGATTTTGACCACTAAGTCACCTCGATCAAGCATGACATTTAGATTTTTGGCCTCAGAAATCGATCACATGTTGTATGCTTTCCAAGGGTTGGGTGACCCATGGAGGCACACACAGAACAACTGGACCTCTCCCTTCAACCCTTCATGGGCGTCTCCCTACCTTATGGTGTAGGAATGCTTGATTGGGAGGATTTTGGTATCCTAATTCGTAAATTTCTAAGTTTCAATGAAAAACTGATGATGGGGAGTTATTTGGATGCATATACCCAAAATCGTAACTTAGAATACCAAATTATTTTGTGTTCCTCTTGTGGAGGTCAAAAATGGATTGATTATGGTTTCTTTTAGATTTTGAAAGTGGGTTGTGAAGTTGGGGTCATGGGCCAACTTTGTTGATTTAAGAGTGGTGTGAGAAAAGGAATTTATCAAACAAGTGAATCCCTTCTGATTCTCCCAGATCTCTTATGGGCGGGAGGAGAAGAGCATACTACAGTTTCAAGTATGTGAAAAGACACCTCTTGAATATGTGATGATGTGTTCAAGAAGTGATAGTGAGTGATGAATTTTTAATAAGTTAAGTGAGAAAATTTTGGCATGTGGACATCACTTGGTCCTTTACAATGTTTGCTTACCTCTAACTTACTAGATTTCACAAATAATCCTTGTAGAAATTGACAAATCCCTAAGAAACTATCATGGTGGACATGTGAGTCCTTACTTATGAGCTTTAATCTCCCTAGGATGTTTTTTAATATAAGAAATCTTTGAAATTATTCCTAGGTTGTGAAAATATAGGCATGTGTGGGCCCTTACAATGCTTTAAGCTTCCTAAGTGATTTACTCTATAAATTTGAAACAGTCCTAAGATTGCACATGTGGGCATGTGTGGACCCTTACAAATATTTTTAGATTAAGTTTCAAAATAAGCTAAGAGGTATTGGCCTCTCTTAGAGAATGATTTTATAAAGGGAGATCAAGAATTATCTAGGAAATCTATTTTTTTGATTTCCAAGATCACACTATGGTGTGAGGAAAGAGCATAATCCAAGATCCCCTAAATAATTTTATAGTCACGACTTAATGTGGTGAGTTTGTAAAAGAAAAGAAACTATTGAAATTCAAATGTTAAGCTTTATTCCATCCATGTGGAAAATAAGGAGGTAAGAGATGCAAAGATCATTTTTATCCTCCCTAAATGTCTATGTGTGGTATAAGCTATCTATGAAAGATTAAATCTCAAGCTTGTTATTGATGGATTTTACAACAATGCATAAATAAAATATAACCGACTTGGTGGAAATGGGCTTCTCAAGACTTACAATTTTGAAAAAAGAGAAAATTATGCAACTAAAAAGAGAATAGTCATGCACAAATCATAGAGTGTGCATTGAGAGAGTTATGATAGAGAGCGGGACTGCGTGGATTTCGCGTCTGTTCAACCCAAAACCGCACACGCGCATGGAATTGGTGCAATGAAAATTTTGACCGTCATCTCTCAAACAAAAGATAAATTATGTTGTCTGAGGGTGTGGCTAGGCCAGTTCTTGGTCCTGTAAACAACAAAAAGTGAGAGGAACAAATATAGAAGCCTACTTGAGCAGGAATTGTGATTCTAATCCCTAGTATGGTCTCCAAACTATTTGAGGTATTTTGTCACGAGAGTGAGCAAAAGAGAGTCTCTTAATTACTTGGTAATCTAACAAGGAAGAAAAGAAATATATTTAGCAAGTTAGTGGACCTACAAGTTAGAAAACAAGATACAAAGATAGCAAATAGCAAATAAGAATAAGAATCAAACTAAACTAACATAAACAAGTGATGCATGAAATTGAACACATGGAATCACTAGCATATTTGGCCCATTTTGCGATGGTTGTTTCGATGCTTATGTGACGTTGTGTTGTTGATATGGTGACGAATTTGGAGTCTCTAAAACATCAGTTTAGGTGGCGTGGTATTTGCGACAAACTTGATCAAACATTGCACAAGCGAAGATATAGGCAAACAATCTCAAACCAACTTTTCGTCTAAATTGCAACAACAAAATTTATAGTTAAACCGATGCATCAATAGAAGCCATCGTCACATATTCGATGACAACATTGACCATTACAGTTTAGTCAAACTATAGGCGTCGAGATTGCGATGAACACAGGATAAATTTAGAAAAAAAGAACTTTTTCTCTTGCATGTTGCGACAAAAGAGTAATTTCGTCGCAAGTGATTGTCGCAAATTTTTCAATATGTAGTAGTGAATGGTTACCCAATATAACTGAATCTTCTAATTGAGTGTGGAAAGAGGAGAAATATGGGAAAATGAATCCCCTATTGCTCCTAAGAGAGGGCTCTTTGATCCCTCAAAAGCTAGAGCTATCACTTTCTAATGGTGAGTCTACAATGGTGGAAAATACCCAAGGATTAGCTTCACAAGAGGTGTACATATTTATCAATGCTACACTTGCTCAAATGTATGGCTCAAGGTAAAGATGGTTTTCTCCAAGAGAATTATGAAAATCATAACAATGTTATGGATTCTTCTTTTTTTTTGCATACAATGATCCTCTATTTTTAGGAGGATGGCAAGATATTTCTCAACTAGTTACAAGTGTGAATGGGAGGTGTTTAAAGGTACCTCCCATTCCTTTCAGTGATCCCAAGGAATTATTTTATGGA
>JZKD02S2110227.1:173152-187698 GCA_000966675.3 Picea glauca
AAACACAGAGATACAGTAATACACAATTTTCTATTAATGAGCGAAAATGTACAAAGACTGTAAAAATACAAAGTGAAAGACTCGCTAGAATGGTGGCAGCTTATCTCTGAGAAGATATGTGTCCGCTACTCGCATTCACAAGAATATGATTTTACAATGAGGCTCTAAAGGCCTTTTTATCATAAGTAAAATCCAAAACCCTAACCCCGGAAGATGAAAATCCAATAGTTTTGTGAACCCCATTTTGGGTAGTTTGGTGTATCAACTTCCCGGGGGTGTAACTTTGGAATACAATCTCCATTTGGGGCACATGATAGCTCATTGGAAAGGTATCGTTGAGGAGATTCATTTACGGGGATAAATTAGAGCCTTTATATATCATTGAGAATAGTGATCCCAAAAAACCTTCATTTAGGCACTTAAAATGGCCCGGGAAGTTAAAAACTGCTAAAATAGTAAATTACCAAAAGTGCTAGAAAACTGTTTTGAGCCAGTTGGAAAAGGTGGGTGGCCACCGATATCCACATGGATCAAAGACTTCAAAGGGTCTTATATTTTTTTTGACAAGAACAATTTCATTGAAGTAGAGGTGGTAGATGAACATCCTCCACCAAATTTCAATCCACCTTTAACTGAGCCAGGCACTCCTTTACTTGTTCAAGTAAGGGAAATTCACAGTGAGCCTTTCTCTTTGTTTAGTCATGCTCCCACCATGTCCAAACCTGGTGTTTCTTCTAGTGTAGTTGAGCCTAAGAGACCATCCCCAAGTAGGATAGGGGAAATTCCCCCGGGATCATCCCAGTAATTTCCACATTTCCACCCCTTAGCTCCATTGGACCTACACCATCCATACATTTTTCTTTCAGTTCCTCAATATGGGGGACATCATATCTTTCATCATATCCATCCATTAGTATACATAGCATCCCTATGCCCATCCATTCTACATCAAATCCCACTTTCATATTATTTCCAGTGGGGGGTTGAGCTTTGGTTTCAACATGGGAAGTGGGGCTCCTTCGACCTCCTCCAATTCTATGAGAGGATCGATATCATCAGGTGCAATTATACCTTTTGGATGGAGTATGCCTAGTGGTTTTGGGCCTATCCCTAGTCATACTGGGGGTAGTAGTAAAACTGGAGGTTTTAACTTTTCTTGGAAAATCACACATTTCCCTAGGGGCACATCGCTTGGGGATAATTTTTCACAATTGGGAGGAATTCCTTTTTTTCCACATCCGGTCTCGTGGGTTTCTTCCCTAGGAATAACTTTGGGAATATTTTTCCTGGAGGGTCCACATTTACCCCCAGGGGAACCCCCCTGAGGGCATATTTGGTTATGGGAGAAACCATGCTCCTAGTGGTGCCACCATCCAAGTAGGAAATCACTCTTTAGGAACTCCCCAACCCTCCAGTAATACCAATATAGGGGGACCACAAGGTCCATCTAGGACAACAAAGACTTCACCTCCCTCCCAGTATTCATTTTCATTGTTTCCTTTCCTCGCAATGTTAGATTTACCAGATTTGTCACATTTAATGAATGAAACTATATCCCATGACCCTTCATGGACGAAAATGTCGTCCAATATTCCGTTAGATATTCAAAAGTTCGATGGAAATCCATGAGAGGACCCCTCCACACACATCATGACATACCACTTATGGTGTTCATTAAACTCGTTGATGGATGATTGTGTGAGGCTATGTCTTTTTCAAATATCCCTGACCAGAGATGTCGCCAAATGGTACATTTAACTGAAATACGATTCTTTTAAAAGATTCAACAAACTGGCCATGGTGTTTTTAACGCACTACCAACTGCCTATTCGGTACGAGATAGGAACGGAGCTCTCGACTTCGTTGCGTCAAAATAATTCCACCCACATATTCGATCATATACATGAGTGTCGTTGGAGGTGTAGAATGATTAAGACTCATATTTTGGACAAGATCATTATGGAGTGGTTCACCAAGTCCATCTTACTACCCATTTCCAGGGATGTAGCTATGATCGGGGTCACCACCGAGGAGCAAGCCATTTTATGTTCCCAACATTTGGACTTGATTTATTTTCAGTCAGGTACTCTATATGACATCATACCAAATTCTCCTCACCTATCAACCCAACCCATGACCCCATGCCAATGGTGTGGTTGGTTTTGTTTCACATGCATCTGTTAACTAGTTAGTTGATCAAATGGATAAAATGTCCATTACGTTACACCTGTCAACTGCTGACACTAATGATCAAACTACTATGGTCCCTTCTCAAACCTCCTAGGTGAATTCAGTGTAGTCCATGCAACCGAAGTGTTAGCACTAGAAGTCACACCTAGACTACTATAGGTGTAAGCCTAATACCCATCAAAATTTTGCATTATTGTAAAGATAAAGTTTTTAGTTGAAGTGTAATGAATGGATGAGACATTCAGTTTAAAAATATCAACACAAAAGTTCCACAAAACATACTTGAGCAAGCAAGGCTTGAAAAATATCAGACCAGTCTTTAGAACATAAATGAAAAGATGGAAGACTGAGCAGAAAGATATGAAGTATATGCACCAAGTTACATCAGGTACTTCTGAGACATATACAGTAGAATTCTTATCAAGAAGGAACTTCCTAATCAATAAGAAAATGTTATTTGACAACACTTGCACCAGTAAATAAATAGTATATCATTCATTGTATTCATGAACAAGTACTAAAGACAAATCCTCCATCAATAGCAACATCAAAGAAAGACAAGAATATAACATGTGATGCTAGAAAAAGAAGTTGATCTTCAATTATCCAAGAGTCTAAAGTATGGACATACATAGTATGGAAACTTTACAGTCTAAAGAAAAAGATATGAATCTCTCAAAAAGCCACTCGAACCTCATCTAGGAGTTGCATCACCCATTAAATAGAAATTTACATCCAAAGTCCCTCTACGACTTTTCACCTAGCTTATGCATAGGATCCTGTGCCTTGGAGAGGCGTGGAAGTAGACAAACAAACAAAAACTTAAAATTGCTAGATTCCAGGAGGTTGTTGGTGAAGATAAATGCAACTAATATTAGCACTAAAAGTTACCCTTATATTTCTATAAGGACAAGCTCAGTACCCATCAGAATATGAATAATTATATTAGTTTTATGTTTGGTGGATCGAAAAGAAAGAAAAATAAAGAGGGAAACAATTTTTTTGCAGAGACATTCCATTGGGCATGGAGTCATAGCACGTTGCAGATCAAAGGAAATCAAGCTACCTACCAGATAAAAGCTTATGTAATGGTGGGTACAAGAATGGAGGATATAACAAAAGGTTGAATATCCATCATACAGAATCCTTTATGAAAATAGATTAAAGAGTGCTTGAACATTAAACAATGATTAATAGGCAAGCTACAACAGATTCTCTACTACTCATGAATCCATCAATCAAGGGCATATGTTTGGTGTGCTTCTTTGAATATGGTGATGTGGACTTAAAGATTGGGATGGTAGGACCCAATATTTTTAGAAAGAGAACAAAAACTCCTTCAGTACTAGCCTTAGTACTCGGGCGCTTGATATATGACTTGAACTCAATGTTGCTTCATAACCTAGCATATGATGTAGCTTTGACCCTTGGATATTGTTTCTTATATTCAGATTGGAAAATGGCCTTAAAGGCCCAATTTTTTTTATAAAAATGTAAAGCCTACATATAGCCCGAGATATTTTAAAGCCATAAACCAAAATTTTAATCACATTGGACCCATTGGAGCTACTATCAAACTTCTGCATCGAAAAGCGTCAAAAAATGGTAAAATGTTACGTAAGTTTGATGTTAGAAATATGAGTGCTAACATCTGGCTCCATGGGGGATGGCATGCTCCCTGTGAGCTGCCAAGAACTTGTACTTCCAGTTCCTTTGTCCATTCTATCTTTGCAATCTGTATCCATGTTCATGCCTTCAGAACACTTATGCTCTTTTATTGAAAACTAAAACATACAAGATGGAAAGCACATTGCAAACAAACCTATAACTGCAAACCAAATTCTTGCATGGAAAGACTATTTATATACATAAACCTACTCTAATCTAGTAAACAACTCTTATTAAGAGTAGGAAAATTTCCAGTTCAACCATTCAAGAAATTGGTTAACTAACTGAAACAAAATTCCATCTCTAAAAACAAATGAAATGAGAAGATCTAAAAAATATATGAGCAAACATGCATGAATATCATACTTATAACCCCTAAATTATGTCTTTAAAAAGTAAAATATAGAAGGATTTCTACTCCATTTCAAGTCCATGTAAATAACCATTGGATCTTGGAAAAAGCAACTAGATTCTTTCCATCCAAGAAAACAATACTCTATTGTTGATTGAGGAATATCAATAACAACTTCACCAATTTTTGAAGATTGTTGATCCACATCTGCTAGGAAAAAGGACAATAATGGTTGATTTTGTAAGCTCTCTTCATTGTTATTTGTTGCAACTGACATTAATTCAGCATCACCCCCTTTACTGCCTTCCCATGAATCTGATACATAGTTGTCATAAATTAGCTTATTGTTGAAGATTTCATTATGTGTTGATGTAAAAATGTGCTTCCTATTAGAACCATGAGTATTCAAGAATGAATCTGAGTTTTGACTGCTATTATAAAGCTCTTTAGCTAATTTTGAAACAATTTTTTCTTCATAATCTATTTGGTATTCTTCATCTAAATTTGAAACAACAGGTTCATCAAGGAAAAAATCTAATTCATCTACAACCATGTAATCATTAGTACTATCACCAACTACATCTCGGAAACCTTCTTCTTGGAAAACAAAAATAGAAAGGGTTCCATGTATGAATGATTTCTCATCCACATCTTCATTAGTATAATCTCTTCCATCCTCACTACTAGAAAAATTAATATGTTGGATATCTAAATGAACTTCCTCACAACATTGTTAAAAAATAAGTTCTTTAGAAAAATACCTTTTACAATTCTCATTGAATGCAACATGGAAATGTCTCAAGGAAAATATGTTGGAAGCACGAAGAGAAAAGTACTATTCTCATGCATCACCTTTTAAACAGTACATGAACATTTTCATCAACACATCTTCATGATGCATGTCTAGTTGATCCATACATTGATGAAATGTAACAAGATGTTGAGAAAGGTTGTCCCCCTTGTCTTCTTTGAAAGTAGGAAGGTAATCCATCCATTCTAATGAAGGAGGAATTGGATTTGGAAAACAAGGGATAGCTGAAAAATTGAGAGGTGCAAACCTTCATGCCAAGATAACCTCCATGGCCTTTGTCGTCTTGAATTAGTGAAGTCGCCAACAGATTCTTCCTTCATGGATTTGAGTCGTCGGGTGAATGATGCAGTCTGTATTATGTGACCAACACTTGTTCACCATCAAGTGTTGGTTATGATCGTTGTTGTTCTCCCAGGGAAGATATCTTCATGTCTTCACTCCCCAGCAAAGGTGCCATAAATGTTAGCACTGAGAGTTACCATTAAACTGCTATAAGGAAAATCTCAATACCCATCAGAATCTGAATAATTAAATTAGTTTTATGCTTGGTGGATCAATAATAAAGAACACGAAAGAAGGCAAAAGACTATCTGCAGAGGCATTCCATTGGGCATGGAGTCATAACATCATGCATATCAAAGGCAATCAAGCTACCTACAAGATAAAGTCTTATGCAATGGTGGGTAAAAGAATGGAGGGTATAACAAAAGGTTGAATATCCATCATACAAAGGTCATTTCTGCAAACAAATTAAAGAGTGTTTGAAAATTAAACAACGATTAATAGGAAAGCTACAGTAGATCCTCTACTACTGCTCATGAATCCATCAATCAAGGGCAGCTATGATCCTCAAATATTGCAGTGTATTCAAGAAATAAGATAAGATAAAATGATAACAAATAAACACAACATCTAATAAACATCTTTCATGAATCTTCATCATGAATCTTCAATGGAAGAAATGCTTACAACACAAACCCTCATGATTTACAAATAAACACATAAATTTTCTACCTCCTAAACCCTCCTAAACCCCTCTCGGGTCTTGAAACTAAATTCCTCCTCGAAATACAAAATGCTTTCTTAAATAATAAAAATAATAACTATCTCCTCCATGTTTGCTGGAAAACAATTAAAATAAAACTAAAACTAGAATTGGTTGTAATAACCTAGAGCTGTTGAAAGATGGTGGATTTGCTGACTGGAGATAACTGTTGTCAAGTGTCCAATTCTTGCTACCACTTGTCTTTCCTCTGGTCAAGTGTCTTTGAGATAAGTTTTTCCCATTAATTATGTCCCTGTTGATGAATTTTGAATGCTACAATTGGCATGCTTTGATACTCGAAATCTTGGCACTTGTGAATTTTCCATGTGCGCTCCTCCTTCACATCCATAGCTCCTTGAAAATTTCCTCCTAATATGCTACAGATAAGGAAAACTAACGCACTTCTGCTGGCGCTATGAAATAGGCTACATGTAGCACTACGAAAAGCTACAACAGTCTCCTTTTTTGACCAAATAAGAGAATTTCACCTTTGAGTGAGTACAAAATATACTAAATAAATATATGTCAGCTGTCTTTTCAACAAAATGATAAAAATCAACTGATCCTAATCTCTTTTACACGTTCTAGAAATTTTTGCTTTGTTGAAAATGAAACCTGTTGTCCATAAGGCTCGATCCTCTTCACGTGCCCACTCTTTTCCATATCCGACAGTTGTGAGATATAAAACTAACAAACTATCCCTAAAAATCAGAAAAGAATCACTGAAATAGAGGGCGCAATCTTTGATCTGATAAGATGAATGAAGTTTGCACACTGAATTCTCCATCATTCCTTAGAAAGTGGCGTATAATAGCATTGAGCTGGCAGCATCTTCAACGATCATCAAACTCTTGTCTCCTTAGATTTCATGTAGTTAGGTTGTACTCATCAATTCGAACTACAGAGACATGCTTTGGTGCTCTGTGAATGCTTCACTTCCAATAACTCAGAGCGTAGAATTCAATAGCAAACCCATTGGTTCTTTGAATGACAATAAGTTTGCCTTCCCTCTCAAATATTGGCGGCACGTCAGTGCTTGTGCTGAGGCGTTGAATTAAACAAACCATGCACTGAATTTATCATTATCTGGACAGTGACTTAGTGTTCTCAATCAACACTTGTGTTTATTTCGGGCGCACTTTGATTTTGCTACGAACCTGATGGCAGCCACGATTTATTTTGTTGGTGGAACATATCCGACATGTAACGTGAAAATTTTCTTTGAAGACTTTAAATATACAATAGTTCACATATTTACTTGTATAAGTTGTGCATAAACCTTCTCCTCCATGGGATTCTGTCTTTGCGCCTGTGTGGAGCACTTAATGTTGTCCATTAGCATATGTTTGGTGTGTTGCTTTGACTGTGGTGACCTAGACTTAAAAATTGGGATGGTAGGACCCAATACTTTTAGAAAGAGAACAAAATCTCCTTCCTTCAATGCTACTTTGACCTGGATGACCTGGACTTAAAAATTGGAGCACTTAATGTTGTCCATTGGGATGGTAGGACCCAATACTTTTAGCAATGCTACATACTTTTAGAAAGAGAACAAAATCTCCTTCCTTCAATGCTACTTTGACCTGGATGACCTACATACTTTTAGAAAGAGAACAAAATCTCCTCCCTTCAATGCTACTTTGACCTGGATGACCTGGACTTAAAAATTGGAGCACTTAATGTTGTCCATTGGGATGGTAGGACCCAATACTTTTAGCAATGCTACTTTGACCTGGTAGGACCCAATACTTTTAGAAAGAGAACAAAATCTCCTTCCTTCAATGCTACTTTGACCTGGATGACCTGGACTTAAAAATTGGAGCACTTAATGTTGTCCATTGGGATGGTAGGACCCAATACTTTTAGCAATGCTACTTTGACCTGGATGACCTGGACTTAAAAATTGGAGCACTTAATGTTGTCCATTGGGATGGTAGGACCCAATACTTTTAGAAAGAGAACAAAATCTCCTTCCTTCAATGCTGCTTTGACTGTGGTGACCTGGACTTAAAAATTGGGATGGTAGGACCCAATACTTTTAGAAAGAGAACAAAATCTCCTTCCTTCAATGYTTTTTTGACTGTGGTGACCTGGACTTAAAAATTKGGATGGMTTCCTTCAATGCTTCTTTGACTGTGGTGACCTGGACTTAAAAATTGGTATGGTAGGATCCAATACTTTTATAAAGAGAACAAAATCTCCTTCCTTCAATGCTGCTTTGACTGTGGTGACCTGGACTTAAAAATTGGGATGGTAGGGTCCAATATTTTTAGAAAGAGAACAAAATCTCCTTCAATGTTGGTTTGTTGCTTTGAGTGTGGTGACCTATAMTTAAAAATTGGGATGGTAGGACCCAATATTTTTAGAAAGAGAACATAATCTCCTTCAATKCTAGCCTTATCACTCAGGTGCTTATTTTGTCTTATATTCAAATTGGAAAATGACCTAAAAGGCCCAATTTTTTTTATAAAAATGTAAAGCCTACATATAGCACTAGAGATTTTAAAGCCATAAACCAAAATTTTAATCACATTTGAACCATTGGACTACATATAGCCCGAGATATTTTAAAGACATAAACCAAAATTTTAATCACATTAGAACCATTGGAGTTGCTATCAAATTTTTTTATAAAAATGTAAAGCCTACATATAGCCCTAGAGATTTTAAAGCCATAACAAAATTTTAATTACATTGGAACCATTGGACTACATATAGCCCGAGAGATTTTAAAGCCATAAACCAAAATTTTAATCACATTGGAACCATTGGAGTTGCTATCAAACTTCTGCAGTGAAACTCATCAAAAAATGGTAAAATGTTACGTAAGTTTGATGCTAGAAATATGAGTGCTAACATGAAGAATCTTCGGACTACACATAGCCCGAGAGATTTTAAAGCCATAAACCAAAATTTTAATCACATTGGAACCATTGGAGTTGCTATCAAACTTCTGCAGCGAAACTCATCAAAAAATGGTAAAATGTTACGTAAGTTTGATGCTAGAAATATGAGTGCTAACATGAAGAATCTTCGGACTACACATAGACTGAGAGATTTTAAAGCCATAAACCAAAATTTTAATCACATTGGAACCATTGGAGTTGCTATCAAACTTCTGCAGCGAAACTCATCAAAAAATGGTAAAATGTTACGTAAGTTTGATGCGAGAAATATGAGTGCTAACATGAAGAATCTTCAGTAACCTAGAGGTAAGAAAAAGAGGAACAAGAAGAAGAATTCCAATAATGAGAAAGGGACCACCTCTACCCAAAACACTAAGGAGGGAGGCACTAAAGAAAATAAGAAGAGTCATTTTCCCTACACAATTTGTGGGGAAGACCATCCTACTCAACAGTGCCCTAGGGAGGATGAGGTACATATATTCTTGGCACAACAATGGGCCCCCCAATAGTCTGTTGTCTTAACCCATCCTATCAAAACTTCTTATTTTCTATAGTTTCTATCAAACTTTTGCAGCGAAACTCATCAAAAAAATGGTAACATGTTACATAAGTTTGATGCTAGAAATATGAGTGCTAACATGAAGAATCCTCATTAACTTATAGGTAAGAAAAAAAGGAACAAAAAGAAGAATTCCAATAATGAGAAAGGGACTAACTCTACCCAAAACACCCAGGAGGGAGGCACTAAAGAAAATAAGAAGACTCATTTTTCCTGCACAATTTGTGGGGAAGACCATCCTACTCATCAGTGCCCTAGGGAGGATGAGGAACATATATTCTTGGCACAACAATGCCCCCCCCAATAGTCTATTTTCTTAACCCATCCTTTCCCCCCTCAGCCTCAAAACATGGTTGCCAAAAATCCCACCCCTCCGCTAGGGGGCATTGCAAAAATCCCTGAACATGATGGGTCTCCATCGAATGTTGTCATTTTCAAGTGTGATCACATGGTCAATTTGCATACAAGGGACAAAAAATATGACATTCCCAAGCCTTATCATGTTTCCTCAGAAGAAGCAAATTCTGCCCATCTTGGTGGCCCTCTGCAGATAAAGAAGCCATATTTTGACGCATCGCTTCACCCCCTGAAGGGAGTTCTTCAATGCATGACCCATAATCCCAACACTCGAGTTGCCCACAATTATAGTATTATGGAAGACTTGGCCCAGGCACCTTGTGGAATGTCGATGCCTTCAAAGCTACCCCACGCAGTGGAAATCTTTGTTGTCTGCCATAGGTGGGGTTGATCCCTCGGAGTTGAGTTTGATAACCTTTGAGACCAATCAAGTTACTCATAGGCTCTCCCATCAGGTCGCCTTTCAGATCATAATGCAATCATTGGAAAAAAACATTTACCAGACAATGGTGGATGAACAAGCCTAGACTTGCATCATGTCCATTTATTGTTGGAAGGCCATTAGCTCTCCTAATCTCGACTCATCTGTAACATTATTAAAAGCATTCAATGGTCATATGTTCTATCCTCATGGAATAATCACCACCTTACCCATCGAGCTAGGTGGAAAGATTGTCTTTGTGGAGGTATAGGTCATCGGTGCACCTCTTGAGTACAATATATTACTCAAGCATACTTGGTTCTACAAGATGATTGTAGTTGTCTCATCAGTATTTAGGGTCCTACACTTCCCTCACCAAGGGAAAATCATCACAATCGATCAGGTTGTTTTTTGTACCCTAGACCAGTTTGGATCAAATGTGGGGTCAAATGTACCCTTTGTTGGTGATACCACACAATATTTTGTCAGCATTGGTGTGGGGATGTTCAAAGATCCTTCTCTGATGGAAATTTTTCCCCTTCCCCTGTCATCTCCCACTGCACACATAGCTACTATCAACATGATTCATCATTTACTAGTGGATACCTCGAGTATTTTGATCCCTGGGTGGTACCTTGTCCTGAGGATGTTGATTCATATGGAGTATCCATTCCACTCACCATGGTCGAGATTGTTGATCCTGTGATCCCATCAACATCTACTAGTAGAGCTCCAAGTCTTGACCCTTTTACACCTTGGTTTTATTTTTATAACTTGCCATCGAATTCTATGCTTCCCCTTCCATAAAATATTCATGTTTCATACTTCCTTCATGTCTTGATGAAGCCCATCAAGGAGCTTCCCTAGCTCGTGAAACTAATCACAATGAGTATCTTTGTATGCATAAATTCATTCATTTATGGCATGGTCTGATCTAGGTGGATATCAGTGACCACCCACCTCTTCCAACTGGCTCACATATATTTTTCATTTTGGTAGTTGTTTTCTAGCTTTTTAGGTCCTAAACTTCTGGGGCCGTTTTGAGGCCCTAAGCAACATTTTTTTTGCCTACCACAATCACACTATAGATAGAGTTAGAGTGTGATGGCATAATGTCTAGTCCTCGAATAGACCTTTCCAACGGGCTATCGTGCACCTAAAATGGAGATTGTATGCAAAAGTTATGACTCTAGGAATTTGATGTACCAACTTACCCCATCGGGGCCCACGTGACTTTTGGTGCTTCATCTCCCAGGGCTACCTTTTTGGATGTCTAGGGTTTTTTGTTTACTTTTTTATGTAAACATTCTTAGAGGCCTCATTGTAATGTGCTCTGGTGAATGTGTGTAGCCACCACATATCTTCTCAAATATTATCTACCACCATTTGAGCAAGATTGTTTCATTCTACATTTTACAGTTTCAACTGATTTGTTTATTGAATAGAAGTTAAGTTTCATTGTATCTGTGTTATTGTTCTATGTATATCTGTGTTAATTTGATAGATATGGGTTTCATTTCGTTCCACTCATAAATTTGGATCAATGGTATCAAGGTGGTCTTCTCTTCATTTGTTTCTCTATGCATGTCCCCATTGAGGTCGGGGTATAAGCAGTTGGGACTCGAACAAGTTGAGACTTTGCAAGATCGGCCTCACCAAACCTGATGGCCTCCCATGGGAGAAGAAAAGAGAGACAATGGGGTAGGATATCCCTTTAAACTATTCCTCAAGAAATCTCTCTCACAACATAGGAACGAGATGACGAATAATTTTTCACAAATCCTTCGACGAATACCAATAGGTGAAGCATCTTCCTCAAGCGGAGGTGTCTCGCCCTTCAAGGTATAGATCAATTTTGATATTCCTATATTTGAAGGTCAAATAGATGCAAATGTTGTAGATAAATGGTTAAACCTTATAGAAGGGTATTTTTTTGTCCATAACTTTTTCTATAGAGAAAATATACATTTGCGCTCCTTAAAGTCATCCCCCATGTCAAAGATTGGTGGGAGGATTTCCATGAGAAAAAGGAAACCAAGGGATCTACATTATTTGTAGTCACACCCATTTAGAGTTGTTCAAGGGATGTTATTAAGGAACAATACTACCTTGTTGGAAGTTATGATGACTTATATACAATATGGACCACACTCCAGTAGGAAAGGGGCCAAACAGTGCGAGACTTCACCAATTTCTTCCATACCTTGCACACCAAGATGGGTATTAAATAATTTGAGAGACATATATTTCTCAAGTACCGTGGAGGTCTGTATAGATACATTTAGATAGAAATGGAGGTTTTGTACATCTCATCCCTGGGAACAACTTATCGATATGCTTCAAAATTGAGCAGAAGCTTAAAAAAAACATGTGGCAGTTTAGGACTGTGAACCCCTCACAATAGAAGCAGGGAAAAGGAAGCCCCAAACCATAGAAAAAAGGGTATAACAAGGATGGATAGCCTCAAGAAAATCAGTCTAAACCGCAAACAAAGAGCCCCTCGAAAGTGGTGTGAGTTCCATAAGAGCCCCTGGCATAACACCACTAAATGTTGCTCAAAACAGTGATTGGTGGCCGAGGTGAAATCCTCTGAATCAAATGTGGGCTTTGAATCTAAGTCATAACTAGAACAAGGGAGACATATCATTGATATAGAACCCAGTGCCACCATTTCTACCACCAAATTCTAGCCTGGTGAACCTGATGAACCAAAGGAAGATGAGAACCTCTTTCATTCATAGATGTGGGTGAAGGGTACTCCAATGCACTTCATCGTTGATAGTGGTCATCAAAAGAAACTCATCTCAATGAAGGTCATCAAGCGATTATCTCTACCGAAATCACCACGCCTGCATCCATACACCATCATTCGGCTCCACCAAGGGAGTTATCTCCATGTTATCCAACAGTGTTGCCTGGCCTGCGACATCAAGCCCTTCAAATATGACGTATTGTGTGATGTCAACCCCTTTGAAGTTTGTGATGTTATTTTGGGCCAACCTTATTTATGGAAACATCATGTTGTATATGAGTCTAGGCCTCATAGTATTATTATTACTTTGGACAGGAAATTGTATAAGATACCCGAGGTAGTCCCATCTACTGCCATTTCCTTAACCTCTTCCAAGAAATGTAGGGAGGTCATCTCTCAGACTGGGAAGTTTTTCTTCATTGTGATTCACGCTCAAAGTGAGAGGAAGGTTGTAGCTAGATCCATGGCCTCCGTGACAGTTCTCTTCACGCATAAGAATCAAGTGGATAATTTTTTGGAAGAATACAAATACATCTTCTCCCCATGCATTGGGATACCTCTACACTGTCAAGTCAAGCACTCAATCAATCTAACCCCAGACACGCTGCTACCCAATGGGCCATCCTATCACCTCTCTTTGTCAAAAAATGAGGAAATCAAGCGCCAAATCCACGAGATTCTTGAAAAGGGACACATCCGATCGATCTCATCACCTTGTGGAATCCTAATTGTTCTGGTGCAGAAGAAAGATAGGACCTAGCGACTCTGCATTGATTATTAGGCCCTAAATGGAATCACAATCAGGAACCGGTACCTAATTCCCCTAATTGACGATCTCCTTGACCAACTGAAGGGGGCAAAATACTTTATTAAGATTGATCTGAAGTCTTGCTACCACTAGGTCCCAATTGAGTAGACCAATGTATGGAAGATAGCCTTCAAGTCCAAAAAATGTCTTTTTGAATGGTTAGTCATGCCCTTTGGCTTGAAAAATGACCCAACAAATTTCATGAGGATTGTTGGAGCCGCCCCTGTTTTTTCACCTTACGCAAATTTGGAAAAATCTGATACTTGTGATCTAGAGTTGTTTTTTCTTTTCCTTTCCTTCCAAAAATCATAAGACTCTGAGAGAACTTTCGTTGCCAGAATAGTAATGCTTTATCACTTACGAAGGACCCGTTTTTCGCAAGTATGTCTGTCCTTAGGATTTTTAAAGTCTCATAATCTCGCAAAATTGGACACCTTATATCTCGAATTCACAAGTCCCGAGTCTCGAGAATGCGAACTCGGTATCAATCTTCGTCCAAAGCAAAAATAGTATAAGACCTTTAACCCTTGACTATGACGTCCTCGGTGTTTCGCGTCTCGGAATTTTTCGACCCTAAATTTTTGTTTGCTCAACCCCGAGACCCGAGAACGCGATAATTGTTAAATAACCACAGTCAAAGACCAAGAGTAAAACAACCAACCATAGTTAAACTTGAT
>JZKD02S2110227.1:199718-228500 GCA_000966675.3 Picea glauca
GATTTCTCAATTTTTCACTTGTAGATTGAGAGAAAAATTTGAGGGATTTATCAGACTCGGTTGGGAGAGAATCATTGTAATGGAGGAAAAAGATGCAGTTATATTGACCCTTCAGCATCTGAATCTAAAATTTTCAAATAAGTTAGCAAACTTCGAGGTGAACAAGAGAGATCCAATATTTTTCTTCAAAACATGTGTACCTATTTTTCCAGGGATTCTGGACTCATTGGGAGTCTAATGGAGGATCAAGAACCTTAATTTGAAACTTGGACCACCCGCATTAATGAGATGGAGGAGAAATTCACTCTTCTCAATGATCATTTTATGGATTTTTTAAAAGAGAAGGAAGATATTATTGTGTTTTTGCAGAAAGATCTGCAACAATCTCTTTCTTCTAATGTCGTTGTTGCATTACTAAGTACTATTGAGCTTCCTTCACCAAGTTTTGAGTTGAACACTCGTATTTTTGGGTCAAAATTGATGCATAATATGGGATACATTGGTGGTGACGTTAGTAAGAATGTGCAAGGGATTATACATCCAATTCAACCTATGATGAGACCAATAAAAGTTGGACTTGGTTTTGTTGGGGCTTCATTTCCAGTAGCAAGTTGTCTTGATATTTCAGCGATTGAGACTCATTTTTTTCAATCACAAGAGTTGACCACACAAGATCAATATTCTATTTTTGAGTTGCAGCAGTCACCACCTACATTTCTTATTTATATAGCTTTAGAGCTTTCACAGCCAGATTCAACACCAACTTCAACATTAGAGTTTCCATTATCAGAATCTTTAGCACCAACATCATATTTTTTGGCAGCAACTGACTCTTCAACAACAAATACAAGGTCTACATCCTCCACATATCTACATACTTGAAATCATGATTGGAGACAACATTGTCTTCCTTTCAAGAATCATCAACCTTTTGTCAGTTCCTCTTCTTTCAACTCATTGATGAAGAGGCGTATACACCAACATATTGGCATGGTGCCAACTTCAAGGATTGTTTGTGGTTGGCTTGATGATTGGTCATGAAAAAAATTGAGCAATTGTTTGAGGACATATTACAAATTTGTTTCATCCATGATACATGGGAACCATTCTCATTTCTCTTGAGGAAATCTAATTGCTTGATTGATTTTCTTAATTATGGAATGTTCTTTCCTATATATGAGTGTATTCCACTCATTCATTGTATCAATCATATCGATCATATTGAGCATCATTGTATCAATCATTCATTCATTGGTCATCTCATTGGAGTAGTGTGAATATATTTTCTCATTCTTCCATATTGAATCTCTCTTCCTTTCATGATAAGCTATGTTTGTAATTTATTTAGCTAGATATTTTGTGAAGGTTTTGATGAAACAATGACAATGCTAAGATATTCTTAGATATATTGAGGTATGTTCCTTACCTTAAGTATGATAAAGCAAGGATACAATGTTTTCTTAGTGGTTTACCCCAATCCTATCCAGACAGGATCAAATTTGATGAACCTAATACTGTGGAGGATACCATTAGGAAGGTCGAGTGTTGCTACAATTAATCTATGAATAAGAAGGATCCTTCTAGAGATTGGAAAAGGAAAGATAAGATATGATTTCAGAAGAAGGGATCCATATCATTCCCATATAAGAATCCAAATAATGGTTCTCAGTTTGTTCAACTGAGCAGAAGTGTGCATCAAAAAAACTTTACATCTTAGAGTGGAAGTAGGCCAGCAGGACATGCAAGAGAAAGAGTGGAGGAGTCAAATAAAGGACCTCTACAAAGTTGGGGCTGTGGGGAGACACATTTTTTAAGATATTTTCCTCACAGGAAGCATGAAAAAAAAAGGTCTATCATATCTAAGAGGATACTATGGTCAATTATATGTCCAGAAGTGTGCATGAGATATATGCAACTACTGAAAATTGGCAAGCAGACCACCAAGATTTTATAGTGGAGATGGAAGTTATAGTTGCCAAGAAACCCATTCTATTTTAATTGACCCTATATCTAACCTTAGTTGTGTCCCACCTCAAGTTTTTGAAGCATGTTCCTTATAGAGAAAGAAATATTTAAAAGGAATGGTTAGTTCAGTTAGCCACAAGGACCAAGAGAAAAGTGGTAGAGGTGATAAATGATTGTCCATTTGAGATGAGTTGGCATCACACTCAAGTAGCCTTTAATATACTACCCCTAATATCATATGATGTGTTGTTGGGCATGGACTGGTTAGTTGTTCACAAAGAAAAATTGAACTGTTATGAGAAAACCTTAGAGTGTGAAGATGAAGAAGGAAATGCAATAGTTTTATAAGGCATTTAGAAGCCAGTTTTAGATAGACAAATATCAACATTATAACTCAATAAATTATATGTGAAAGGGTTTCCCTTGTATGCAATACAAGTGCTCAACTAAGTATAAATAAAGGAGCTAAAATATGAAGACCACCCAGTGTTGTGGGAGTTTAAGGATGTATTTATAGAGGAGGTACGTGGACTTCCTCCTAAGAGACATATTTTTTTTTCAATATATCTTGTACTTGGATTAGTACCAACATCAAAAATACCCTATAGGATGAGCACTCCAGAATTAGTAGAATTGAAGGTACAAGTAAAATAAATGATGGACAAAGGGTACATTGGGCCCAGTGTGTCCCCATGGGGAGAAACAACATTCTTTGTAAAGAAAAATGATGGTACATTTATATTTTGCATTGACTACATAAAATTAAACAAGATGACCATCAAGAATACATATCCATTACCCTGGATTGATGGTATCTTTGATCATCTCAGAGGAGCTATAGTTTTCTCTAAGATTGATTTGCGATATAGATATCATCAAGTTAGGATTAAGGATGAAGACATTCACAAGAAAACCTTTAGAACAAGGTATGGACACTATGATATTGTAGTGGTGCCATTTGGTCTTACAAATGCACCATTGAATTTCATTTTCTTAATGAATAGTGTTCTTAGTAAGTACTTGGACAAATTTATCTTAGTGTTTGTGATGACATCGCGGTGTACTCTAAGACTAAGAAGGAGCACAATAAGAATCTCATAATGGTGTTACAAGTGTTAAGATATCACTAGTTGTTTTCCAAGCTCAAAAAGTGTGACTTCATTTAGAAGTAAATCCAATACTTAGGCCACACAATCTCAATAGAAGGGGTGGAAGTATATCCCTAAAATATCAAGGAAATTATCGATTGTCCTACCCTTCAAAATGTGATAGAAGTAATGTCTTTCATGGGGTTAGTTGGATATTATAGAAGCTTCATTAAGTTATTTTCCAATATTGATCATCCCATTACTTCATTACAGATGAAAGAAAATAATTTTTTATGGTCAACACAGTGTGAAGCCAAATTTTAGTAGTTGAAGCATCTTTTTACCAATGCCTCTATTTTGAAGATTGGGGATCTTGAAAAGGATTTCTTGGTTTGCACTGATTATTGCAAATAAGGACTCAAAGGATTTCTTATGCAAGAAGGGAAAGTGATATATTATGAGTCAAGAAAAGTAAATAAGCATGATCAATGATATGTCACCCATGATTTGGAGCTCACAACAATTGTGCATGTGCTAAAGATGTGGAGAAATTACTTGCTCAGAAGAAGGTTTGTCCTGATGATAGACCAATGTGGTTTGAATTATTTTTTTTATCAACTCTGGTTGAATGCTAGACATGCTATATGGATGGAGTTGATTAGCGAGTTTGATTTTGAAATCAAACATATAAAAGGAAAGGAAAACAAAGTGGAAGATGCACTCAGTCAGAGTGTGCATACTGTACACTTAGAAACAACTAGTGTATGATCCAAGTGGATCTCAGTGGCCAACCACCTTTTCCACCGAATCAACATATCGAGCCTATGGTTTTGATAAAACATGATATTCACCCTTTTGATGGGGAATGGAATGTAATACCATATTCATTTGTTAATTATAGACATCATGTAATGATTTCCTAATGGTCTTATTTAAATTCCTACAACATATCATTAATGAACTGGATCCCATTAGAACTCCTCAGTTAATCATGCTTGGGGTAGAGTAATACTGGGATGGGTGATTGCCTAGGAAGTCCTTGTGTTTTGCATGCCTATGGAATTTTATAAACTTAGATTAATTTATCCCACATGCATCATGGGAACTGTTCTTCTCTCACTCTCTCATATATAATTGAGGTGAAGGAGGCCCTTTAAGCATGAAATGGAGTGTGATGTAAAGCTTCTTGTGAATGAAGTGTAGCCAAAATCTCTTTCCTTTCAGAGATAAGCTACCCCATTCTACCAGTTTGTGTTATACAATTGTTTTATGCATTATTCATTAACAAAAGTTGGGATTCATTGTATTTATGTGTTCTCATCTATATATTTTGTTTTTGTCTCATTTTGTTCTCAGCATAATCTGGATCAGTGGTATCAGAGTGGGATGCTCCTTGTCGTTTCTTAGATCCAGTCCCCGATGAGATCAGAGTATAGAGAGTTGGATCTTGAGCTATTTCTCTTGAGGAAAACCACTCTCACAATCCCAAGAGACCTCCCATGGTGGAAGAAAGGAGAGATGACAAAGTAAGAGATCATTTCAAGACGTTTCTTGAGGAAGCCCTCATGCAACAAAGGAATGAGATGATGGACAACTTCGCTCAGCTCCTTTGAAGACTACCGATGGCGGCGACTGAGGCATCTTCAACAAACAATCATTTCGTAGGTGTTGCACCCTTCAAGGCACAAATAAATTTTTATATCTGCTTATTTGAAGGCCACATAGACGCATATGCTCTAGAAAAATGGTTGAATCTTCTAGAAGGTTATTACTCTATCCAAAAAAATTCCAACATTGAAAAGATCACCTTTGCACTCCTTAAATCTCTTCCCCATGTCATATCTTGGTGGGAAGGCTACTAGGAGAGGTACACCATGGATCAACCTACAACATTCAAGAGATAACTTGGGTGGCCTTTGTATATTCCCTGAAGGAGTAGTTATAACCTGTCACAAACTATGATGACCATTACATGAGATGGATGAATCTACACTAGAAAAGAGGTCAAAGCTAGGTATCAAAGACTCTGAAAAGCCCTTGGTTTTGATGTACCATGGTTATCTGCATAGGCACATCCAAACATATATTTCATTCTTGGAAATCTCTTCATTGGGATATTATTATTGATATGCAGTCAAAATTGAGCATAAATTCAAGCAGAAAAATAAGCAGGAGTTCGGGTTTGAAAATTTGCCACAAAAGAAGCATGGAAAAGGAAACCCTAACTCATAGAATGAAGGAAAAATCAGCAAGGAAGTCCTACCTCAAGAGATCTAGTCCAATATGTCAGCAAAGAAGGGTAATGATAATTTTAACAATGGAAAGTGGTGTGAGTTCCACAAAATCCCCTGGCACAACATCGATGAATGTTGCTCAAAACAATCATTGGTGGCTGAGCTCAAAGAAAATAATAATAGCCTGACTCAGACTTTGATTTAGAGAATAATAAATGGAAACTGATCATCGATGCAGAACCCACTGCTACCATCATGGCCAAAAAAATACAACCAGAAGAACCAGAGGAGGTTGAGGATGAGGAGCACCTCTTCCACTCAAAGATGTGGGTAAAGGGGACCCCATTGCATTTCATTATTGAAAGAGGGATTTAGAAGAAACTCATTTTAGTAAGGATCTCAATATATTTAAGCTTCTAATGATGCCACACCCCCAACCATACACCATAGGATGGTTGAGTCATGGACAAGACATCCGTGTAAACAAACAATGTCATCTATCCTATGGAATCAAGCCCTTCAAGGATGAGGTAGTGTGTGATGTTTCCCCACTTGAATTTTTTTATGTTCTTTTAGGAAAACCATATATGTAGAAATGGCATGTTCTCTATGAGTCTCATCCTCGTAGTTTCATTGTTACTATGGGAGGTCAGCTCTACAGGGTTCCATAGGTATCTCCAACTACTGCCATTTCATTAATCTCAAAAAAACAATTCCACAAAGTAATCTATCAGAACACAATTTTTTTCCTCTTCATGATCTAGTCAAATGATGAACATGAGGTCATTGTGACCACTACAACCTCATCCCAAGATTTTTCTATATAGCAGAAGAAAGTTGATGATATTATAGAGGAGCATGAAGAGAATGAGATTCTTCCACATGTTGAACATAGCTCTATTGGCCACGACTCATTTCAAGTGTGTTTGGGGTTCCAACCATTATCCCCCATTGATATAGCTCTTATTGTTGCATATTCACCAACAAATTCATCCCACACTCAGACCAAGGAAGATCATAAAACCAGATCTGTTGAATGGATGCAACACATCCAATAGGTTCATGACATCCTTCCACGGGAAAAGTACAAGTAGGATATCTACTTCAACAAGGAAAGTGACTCACCAAGATTCAGATTTAGCAGAAGTTTCCCCATCTCTCAAGGGAACTTGACACAATGGGGACCATTGTTTCCTAAGGAGGGAGGAATGATCCAGGTGGATCTCAGTGGATAACCACATTTTTCATTGAATCAAAATTATGAGCCTATGGTTTTGATAAACCATGATATTCACCCTTTTGATGGGGATTGGAATGCAATTCCATCTTAATTTTTTAAATACAAACATCATGTAATGATTCCTATTGGTCTTATGTACATTCCTAAAGCATAGCATTAATCCACTAGATCCAAGTAGAAATTCATAGCTAATCATGCTTAGGCTAGAGTAGTATTGGGATGGGTGACCACCTGGGAAGTCCTAGTGTTTTACATGCCTATGGAATTTTATAAACAATTTATCCCACAAGCATCATGGGAATTGTTCTCGTCTCACTCTCTCATATATAATTGAGGTGAAGGAGGTCCTTTAAGCATGCAATGGAGTGTGATGTAAATATTGTTGTGAATGAAGCATAGCCAACATCTCTTTATTTTCAGAGATAAGCTACCCCATTCTGCCATTTTGTGTTCTACAATGTTTTTTTGTCATATTCGTTAATAGAAGTTGGGTTTCACTATATTTCTTTGTTCTCTCTATTTATTTATTTTTTGTCTCATTTCGTTCTTAACATAATCTGGATCACTGTAGGAGTCTAACATCAAGCAAACGATTAGAGCCCCCTTACAAGAAGATGGTATTTTCAACCACTTAAGAGAGGTAATGCAAAAAAAACCCAGATAGAAAAAGTATGAAGGGTATCAACTTACATTTGATTAATTATTTTTGTATACCAACAAGATGTATGTTACTAACTCAACAGAGTTGAGGCATCTATTTTTGGATGAATTTCATAGGAGCCTTATGTGGGTCATCTTGTTTATCAAAATATGATAAAAATAATAAGGAAGTTGTATTATTGGCCAAGAATGAAATGAAAAATTGTTGAATATATTTCCAAGTGTCTGGAGTGTCAACAGGTAATGGTTGAAAACAAACACCCTATAAGACTATTATGCCATTGCAAATTCTAGAATGGAAATGAGAGACAATGTCCATAGACTTCATTACTGTTTTTCCAAGGATAGTTAGGAAACATAATGCAGTCATGGTAGTAGTGGATAAGGTGAGAAAGGAAACTCACTTTATTCCCATCTAATCTACTTTTAAGGCTATAGATGTTGTCGAACTTTCTATGAAGGAAATTTTTAGATTGCATGGTTTACCCAAGGCCATAATTTCAAATAGAGATGTGAATTTTACTTCAAACTTATGGAAAGGTTTGTTTTCATGTTTGTGAATGTAATTGGTGTTTAGCATGGCTTACCATCCTAAAAAATATGGTTATACTGAAAGGATGAACAAAACGTTGGAATCCATGTTGAGGATGCATGTTAAGCATTAACCAAAGCAATGAGAATAATATCTACCCCTAGTAGAGTTTTAATATAACAATGGTTACCAAGAATCATTGCAGATTAGACTATTTGAGGTTATGTATGGAGAAAGTGTAGAGTTCCAATCATTTGGGATAGTCCAGTGGAAAATATCACACTTGGAATAGAATTATTGAAGGAAATGGAGCAGGAAATGATCAAGATAAGGAATATTTTGAAAGTATCCCAGGATAAACAAAAGAGATGCTGACAACAAGAGGACTCATAAATATTTAAAGGTGGGAGATCATGTGTATCTCAGAGTGAAACCTAAGAGGAGTTCCTTGAGTATGGGGACATGTGCCAAGTTAGTACATTGATATTGTAAATTGTTTTTAGTCCTCGAAAGAGTGGGTACAGTGGCATATAGAATTTCCTTACCACCTACTATTATATCTCACAATGTGTTCCATATATATTTATTAAATAAATATGTTCATGATTCTAACCATGTTATTGATTGGATTGTGATACAGGTGGAACTAGAGGGAGAATTATAACCCGAACCTCAATGCATCCTGGACAAGAGAGAAACATTACTTTGGAACCAATCCATCATGTAGGTGTTGAGGGGTTTGAGATCCCTTTAACTCAATAGCAGGAACCAAAACCTCTTAAGAGGCCCAATTAGACTCGTAAGCATTTGATGAGTGGTAAGGTTCACCATATTTGTTAGATGGCTAGAATTATTGATGGGATTTAATCATGACTAATAGATATGTCTTTTATGTGAAACCTTTCCTTAGGTTCTGCAGTTCTCTTTTTGGTTTTTTTCTAACATTTGTGAAAAAGAAGAAATATGGAGATTAAAATCAATGGCAGAGGGAAGTCAATGTATGTTGGTGAAAGATAGGTTTTGGGATAACCTGTGTACCTTAGCATGCAGACGAAGAAGATTTAAAATAATTCAAACTAGAAAGTATATTATTTTGACTTGTAAACATTCAAGATTGTTTAAGACAATAGTTACAGAAAGAAAATATATACGTGACAAGAGGTTAGTGCAGGAAAATTAATTTTCAATGCACTATTATCAATCACATGTTAACACAATCGATTTCTATTCATCAAATAGAATAAAAGAAATTCTGCAGCATTATAAGATATCTTAAATAATAGATACACCAACTATTACTCAATAAAACAAAAAACATTGGATTCAAAGATAGAGATAATCCCCCTTGGTCCAGTTACATTCATGCCTCAGATGAAAGAAGTGTCTTTGGTTCTAAACATAACTTCTTAATTAAAATAAATTGCACATAAGTAATTCTCTTACAATATTCCAGAAAATATTTTTCTCCCCAAAACCATCGACCCTTTGACACAAGGTTGAATCCATTATTTATAAAAAAGTAACTAAACTAAAAATAACTACTAAAGTTGTGTTAAGTTAAGAAAGTGCCACTTGGTGGACTTTATCTATATGTTATCTTTTGTTTCTCTTTTGATCATCTGGTGTTTTTACTGACATATATTTTTCCTCTTGTATTCTGAGCATCTGTAGAAGATATATTCACATGTATTTGCATACGAGAACCTGTGTTGATCCATCAGAGCGGATATGACCTCCTTCATCTCAATTTCTCATTCTTTGTACTTGATTAATTTAACACTCGAGCGTTGTAAGACTGTGATAGATTTAATTGGAGTCTCCATGAACCTCTTCATTTGACCTAGGATCATGATTGAAACCTGCAAAATCTCCATTTTACATACCTAGTATTTCTCTTCATGTCGCTTAACTATGTCATGGAAAGCGACAAAATATTTTGGTGGACCAAACTATGGAAAATTGATATTTCTCATTTCCTGATTGATTTTCTCCCAACTTGTGTCACACTCTTCCCATATCTCCTACATTTTCCACTGAGGTTCCTAGACCATGCTTACCCATTGTTCAGGTTCCTTCCTTATTCAGGTGATGTTGTTGTCCACCAGCACACGGATGCCATGATATTTTGTATCTCATCCCTTTTGTACTTCATTGATGTAGTCTATTCGTTGTAAGGATTGATGTGCCTTCTCATACCATTGTTTCATGTATTTGCAGGTTTCCAACCCCATGAGGGTATATTCTTGAAAATCCGCTATGAAAGCAGTGAAAAGGTCTCTCTCCCTTGTGAATTGCACATACATTCTCAAAAATCACACTTCAAGAGTACCACTTCCTGTGTTGAATTTTGGTAATACTCCGCTTCATGTTGCAAATGGTATAGTTCTTTATTCATGGCATCTACCTCCCTTGCATTCCTTTTTTCCTTGTCAAAAGTGGCATCGGTTACCATCCCTGCTCTGATTAGCTCAATCATATTAGCATTTTTTGTGTCAAACGACATCTCATTTATGGTTATGAAAAATTTTCTATCAAGCATGAGCTTCCTTTTCATAATTGTTCTTCTCATCACAACTTCCATTTTCCTATAATAAGCAATTGCCTCTATATCTCTGACTTCATCTACTGGTTCAATAATTTGTTGATCTTCCCAGGAGATAGTATTTCCTAGGCTTCCTGTTGTATAAAGGTGTTCCATGGCAGGTTCTCTTAGTTCCCTAGGAGGGGAAATTCATGTATGTTATGGTGACTTGGACTCCTAATAGTCCTCTTTGGCTAATGGAGACTTGGTCCTAGATGGGGAAGTAGGCGAAGGATCGATATTAGCTGAGAACTCGACCATTGGGATGTCGATTTATGGATGCCCCATTTCTTCTTCTTCTTCATCTGTAAAAGTATTTCTTAGAGCTATCATCCTAAGGTTTTGTTCCCAGTTGATTGAGGGATACAGTGTCAGTAGTGTTCCTAGCTTCCTAGTCACCTTCTTATGGATTTGGGACCACATCATCAACAACTAGAGTATATGTTTCCCCTAGTTCCTCCTCCTGTGTGATTGGCACCAAGGTTATGTACAAAACTTCTGACCCTTCATCATTGTCATATATGGTGATTAAATCTATGAGGACAGTAGGCATACCCATCCCACTTGATTCGCTCGCTTACCTTAGTTGGGTTGTAGTAGTCACTCGTGATCCTGCCTATGGTGACATAGGGCTAGTGTTCCCTTGGTCAATAATATCTTTTGGTGGAATTGTCTTTGATCCATTTATCTCTTCCTCATGGTCGCTTGTATCGGCCAAGGTAATTCTAAAGGGTTCTATCAATTGATTAAGTGGTGTATATCCCCCTAGTATTTGTATATATCTCTTGACTTCTTCTAGTAACAATATCCCCCTTCTCCATGCCTCTTTCACTTCTACTGCTCTATTTTCTTCTCTTACCCCGAGGGATTCATGAGTTGTGTGTTTTGTTGTCTCAACTTGTTCATACATGGTCATTGCTTTGAATTTGGTCATATTAGGGTTTTCCCTTCTATGAAGCACTTCCTCCGAATCCTGGGCACCCTTGATAAAGATCTTATCTTCAAATCTATCATGAGAATATGGCCAAGATGAGGACACCTGTGATGTGTTCTGGAGTACCAGGCCTTTTGGATCATGTTTGGGAAAATGGACTATGGGGAACCGATACTCAAGCTTACTCAATCCTTGTTGTTTTTCCTACACAGTGTATTTAACCATATAATACCCAATATGAAAATCGTAGGGTATGAACGCCCTCTTCTTTTCCTTCACCAGAGAAGCATTATAGCCTTGTAAGATAGTCTGGTAGTAGATTTCTCCCAATATGGGATGGTCTGGGATATGAACAGGGAGTAGGTGTGGTGCCCTAGTAGCCCTAAACACTCTGATATATGTGCTTGTTTCTTCAAAATACGAGTGGCCAACCTTGGATATCATATTTTTGGCTGTCGTTGAAAGCCTTGGGCATTCTTTTCTAAATAGAATAAAATTCACTCTAGATATAAACTCATCACATATCATGGCGTAAAATTTTGTGTATCTATTCTCCGACAAAATGATGAAATAAACATGCACGGGTATTTTGGCAACATGCTAGCTTAAATTCATATCTGCGAAAATGTTTCTCACATAGATTACATCCAATAGGTATGATTCCATGTGTAAAATTGGTGTTTCTCCATCCATTGGTGTCTGGGCCTATAGGATGTTGATACTCATTTGTTTGGATATGATGGATCCCAAATTGAAGTTTCTCCTGGATATTTCCACGGTGTATGCTAAGGGCATCCATGCTTCTGAAAAATTTGAGCAATCTTTTTCCCCATACAATCGACATATTAGATCCATTAAATACATATAAGTCTCTCTAAGGTTTAATATGTTGTACCATCCATTTCTCATGTTTGTGAACTGATTATCTTCTTTCCCCCATGAGGCCAGTAACCTGCTGGTGTCATGGAACTCATAAAATCTGACCACAAATTTTGTATTCATCCTCCCCTCTAGGTCTCTGAGTTTGTAGTGTTTTTGTACCTCTACTGGAAGAAAGACACCAACACATTATCCTTCCTCATTATTGATTGTGCATTTCATTGCGTATTTTTGGTCAATTATCCATCCCATGGTTTCGATGTAGGGAAGAATTGAGGTCCATAAGGCCACCATATGCAGGTATGATCACCTAATGTTCGAGAAAACTTTGTCATCCAATACCCTGACGTTCGGGTCATTGTGAGGTGTGAACTATGAGTAATATTCCCGATTGATTTTGTTGAAAATATCCCCCCAATGTGGGAGCATTTGTTTAGATCCAGTGCTCGCCTTTGTATCCCCGAATGTTGGAGTTTGGGTAAATTTTTTCTTAGTGGAAGTTCAGATGACTGACTCCATTTTTGAAACAAAATCCAAATCTCTTGTGGTTACTGGTGTCGGCCCTTTGCCAACATCTAATTCTTTCATTTTGGGCATTATCAATGAGTGTCTAGTTGTCGGCCTTCGTGGAGGCAATTTCCTACACAAAACAGAATAATAAGATGCAAGCCAATTAAGATAGGTGTTATTCTAAGCAATCAAAAAATGTAAACAATAAATATCACACTTACCTCTTCCTTATAGAAAAAACCTGGCCTAATGGTAATTGAAGTGGCACAATGACCTGTTACCTATTCGGTGCTCTCTCTTGTGCCTTCATCTTCTTGGAGGATCAGTGATTTGCGAATGGAATACCATACTTGGGAACAAATTTTGAAAATTTAAAACATACCTACCTTGTGACATCGAGTCTTAAATTTAGGAGTATAGATATGATCTATACAATCTATAACATAATCCAAATCATG
Source organism: Picea glauca (assembly GCA_000966675.3). Taxonomy (NCBI): domain Eukaryota; kingdom Viridiplantae; phylum Streptophyta; class Pinopsida; order Pinales; family Pinaceae; genus Picea; species Picea glauca. The sequence continues at coordinate 212,800 of JZKD02S2110227.1, forward strand.
CTCATAATTAAATGCAACACAGGCTGGTGGCGCAGGAGTGTGTTTCTTTTAGAGTTCATAGAAGAATTCAAATTTTTGAAATTTGATCGGCACACGACATCATGTTATCGGTTACATGAAGATATTAATTGTTATAACAAATCGTAGACCTCATCCTTTACTTATCTAGAGGTGTCTCCTCAAATTACCGGAGCTTTTTTTTTCACACTCCAACAGAACTAGTATGATGGGTATCAGGGATAAGGAGGATCTCAGATCAACCAGGGTCGTTGGTGGATAGAGATTCGAACTAAAATAAAAAATTAGGTTTTCTAGCAATCTACCGGTAGTTGATGACTGCATTGGCATCGAGAGATTGTCTTTAACATTGTTTCATTGGTCCCCCTAGGCAAAATTTCTGATGCTGATCTAAACGGGCATACAATGCCGACGTGGAAAAACAATCGTGGTAGTATAGAAATGACAAAGGAAATATCAAAATATGATGTGGGTGATAACCAAGCAAGATGTACCATCCACGTGGAAAAACACGTGATGGTTGATTTGACCTTTTCGGCATGAGAACGTTTATTTTCAACGTTGGTGATTTTTCTTAGGAATATGTGTTTTGGTGCGTTGTTTCTCCCATTTTGACAATGCCGACGATTTATTGGTGATTGACGATCGACAATTGTTGTTTCCTGGTTAACAATTTATCTTTCATATTTCACCGATGTCGATGATACATCAACGATTTTTTTAGAGGACTTTTTCATGGACTAGGATCACCAATTGGCGTGTGGTCCTTTTATAAAACAATTTTTTTTTAACTATGTATTTAGTCTTTAATCCATGCTTACTTAGACAAAAATATGCATCTATCAAAAACCCTCAAACCAAATCAAATGTGATCGATGATAAAACAAAAAATCAGAAGAAAAAAAATTCATTGGTCCCTACAAAAATGACTCCATTCATAAATAACAAAGTGGTACCCAAAAGAAAAAATTCAAAAGGACTTTTATGGTGTGTTGAGTGCTCAACAACAGGTCAAGGTGAAATGGAAGCACTTTGGAGTAAATGAGGATACTTGGGAACTGGAATATCCTTGAGTATGGAATACCACTTTTTTATGTATAATTTGTACACACACACACACACACATATATGGTTTTTTTTAAACCGAGGATACTTTTTCTTTGAGGAGGGGAATATAACACCCTTTTTTGCCCTATGACTATAATTATGACTAATACTTCATGTGATGTGATTATGAAGCATGTAATTATGTTTATGATTAATAAAAAACATCATACAACTGACTAAGAGGCAAAATACTTGAGTATTAGCCATGATATAACAAGTGGAATTAGTGAAGTAGAATGGGGAGGTTTCAATGAAGAAAATAAGAATGTATTGTTCAATATTCCAGCCTACACTTGAAGAAAATGAATGCATAACCTTCCAACATACTTAGATGTACATAGAGCCATGTGACCAGTTATGGAGAGCAGGATTGATGGTTGAAGCATTTATAACTGCTAACAGATCTAATGCTTGAAGAAGCAAAGAGTTAACTGAAAAACCTGACAAAAGGACACAACTGGATTTCCCCTTTGATTTTGGGAGCCTAAGTAGAGGGTTGCATCTGACAAAAAACAAGAGAATCTATAGGAATGGGTGGAAGAAGAGGCCAAAGGTGGAAAACATCATGTAGATGATCAAACATGAGGAAGAAGAACATAATTCACAACATATGAGAGGAGAGACAAGGAAGACCATAAAGAACCAACTCATAGTATCCTAGCATACAGATTCACATAAGGATCCTTAGCGAGCAGAGTGAGTTACATACTCATAGACAACTGGAGCAGTGAACAGGGTACTCACACACATAACTCTAAGAAACAGAGTTGTTGGGAATTTTTCCTTGAGGGAAACATGAAGCTTTCCCAAGAGATTATGGTTACCCTGGAATAGAGAATACCCATATCCATATTGAAGAAATAGAGGATTTTGGCTTGGTTCTTAATGGAAAGAAATTAGCATTGGAAAGGGGAGGTTGTCAAGGGACTATGTAGCAGAGGAGGGACTCCCTTGTGCAAAGGAATTCTAGTTGGAAAGGTTCTTTATAAACCTGTGGATGTATTGAGCTCAGTGTGAAGAGGGAAACTTATGTTGTTTCCAGTGGAGTGAAGAAGAGTAACCTTCTTGAACCATTTTCCAATTTTGGTGGTCATCTACATCAGTCCCATTTTGGTATCATGGCTTGGCATGGGGATGGGATGTTCTAGAAGGGAATATTGTAGCATAACCTACAATTGGGAGGAAAGGATTCCTCTCTCATTTAATTGGTTTCTTTTACCTTTCACTGAAAAGATAAGTGTTTTTATCTTTCTATGTCTAATTTTTGTTTAGTGATGAAGGTAAAATGTTTATTGAGTAAATGATGAATGTGATTGAGTGTACCCTTGTGAAAACTACAAGGCTTGAAATGGAAATCTTGCAATATATGAATATTAATTAAGAGGGTAATAACATAAGTTCCTTGGTGACTGGGAAGGTCTTTTCATAGTCCTGGAAATATTCAGTGAAAACCTCTTTCCTTGAAATGGAAAGTTTGGAGGATACAAATATTCAATTAGTTTTTGAAGTGAGGATTCCTTAGCTAGTTTAGAGAGAAACCTAGAGCTCAAGGGATTCTATATGAACCTTAGTGAATGAGCCTGGAAGAATCCTAAATGGTTAAGTCCTAATTCAGACATTAATCATGAAGGAAACCATTTTTTTGAGTCAGAATGATTTGCAACTATGGATTCGACGTAATGGGATGACCCTGACCATTGGTCAGAGGGTCATATCATCAGAGTGTCCAAGAGAAAGTTGCATTGGGACTTTGTTGGAGGAGACTTTGAGTCAATGAGATTCATTGATATATCAGAGGGTGAAACCGTGAAATCCTGGTCATTGATGTCGAGGATGAAGGTCATAAGTCTATCATAAGGTTGATGGTCAAAATACTATGGGAGGGTTTCTAAGAGAGTTTGAGGATAATGAATTCTGAGGATTTTTTATCTATCAAAAGGTGTCCTAGTGGATCACAATCATTGGATTTATAATGTTCCATTTTGAGGGGGAGGTTCGAGACGTCATTAATTTTCGTGCAGCTGTAAGACCTCAAGTGAACCTTTTTCGTTAGATGAGGCACAATGAGGGTTGTTGGATCCATTAAATATACTCGTCTGAAAGTGTTGGATAGAATGGTCTATGACACTCATAGTGGATGCACTCTTATAGTGAAGGATTGCAATAGAACATGAGTCATAGATATAATAGTGGGCATGTGATATACTAACATTTGTATATCTTTTGAGGATCGCACTTGTTCATGTAATGTCTGGAAAATAAGGAGGGTGATAATTGTCAAATAGCTCAAGGCATCGATGCAATCATGGTCGTTGATCTTTGCTTCCTAAGTCCATTGGATATATTAGATGATTCATTAGAGAGAGCCCATTAGAAATGGAATGAATCATGTAACTTTGGAGTCGAAGGCGTAAATAGTTTGAGTCATTGAAGTTTAATGATATGTTGACGAGGAGTGATTATATCCATCTGATTGGGGGTGTTTAGGTATTTGGATGTGGTGATGAATCCATGGAAGGATTTTCACTAGTATTCAAAGGTTGAAAAAGAATATTTATATCAGTAAAGGTGATCCAAAGAGAATTCCTCACATATCATTAAGATGAATGGGGATCCAAGAGGATCTAAGTCGATCCCCTGGCATGAGACAAAGAGGAAAATATAACACCCCACCAAATAAAGGAGGATTAGGGGGTATAGTGTATTACATTTTTCATGCTGGGTAAGACCCTATTTTTCCACCCAATTCACATATATTAAACTTTTCTCTATTGTAGTAGACTCAGGTAGGTATGGTGTTTCAATCAAAGCTTTGATACCACTATGTAGTTCCCCCACTACTAAACCCATAAAATAAATTATGATACCACTAAAAATGCCTATGCATGTGTTGGCCCTTGACCAAGTTTTGAAGATCCTTGGTCAGGGTTGACCTATTTTGCGACTTTGACAGATTGTCGAAGGTGGAGAATAATTTGAAGCGGAGATCCCAGGATCTCGGCCCCTTTTTAGGCCATTTTTGGGTTTTGGGCTTATGTAATGGGTATGGGATGTCATCCCATGGATTTAGCCATGTTTAGGCCCTTTTGTAATGTATAAATAGAAATCTAGGCGATGTAAGTAGGAGTGAAAGGGTGTGATGTTAAGTGCTAAGAGCAAGTGAAGGCCAATGTACTAAGTGCAAGTGATAGTTGTAACTGTTTTGTGCATATTGTGTGAGACTTGCAAGGCTAAGTGCAAGTAACTGTAAGAGACTATGTAAGGGATTTGTATTGTAACCTATCTCAGGGAAGGAGGATCTAGCGAGGTGTGCGTATATCTCTTTTCCTCTGCGAAGTAGGATTTTGATGCTATGTGCCTATAAGAAGCTTGACAAGAAGATAATAAAGAACATAAGAGTTGGTGGATGTATCCCTAGGCTGGGGGTGAACCACATATATCCTATGTTATGGTTTCTTTGTGCTTTATGGTTTCTACATTATTCATGATATTTATGCTGAGTGTAATAGTATGTGCTTAGATGAATTTGATATGATAGATTAGTGCCTAATGATGTGAATAGGATGCTAGATCTGATCTATGTTGATGTGTTTAGTGCTTTGTGTTGTCATTAAGGTTTATCTGCACTGTAGACAGAGGTTAATTACTAATGAATGATGACTTCTAAGTGCTTTTTTAGATTATTGTAATCAAAGATCTGTGTCCCAGCTAAGGTTACAGACACTGGAGTCATGCAACCACCCCTGCCTCTACCTTGGGTGAGACTTCATCTGCTTCACAGGTGTTGCCAAAAGGGATGGTATTTAGGATTTTATTGGTGCGTTGAACCCTGGGTCTACCCCTATGCCAACAAATGGTTTCATTGTCGGGACCTGAAACTGTGATTGCTGGGAACTGAGGAAAAGAAAGAAAGAGCTGTGTGTAGATATATTGCTTTAGTGCATAGTATTCTACTTGACTTGTGAAATATCTCTACTAAGAAAAGAAGTCTTATCCAAAGAAAAGAGGTAATATCTGAAATATTTGTACTCTGATAGAGGTAAGATAAGTGGAAATTTTTGTTTTGAAAGTATGGATCTAGGTATGTTTGATAAATTTGGTCCTAGTGTGAAAACTAGGGTACATCTAGACGAAAGAAGGTTTGATATGAGTAGATCTAATAGAAATAATGAAAGATATGTTATTCCTATGCATATGAATAATGTTTGGACTAAAAAATGGATGCATGATCCTAGGAAGAATTTTATTCAGGTTAGTTACTATGATCCTAGTGCACAGTACAAGAAAGGATGGGGATCATTTAAGAGAAAGAGAGGATTAACCCTTTGTTACAGTTGTAGAAGACCATGCCATCTTGCTAAGGATTTCCCTAATAGAAGACCTAGTTGTATTTGTTGTAAATATATGGACCATGAAGTTTTGGATTTCCCTAGGATGATTTCCAAACTTGAAAGAATGAATATGGAACAAGATAAACATGAGAAAGACTTAGAAATTAAGACTATGGCAAAACCCCAGAAAGGACCAGAGACTATATTATTAGAAATAAAAGAAACTCGGAATGATCATAGAGACATCAATCTATCAGAGGTCTTAAAAGACAAGGAATGCATAGAAACAAGAATAGGAGACTTCGACATAGACTGTGTTCTGGACGAGGAAACATAAGTGAATTCCATGATAGAAAGTACTTGGGAAATTTTACGAAATCCTGTTATGATTCCTTCATTGGGAGGAATAGGATTATTTAGAGAAAAGTTAATAACCCTATGTGGAAGACTTACCCAGATATCTATGAGTTCTCATGGAACTTCAACAGAGGAAGAATTTGAGGTTATTAAATTTGTTGAGAAAAACACCCCATTTGCTTTATTGCTAGGAAAACCCTAGATTGAGAAAGATCAAATCTGAATAAAATGAGAAGAAGAAGCCCTAGAATAGAAAAAGCAAGAATTAAAAGATTTCATGACTAGGAGAATAGTGCACTTGATAAAAGAACAGGAGAACATGTTGAAGACTAGAAACTTGGGTGTTGAAGTTGAAAGAACACGAGAAAATAGAGCACTTACCCCAGACAATGAAGAAGTATTACCCTTGAACCTTATGAAAGATCATCAACAACACAAAGTTATTATGCCAAGAGAATATAAGAATCAGAATGGGAAGAGGAAACCAGTAACACAAATCACAGGGAAGAAGGCTAGAAATCTCAACAATAAGAAATCAAAGTTGGAGAAATTACAGGAATCTCTAAAGAAGACTTCGCAAAAGGAAAGTCTCCAAAAACTGAACTTCGCCAGAATATCAGAGCAGCTCAGATTGGAAATTCTCCATGGCGGAGTGATATGACCGTTGGAGGCATTATAACCACTAGATTGACGTTCCCAAATGGTTAGAACAATAGTTATGATCATAAATCTCACCATTGGACCATTAGGATTGTGCCATAATGGACATAACTGCATTGATGAAGGCTTCTTGTCCGTTGGAAGGATATGTTACATCGGTGTCTACTTATCTTGTTAATTTTTGCATCAAGAACACTTTCATGAATTGTATCTGAGCCAACTAGAGAATTCATTGTTACTGAGTTGTGGTTATTGAGACCTTACCATCCATTCTATTGCATTGAGAAATTGTTCATCAGCCTGAGATATCTGATCTCGAACGTGCATGTCAAAAAATATGAACGTTGTGGAAACGTCAGTAGAGGAAATTTTAATCGATCTAATGATAGAGAGAGTGATGTCCACAAGATTTCAAGCCTCATCGACGAGAGGAGTGCAAGCCTCCCCATCGACTGCTCGCAGATCCGAACCATCCTGAGCTACAGAAGAGAAAAGGACTAAGCATCGAGATGACTTAGAAAACGTGAAGTTAATCCCATCCATCATGCCCAACTACATCCCACCTCTGGCTAGTGTGGTGAGTCATGATAGTGTCCTAAGGGATTTCGACTACACAGTTATCACGACATACCTACCGAAGGGGATACGCATAGTCAGACCATAATTGGAGAGAATTCCAACTCTGAGTATCAGTGAATATAATCCAGGAGACTGCAAGACCTATGGCATGCTCGCACCTCACAAGTACTTGACCAAGATGAAGGGAAATAAATCAAAAATCATTCCCCAACCATGTACCATGAACATTGCACAGTCCACTATCCTGAACGTTATGAAAATCCCACATTTTGGATCGAGAGGTTAACGCATGCGTTAAACTCATGTTTTTGTGCTTCCACGGAAGTTACTTATGGCTAGATAGACGCATCACTGTTGATCCGGCGTTGATCCATAGGATCACCAACCTAAGTATGCAGGGACCCGACCCACAAGAATTTTACCCAGGGAAGGTTGCAAATCATGCCCTAGCACAAAGGATTAAAGCTACTTATGGTGATGTAGAGAAGGGAACACGAGGCTACAAGGTAGCCTCTATTTAGAATGGCGTAGTGTGCCTTTCTTTCCAGTTGATTGCTGGTAATATAGTAAGGAAGAACAGACCCACTTAGGGCACAGGGTTTGTCATTGACCTCACGGGAAAGTGCGTAGATGGATTACAGATGAACTGGTCTAGTTACTTAGTCAACCAGCTAGAAGTGGATTGCCGCGAAACTCAGGATCAGGGATATGAGTTCCACTTTAGTTAGCTCATGATCCTCATTGCATTTACAGCTTGGGATATGTCGAAAGGTACAACCTTCCCTGACATTGAGAGGTTCGAGCCACTTGCTGCGAAGTTTACCACGCTCTAGTATTCGAGCGATATGGGAAAATAGTGGAAGTCGAATGCATTATTCCATACCTACTACCTGTAGCTGAAATGGGTTATTGATTTGTTCCCCCATATGACATCAAACACTCTGGACATATTCAGGCCCAAATGAGGTTTCACACAGATAGGAATTTTATATATATCACTGCACGGGCAGACGAGAGTAAAGAAGAGTTGTAGTCATACTATAATATCACTAAGGAAGATCTAGAGGAGATCAATAAGGAATGGCCTGCAGAGTACCTTATACCAATCGACTAGGAAGAATTGTCTGACCCAAAACTCATTGGAAACCCATTGGTTACCCGCGAAGAGTATGATGCACCCAGTAGTAGCTGGAAGAAAAATAAAGAAGAGGTAAAACAACTGGACAACGTCTCAGAAGAAACTGCTTCAGACTCACCTGGTAGAGGAGGTGGTGACGAAGTGGACAAATAAGAGAAAGAAGGGGAATAAGATAAGAAGAATCAAGGCGAATTAAAACCACCATAAGATCCCCCTGATGATACAGATCCACTGAAGAAAAGAAAGGTTTCCCCCATGAAACCTACATCGCAGAAGAAATCCAAAACTAGTAAGCCGAAGCTACAGACTGTGCTCATGGTGGATGACTTCAACTTCATTATCATAGTTGTGTGTATTTTGCACAGAATCGAAGAAAAACAAGAGGCTATGTATGATAGAATTGAGACAAATCTAAGGGGTGTCCATCAAGCCCTTCAATCCATCTGTGTAGTGTCAACTGCGCCCCCGCATCAGATGAAATAAAGTTGGGATATGTGCCTGCCCAACTCCACAAAACAACTAACACCACTGAAGCTCTCCTTCATCACGCGCATGAAGAGAAAGACCAGACCACAATAGCTCTGAAGAAAGCACAAGAGGAGGTGATAGAGCAACAAAGGGTTGCGCAGCAGGAGAAGGTTTCCCTCCAAACGAAGCTTGAACAAGAGAAAGAGTAGATCGAGTAAGAGAAAGAAAAGCTGCTCGTGGAGCATATTGGAATAAAAGAAGCAATCAACAGAGCCCTTCACTCTAGGACGAACTTAGAGCACAAGGAGAAAGAACCAATAGAGCATCAAGTGGCAAGACTTGTTGAAGCCATTCAACGGCTTAAACAAAGAATAATAGATCCAGAGCTACAGACAGTGCCAAGCACTCTATAGGATGTGTGGGATCAAAGAGAAGCAAATTCTTGGAGCACAATTGAGAGAATCAAGGCCTTCACCATGGAATTTAAACAACTAAGTGATCACAGCATGCAGGCTTATGAGAAACTCACTGAGAATCTTGAACTAAATACACTAGAGTCACAACTCCAAGAGGCCAAGCAACAAGAAGCGATGATACAAACACAGTTGAATCTCTTGTCAGTAGTTGAGAGAATGAAATGATCCCAGGAACAACACATTGTTCAACAGTACATCCATGCCATACAAAGAAAAGTCATGGAAGTGACTTAGAGGCTCCAACCAGTCTAGGATGTCGCTTTCCAACTGTTCGAAGAGATTGAAGGACGAGGAGTAGAGATGGAACAAGTAGTCACTTTATTCAAACATCACTTGGAGGAACCTGTGAATGAGGTATTTCTTCAAGAGTTCGTTGAGCAAGAGGCCTTGGCGCAATAGCAGGTCAAAGAAGCTTGAGCTAGGCTCGAGGCTTTTGAAGTCGAGATACCCATATCGGAGTGACTCGGGATGAGTCACAGGTGAGTGTTGGGGGCCTGTTGGCCCTTGACCAAGTTTTGGATATCCTTGGTCGATTTTGACCTATTTTGGAACTTCGATAGGCTGTCGAAGGCGGAGCGCAAGTCGAAGCGGATATCGCAGGATCTTGACCCCTTTTTAGGTCATTTTTGGGTTTTGGGCTTATGTAATAGGTATGGGATGTTAGCCCATAGGTTTTCCCATGTTTAGGCCCTTTTGTAATGTATAAATAGAAATCTAGGCGATGTAAGTAGGAGCAAAAGGGTGTGATGCTAAGTGCTAAGAGAAAGTGAAGGCCAGTGTGCTAAGTGCAAGTGATAATTGCAACTTCTTTGTGCATACTGTGTGAGACTTGCAAGGATAAGTGCAAGTAACTATAAGAGACTGTGTAAGGGATTTGTGCTATAACCTAGCTCGGGAAAGGAGGATCTGGCGAGGTGTGCATAGATCTCATGTCCTCTACGGAGTAGGATTTTGATGTTATGTCCCTGTAAGAAGCTTGAAAAGAAGATAATAAATAAGAGAAGAGTTGGTGGATGTAGCCCCAAGCTGGGGGTGAACCACGTATATCCTATGTTATGGTTGCTTTGTGCTTTATGGTTGCTACATTATTCATGAGATTTATGCTTAGTGTAATAGTACGTGCTTAGATGAATATGATATGATAGCTTAGCTCCTAATGATGTGAATAGGATGCTAGATCTGATCTATGCTGATGTGCTTAGTGCTTGAATGTGTTGAATCTTGTTGAATACTGTGTTGCATTGTCATTAGGGTTTATCTGCATTGTAGATAGAGGTTAAGTACTAATGAATGATGACTACTAAGTTCTTTGTTATATTATTGTAATCACAATTATGTATCCCAGCTAAGGTTGCAGACAATGGAGTCCTACAACCACCCCTGCCTCTACCTTGGGTGAGACTTCATCAAGTTCATAGGTGTTGCCAAAAGGGCCAGTAGTTAGGGTTTTGTTGGTGCGTTGTTGAAGCGTTGAACCCTGGGTCTACCCTTGTGCCAACAACATCTAATAATACTTTTAAAATAGGAATGCAACTAAATTTAGCATTCACACAACAACATATAATTCCTCAAACTTAGTGTATACACACAACAATTAAAACCCATGATTAAAATAGTGAAATAGAGATGAAAAAACTTATATTTAATCAATATATGTGAAACCATCTTAGAGGATAGATGCTCCTCCCAAGGATAGATTTCTTTCCCCAAACCTTAGCAAAAAATCACCCCCAAGTTGGGGATATGAATCCACAAGAAAGGGTGTCTCTCATATCCCAATGCAATCTAACAAAAAACTAATTTTCCTACACCTATACCAATCCTCCAACTCTCTTTCCCTCAACCTACACAACCCAACGAATGGGATCCCCCTTCACTACACATAGTCCCTTATTCCTTTCCACTTCCCTTCAAGGATCCAACACAAGTTGTATAGGAATACATCTTGTTGGGGACTCCAAGGATGCTAGTTTCCACAGGAAAAATCAATGTCAAGATCACTTATCTAAGGTAATTATCACACATAAATATTTTTCTACAGGCCTAAGAACTTGCTTCTTCATGCAAAAATAGATCTAACAAGCTCCCCACAACAACCACTATGGATATATTAAATCTCTAGCACACTCTCCTCTCTCTCTACTCCAAAATCTACATGTAAAAACTTCCTACACTACCCATTTGAATTTCCATTTTACCTATGCATGTTAATTCTCACACTCCCCAATGTTGATTGTGTTTCCCCCCCATGCTCTCATAACTATGGGATGTGAATTTTCACACCAATCCTCTTACATGTGTTTAATTATTAAGGATTTGATACACTCAAAAGGAAATCTAAAGGTTTATACACAATAATATTTTTTAGAATGTGGGTTGGGATTAATACCCATGAAAATTTCCCCCTCGTATCCCCTCTTAGACATTCCCCCCTCTTGTAGAAACTTAGCCCCCCATTACTTTGTCCATGCCCATCTACATTTAGTGTTATATTTATTTTATTATTACGATATACAATGTTTAAATTCTACATAGTGAGGCCCACATTTGTACATCATATTTACATTACATATATCTAAACTAGGGGTTAACAATGAGGATGTTCCACCAAATATACTACATATGAGATATTCAAAATGGTACAAGGAGAGAATGAGTCCCTAGAATATTATGAAGAAATATTCCTACTTAGTTATAAGAGAGCTCATGGATTCACATTGTATGAAGAATCTCTCAAACTTGTACTTCTTAGAGGTGTGAGAAAAGATATGATGGGGACCTTGAATGTCCTTGCAAATTGAGACATATTCTAGTTGGAATATGAATACATAAAAAATATTTAAGAACTAATCTAGATTTGCAAGAAAGAAGAATAGGGGTGGAAAATTCCTGCGCCACAATCATCAAAATCTACAACAACAACTCTCACAAAGAATGAAATTGGAATTTTGTTAGAAGATATGAAAACTAACAGTTTACATTCATTGACTATGTGTATGGACACCACGTAGATCAAAAGAAAGTAGAAAGAGGCTGAAAGAATCTTAATTATTTTATGCCATAAATGCAAAAGGAAACATGCCAAGAATGAATGGCCACCGAACCAGGGAAAATTTTGAGGATGTAAATTTATCTTGAAGTGTAGAAACCTTGGTGAATCTTACTAGTCCTTAATATGCAAACTATAAAAAAATTGGTGATATTTTTGTAGAAGTATTATAATTTCTAAGTATTTAATATAGTTTCTATAAAAATATTTGTATTTTTAAGGAAAAAATATTGTATCCTATAAAATTTGGGTGAATCATTTTTACGAAAAATAGAAATTGGCGAATATTTTTTCAGGGAAAAACATGGAGAATTATCCCATGGGAGAAATTTATCCCCTAAAATTTTCCCTACGTTGAATACTGTGGAAATTTGTGGGATTTTTGAACAAAATCATCAAACAAGAAAATTCCCTTCATTATCTAGGTTGAAAGTAGTGTACTAAGGAGTAGAAGACAACATGGAGAAGTTATGCTGCATTAATCAAAGGAGGAAATGACAATGAAGGAAATTCCAAAAAGGTATAAATTACCCCCATCCTCAATATTTTAATTATTCTTATGAAAATCAAATGTATAATCCATGTCCAAATTGGTATCCCCATAATGAGACCATCTTGCAAGTGCATAATTAGTTTCCATAGAAGTGACATTATCCTTAAAATCAACCTTTTTCCATTTTATCCTCCACAACAACCCTTAGGCCAATGGTATAATCCTACTTCATCATTGAGGCCTTAAGGAAAAAAATAACAAGATTTGCTACCACCTCTTAGACCTTCTATACCACTTGTAAAAAGCACTGCTCAACAAGCTTCTAGGCAACCCCAATTGCCTTCTCATCCTAAACCAAAACCTAATAATAGAAAGATTCAACCTATCTACAATAATTGACAAACTATTTTCTTACCATCTCTGAACCACTATTTTTCCTACATATTTATCCTTTGCTTTTATCTTGAATACCTTTTTCCACTCTTTTGATACCCAAATCCCGGAATTAAGGCTCAAGGTAATTCTTGTCATAATCTCTAAAATTTTCCTTTGATATTTGATTGAATTATAGATTGAGGATATATTGTTATCTATTTACCTAAATTTAATAATCAATCAAGTTAGAATTGTTGCAAATCATTAATGAAGAATATAATTTAGGTCTATTATTGCAGAATGTCACTATATGGTTTTTTCTATGGATTCAAGTGTCACGCTCTATTTTTCCACTACAATATCCTACATGTTTGATGCTACAGATTTATGTGTGATCTAATGTTGTGGATCTATGTGTTGAAGGATATCACTCTAAGTCCATGTATTCCAATTACAATTAATCTTATACACATGAAGAATTGTTGTAGAAATAGTATGGTTGAAGGTTGTAACGTGATCACAATAAGGAGTACACTAAAGAAAGAAATAGAATAGTGATCACAATAACAATATGGGACAAAATATGATACCTCTATTAATCTGGAAATAATTTTCACTTGCCTCTTTGAGGGGGAACCTCTGATAGAGCATAGATCAACTAACAAATGATTCCACAAGACAAATTTTACAATGATTTCTACCTCTATGTATACTAATTCTATCTTCTTAAGAACATTCTAGAGGAGGAACTTTCTAAAGGCAAAACCTTCTAGTAATTATTCCTACAATATTTATGTTCACATTATTACATAGGAATCATTTACTAATGATGACCTTTATTACATAGCAATACATAGTATTTTATCTACTTGAGGGGTTAGGGAGGTTAGGACCCTAACATTCCCTCACCCTTAAAGAGAAACCTTTTCCTCAAGGATTGAGATGTGGGAATTATTGTATAATGTTGGTTAGCTCCCATGTGGCATCCTTAGGTTGTGTATCCTTCCACTATAATAAAACTTACTGAATTGTGCACTAATGAAGTCGATTCTCATGTTGGGATAGTACAATGCTATCACCAAAAAATCACTCACAATAATATAGGTGATGGTTGAAGAAATTAACAGTACAACACACCAAAAAACATGCCTCCAACATTAGCAAGATTCATTTAGAAAATCACAAAACTCTATAAATGTTTCCTTAAAATTCATTGCAGTAATCCAAGGGAACTTTTGCACACATCTATGTGGGCTAACACTACCAAATTTGCACAAATTGCACGGATTGCATGGTTTTCATTGAAGAAACTCACACAAATGAAAAAATGAGGCAATTGTGATTCTGTTCAGTTCTCACCCACTTCCATCTCGTGTGTACCATGAGAATCCATCCAAATCCATGTCAAAATCTAGCCTTGGGGCCATTTAAGGACTAGGAGGTACCTATATGAGGGCCCCTATTCACATTACAAACTATTTTTATAAAATCTTGAATGATTCCTATAAATACAAGCTTGAGGTATGCACCAAAGAAAGAGTTTATATGTATTATTAGGCTATTGGAAATTCTCCTTGAGAATCCATCATTTTCATAGAAGTTTTCTAGCATCTATAGAAAGAGCCATTATTCTCACCTCTTGAGAATATTGGTATGTAATTATTCACCATTATCATGTCATTGTAAGAAGAGAAGGATCTCTATATTGGGGACCTTAAGGGCCCTCCCAAGGAGGAAGAGGGGAATCCACAAGTTCCCTATATTTCTCCATGGTGTTATCAATCAAAATCCTATCCATTTGTGACTATCTCATGTTCCTATTTTTAGTTTTGTATTGCCAATTCATGCATGTTTTTCTTTTGTTATAATTTCATTTTATTTATTGTTTGTTTTACTTGTTGGCCCACTAATAAACTAACAATTTACTATGGTATCTTGCTAGCTTGAAAAGGTATCTAAGTGGTTGGCTTTCTTCTCACCCAAGTGGAGAAAACAACACAACATTTTGGTGACTCCACTAGGGATTAAATAAAATTGTCCCCATTTAATCCTTTAGATATATTCTTTTCACTAATTTTTGTATACAAGTTTCAAAAATTGCCTACCCTAGCTTCAAAAATCAGTAATCAAGCTTCTGGTTAGGAGAACTTATTTTAAATTTTCCTTTCTGTCGTGGGCCTATGTGTGCATGAGCGTGGAAGAAAAAATACACATACCTATGCAATGTGAGCAGTTTCCTTGTGTCTTAGTCATTGTTGGGGCTATATGTATGCACTATTAATTCCCACATTTAATTATCAACCGCGGCTCATAAGCTTCGAGGTGCAGGTGCAGGAAACGTAGGATCAAATCCTAGGATAACCTAATCTAAGGCCAAAAAAACAATCTTCAAACCCACACTGCAACAAATTAACACTAAGGATTCATCACTAGGACGTAGGAATAACGTAGTGCTATAAAGGATTAGATCACAGTCTTTCATGCACTCAGGGTGATGTTCGTGTGATTAATCATGAGTAGCATACTTAAGTGTTTATGTCCTTCAATGATTATTTCCTATAGCAGATCCACACTTAAATGCAATAAAAGAAACAAGCAAACGAAGATGAAATTCACTATAGAAACAAACACCTTAGGAAGAATTCCAATG
>JZKD02S2110227.1:249313-262972 GCA_000966675.3 Picea glauca
CTTAGTCTAATGTTGGTGGAAGATTCTAAAAATAAAAAATGTTCTAGATAATTTTTTAATTAGCGTTCATTTTACAACTGTTCTTTACTCAAAGGGTGTATGAAAGTGAAACTGATAGAATGGTGACTCAATTCCCGAAAAAATGCATAAAAGATGATAAGCAATCATTTCTTTTCAACGAATTCCCATTTAAGGGAAAGAGAAAGAGTTGTTTTCACTATCAAACACTAATATGGAATGTCCTTAGTCAATTTGTTCTCAATCAAATCCAATGTAATGCTGAAACATTTCAGAAATGCCTTCTAATATGCAAACCAATCACTAATATGTATCTTTGTTGTTTGTATGCGAATGATGATTAATTCAATGCAAAACTTCTCCTGCCAACTAACAAGGAGATTTGGACAAGCATAAACAAATTTCACACAAACAACACACCCTCTTGCTATGATTGAAACAAGAAGAAAAAAGAAAACAAAAGATAACAAAGAAAATCAAGAATTCACACAAAAGAGATATGCTTAAGAAAAATGACCTCAAAGAACCAAATGAGATGATTCACAGATTTCTTATGTCCTTCACCATAGTTTTCACTCAGTCAGATAAGAGAGGAAAACGACAAATTGCCTCGAAATCATAAAGGACAAATTGTAAAGTAAGGACAAATGTCAAAAAAATCCAAACAAAAGAGGATGAATCCTTATAAAACAAGGTACCGAAGGCCAATACCAAGATGGACTGAAAGTATGAGACCCTGAGCAAATGTACAAAGCAGAAACTGAACCCAAAAATTTGAAAAACTAGAAGATTTTCCACAAAAAATGAGAGCGCTCTAGTGTAAGGGGCACCAGAGCGTTATAACGCTCTGTGTAAGACCTTCGGGGAGCGTTGGTGCTCTGATAACAAGGTAGGGGAGCGCCCTACTTCAAAAATCTCAGGGAAAATTCTAGAAACTCAAAAATTCAAGAAAATTCAGCCAATCAGGGTGATTATGATGACACAAAGAGGCAATCAAACCATTCTTAAGAATACAAAATTCAATGGAGAAGATCAAATGAGTGGGAAAAGGACCAAGACAACATCTAGGAAAGGAAACACAAATCATATTTGGTCCCTAGTGGAGTCGCCAATTTCTGTTGTAGGAAAATCTCTCTGCGGACAGGTAGATCTCCTCTTGAGAGCTAGACCCTTAACTCTAAGACAAAAGGTGCTTAACATGGACACTGACTTCCTTTTAGGTCTAATCAAGTTGATAAACAAAAGAGAAAGAGGAAGGTATGTACCTTATGAATGTTGTTTGTCCCTGCAAGGTCCAGGATGAGCTTTGATCTTGAGCTCCTTGGTAGGTCCTGCAAGACAAACAAAAGTACAAAAGACTTCCTACTCTAATGAGATTAGCTAAAACATAGATCCATCTACTGCAGAAAAGCTTATATGGAACAAGTACAAGATTGAAAGAAATAGGCCAAGCATTGATTTTATTAATGAGAACAAAATGTTACTTACAACCATAGATGTGAATGCAACAGCTTCATCAAGTTCTCCTTGTCCAAACCCTTGCTTAAAAAATCCACACACGGAATGTTGATGTTCCAAATGACATCTTCCTCATGAGATCATAAGTTAGATGCTTCACAATAATTTCCCCTCACTTCTCATGAGATCATAAGTTTGGTATCTCTAAACTCCTCTATCCTCCCTTCCTCCATGGAAATCCCTCATTATATAGGATTTGAATGCTTAACCACCATGGAGAGGATCTCTCATCAAATCCACTAAGAAAGGGATCTCTAAGATATTTAGGGAGAAAATATCTCTTAAGGATTTTGGGGATGAAATATATCTCAAGGATTTTAAGGAGGAAATATTTCAACCACCCATGAGATCGTCCACCTTCCCTAAAAAATAGGAAACCAAATGTGAGGTGGATTCTCACACTTAATTACTTTCTTTTTCATAAATATTAATAATAATTCATGTGCACTTTATTCTCACACTTAATCAATTTCTTTTCCATGAATATTAATAATAATTCATGTGTACTTGATATTTTTTCCTTTATGTAATATATCCATCCTCCACATTGACTAGGGATTGTGACATAGGTTATTCCATGGTGTCAAGGTGTATGAGATGCTTATATGACACTTTACAACACTTAGGGCAAGGTACATAGGTGTGCAAATTTCATGTGTAACTGTGTGATCACTATGCATGTTCTGTTTTCCCATGTTTCCACGAAACCCACATGAAAACCTTTTGATGATTGTTGAAATGTGATGTCCCAAGTCCATTGAAAGTTGAAACACCTTGGAATGTACCTAATCATAGCTTCAAAAGCAATGCCCATGCAACATTTTACAACACCCAGAACTGATACATGCATATTAGCGTTTCCATGTTTGTCTGCTTATACATAGCTGAATATAGGTCTTGTTGATAGGTTTATTAAGGGACTCTAAGATATATACAGGTCGTCAAACAAAAATAACTCTTGTGCTTGATTCCAAAATGAAAATACATCAAACCTTAATCACATTGCAAAACAAGGGTTTCTATGTACTATGATTTCTTTCATATGACATATGGCAGAAGTGCTACAAGGTGACAAATCGTGCCTTTAATGACTTGGGATGTTGGAGAGGTGACATGACTCAGTAAACTAGAATTGACATGACATTTTATTAGGCTAGACAAGGACTAGGACAAGTGACTTTATCCCAGTACATTATATGTGCTAACAAAACCTACAACCATTGTCTTTGGGAAAGGACTCTAAAAATTAGTTATTGACGCACAAGATCACATCCAAAATGATGAAGAGGGATGGGGAAACAAATTTTATGTGTAGAATAATGAAGTATTGTATGTCCCAACCAATATTCATTCATGGTATTATGCTCTAAAATATTATTTTCATCATAGATCAAGTTCCACTTATCTATATTCTAAAAGGAGAAGATATTTGAGACTAAAATATGTTCAATATCAGTTGACTGGTGTTGTACTTTTCAGGAAAACTTATAATGGAGTTCTTTTGAGATACTTACAAGCAAATGATGTTAAAAAAGTGTTGAAAGAATCGTATGATGGATTATCTAGTGGACATTTTTTTGTATCTAGACTATAACCTATAAAATTTTATGAGCTTGTTACTATTGGCCAACAATATTTAGATATGCTCATGCTTATGGAGAAAAGTTCAAGGTCTTCCAACTACCTGTTGGAAGAGATAAGAAGCCAGTTATTCCACTATATCTAGATACCATTGACACACCTTTTCAATAGTGGGGATTAGACATCATTGGTGGAATCAATCCTAATTATACAAAACAAAATAATTATATATTGATAGCTATGGATTATTTGACTAGTTGGACATAAAAAATTCATTTGACATACACAAATGAAAAAATAGCTATCCAGTTTCTAGAATGGAATCTAAGTACCAAGTTTGGTGTTCCCTCTATGCTGGTATTTGATAATGCATCATTTTTTCTTTGAAGTTATTTGAATTTTCTTTAGAAAATAGATTTTTTTTTTTATTCATCCAACTATTATCCTCAAGGAAATTAGGTAGCTATGTCAACCAACACAAATATCTATTGAATTTTGAAAAAGACAGTCATTGATCACCATCGAAACTGGCACACTGATCTCCCTAATGCTCTTTGAGAAAACTAAGTCCAATGAAAATTTTAGGGGATAAATTTCACCCATGGGCTAATTTTCCATGTTTTTTTTCAAAAAGAGATTCACGAATTTCCATTTTTTTTTCTAAAATGATTTTCCCAAATTCTATAGAATAAAATTATGTTACTCTAAACATCACCAAAGTTTTATAGAAACTCTATAAAATCCTTGTTAATTTGAATATTTTTACAAACAATATTCAAAATCATTTTATGGTTTCTATTTGAAGAAATAATATGATTCGCCAAGGTTTCTACACTTTAATACTAGTGTGGATCCTTAAACTTTTCCTTGGTTGAGTCACACACAAAATAGCCCTAGGTACCCCTCCTTATTTCCTCATGTGAGAAAGCTAAGAATAAATTTACATCCCATTAACAAATTATCAAATGTTGGTTTGATAAACATTCATACAATGATAAGAAATTTGAAGTAGGATATTTAGTGGTTAAGTGGGACAAACCAAAGGAGCCAAATGGAAAGCATTAAAAATTTCAACAACTTTGTCTTGGCCCATATCAGGTGGTTGAAAAACTTGGTCTTGGCACTTACAAATTGAAAAATATGAAGGGGGGACTGGAACTTCTCCTTATCAGTGGCCAAATCTTAAAGAATTATTTCTATTATTTTCCCTCATGGAATCTAGCCTATACATAGTAGGTTTATTTCTAATAGTTTTGATTTTCGGTTTTCATCTATTTTTAGTTTTAGTAGAAGTTATAAATCCATTTCGAGTAATTAAATACTTTCTCAATTTTGAATTTTAATAGTTGTAACTTTCTTGAATTTTGAATTTGTGTTTTTTTCTCTGTTTAGGAATAAATTTTCAAAAATTGGGTTGCACATATACTAATCAATCTACAAACAATACCATGAGTTACCTATTAAAGTCTTATGAAAGTAAATCACTTGCTAAACCTTTCAAACTCTCCTAGTACCATTTAATTATGGTCCATGAAGAAGCTGCAAATTAGTAATCTCGATATTACTTGAAACAATCATAACAAGTGGTGGAACCTATACCTTTTTGAATTACTGACTTCTAAAAATATTGAAACTTCAATTAAGTGATGATTCTACTAGATTAAATATCCCATACATTCACATGAATAAACACAACATGTGAAAGGTGACCAATCAAACATTTAAGTCTAAGAACTTTCAAGGTATATTTTGTTTCTTGGGAATGGTTAATCCTTCCCTAAAAAGGCTCATTGTTTCCCCTATCCACTAGTGCTAAAATTTAATATAGGAATGGTAAAGGATTGGGAAAGGAAAATCATATTATATTGGAGGAATGTAGATATCTCTATTAGGGATATGGAAACTCACTAGATGGACAGTGGATAAAGGTGTGTGATGCTCATGTGACTCTATCATGGCTACAGATGCTCATGTGTAATGGAGCAAGACTTCTTAGATGAGAGAAAACTTGTTTGCGAAAATATTTAACCAACTTTCAACAAATCCCTATGACTATGACTATAGCCTGGAACAAAGTTATGTTTCATTGAAAATTTAATCCATTATACATCTCTTTTGAAGTTATTGAATAAGTCACTAAAGATAAATGATTGGGATACCTCAGGATTAAATCATGAAGAACACTTTATATGAACCCATTGTTTGAAAGTTGAGGTATAATCCTTGAAAAAAAGAATGAAGTTTTATTTCTTAAGATTATAGTTGAATAATGAAGTTATAGAGGTTCATGGTTTCACCCAATGTGTCACCATTTGTTGAGGTCTCAATAAGCACCATTTTTTTCAAAACTTGGGAACCCTATTATCTTTGAGTTATAAATCCTTCATTGACTCATCTTTATTGTGTTCTTATTTATTTATCCCAACTAAGGGGAGGGAGTCTCATTTTTATTGGGAGAATATTCTACTAGTTTGACTTTTTTTTTTTTTATATCACATTCATTCATTTGAAATCTTTGTTTCAAGTATTCCTCTGAAAGATCATAAGTTTTATTGTCTCTATTTTTCAAATGGGATATTTTTGGGCTCACAAGGGAAGCTTAATGAACCTTGAATGATTTTACAATTCGTCTCAATTTGATGATCAAGACTTATTTTCTTCATGGATTGAACCTTTTGAATTTTGAAACCTATTTTCAAATCAGTCTAACCCTTTGTTTACTTCTTTTGCACTTTGGTTTTATTCCTCCTATTTCCTAATTAGGCCTAATCTTTAGATTAGGCCTTTTTTTCACCATTCGAACCTCTAATCTTCACAATTGACAAATTGGTCTCAATTTTCAATCAGATTGATTTTGTCCAAACAATATGATTTTTTTTAATTCCATTTTGAATTTTATCCTAATTTTCAAGTCGGGCCCAATTTATGAATTAGTCCATACCTTAATCCTTTGAATTATTAGGCTTTCCAATGTTTCCATTGGGTCTGATCTTTAGATCATGCCTCCATTTTATTGTTTTATTTTTTTCCATCCAACTTTTGAATTGGGCTCGATATATGAATCTAATATTTCCATCATTATTTTCAAGCACAGTCTAACCAATTTTGGAATCGATCTCCACCATGATTTTTTAGCATAGTCTAATAAATTTTACAATTGATCTTGATTCCTCTATCAAGTCAATTCCCCAATTGAATTCCTTTTTTATTATTTGTATTTTGATTATTCTCTCTTATTCTCAAATTGAAGCTTGACTTTTGAATCAAACCTGTCTTTGCATTATTTGGTTTAAAATCCTCCTAAATTATTGATCAGCCCTAATTTTACAATCAAAACCTAACTTTTCAATTACATCTTTTATCACTTGATGTTCAAAATCTTTTGGTCTTGATTTTATGATTGGCCTTGATTTTACAAGTGTGTCCCCTTTTCTTATCATCAAAAAAAAGTTTTCATCCTAACTCTTTAATCAGAAATCTTTCGTTCACCTTTCATTCACCCTTCAAAGGTTATTATTTTCCCCTCAATTTTGTTCCTTCATTAATTTTTGAATTGGACCTCTTTCCAGAGTTCAAAAAAGGTTAAAGTATGACCGCTAAACATTCAAACATTCACATTGATAAGCCATCCCATGAACTTATTATCAGTAATGGTGTTATTCCATTTAATGCCTTCAATTTTAAATCCTTGCAATTAATGGAGTATGACGATAAAACATTTGAATTAAATAGAGCTCTAAAAGTTTCCATGTCCTGCAATTTAAAAGTTGCATTCAAATTGTTCTTCTCCATCAAAGGTTGAGATACCAACATGCCATGCAACATTCATATTTTCTATTTGTGTATCAATGTACACAAATAGAAAATTAGGATTACTATTTATGGACCACTTATGATGATTACTAGGATTACTATTCAAACTTCTTACCTACTGATCACTTATGAGGATTACTATTTATGGACTACTTGTGCAAGCAATATATTTTGCACAAGTATAACATATTTTGAGTCATTTATCAAGTATTTAATTTACTTACTTATAATACGTCTTTGAATGGATTGTTCTTGCTAGAACGTAGCCCCCCTTCCATCATATTTACCCATCGATTTTATTTGAATTTTATTTTATATGAGATTAATTTTGGAAAAAATTCCATTCCTCTTTCAAATGTAGGATTTCCCAAGCCTTTAATTGTATGTAAAATTAACCATGGCCGCTTAGATCACCTTGGGTACTTCAACCCAAATCAAACGTCACCATTTTCATAAGCAAATTCACCTTTTGTTTTATTGATTTTCCTCATTTCAAACAAAGATTCAATTTAAAAAGGAGTAATGAGCCTTTTGAAAATTAAATAAAAATGTTTCTCAAATCTAGGTAGGTCCTTGATGTTTTTTAAAGCATGGAACTGAATTTTGATCCTAGGATTATTTTGATTTTTTGGTTACTGAATTTCATGTGCTATTTAGTTTCAATGGGTGAAATGCATGCTTATATACATTCCCTCAAGAAAAAAAATCTAAGGAGGAATTCATTAAAGGTGAAGTTATTATAAGAACAACTCATAGAGGGACAATTAGCTAAGAAGAAACAATAAGCTAAGGAAAAACAGTTTTACATGGAAACAATGGATACATATTTCGGACTTGTTATTTAAACAAACACTTCCCATCAAATAGGGATTGAAAATGTGCATTATGGTGAACTATTTATGCTTATCAAAGATGGAGAAGGATTGTTGACTGCTTCAGAACCAAATGAAATGCAATGGGAAGAAATTGATGGGGTTTTTAGCTTGAGGAAATCATATATTCACAATCCTGTTACAATATCAGGGATGGTACCATGTGTATAAATAGTTAGATGGTTGATTCATCACACTAATGTAGGTAAAAATAAAATATACAATGATGAGGGTAGGTGCATAGGCTTCTTTTCACCTACTGATTTGGAAGCATATTAAAATTTTCTAAAGGTTGAAGCATATTTGACAAATGAATGGATGAGATATTTTACTCACATGCATGGTAGTTAATGAATCCTTGTTGGATAGTATGATGAAGGTATAATAGTCAAATACAATGAGACTATATCATTTCTCACTACTATATTCAAGGGCACTTACATGTTTTCCACCCAATTGGTAACAAAACTGTATGGGGAGCAATCATTTTCTCATTTGAAATTAGGATGGGTTCCATTGGTTTATGGGATCACTAATAAAGGGAATATTTTCAATTGGGAATCCATTATATATCATTATATGAGTGAAGATATAGGGAAAGATAAATTTGTTCCATCTACCAATCCTCTGGACTTTTACATGCCATCCTATCTTCCAATGTGATATGTACTTCTAACTCGTTCACATGAATGGATTGGTCATGGTCACATAAATAATATATTTTTCATGTATACTACAAGGACTAATGGGAGAATAAGTACGTGTTCCATTGAGCTCATATTTGTGATTACGTATTTTCTCCATTGTATGAGATAATTTTATATAAACAATTCTCGAGAATATCTCTAGAAGAAATTGAACTACTTACAAGGATTGGATGTTGGTATATAAATGAATGATCCACCTATATAAGGATATATGGGGGAGCTAATCTTCTTCATACACTACAAGGTTATGTTCCCAACAAGATCATCATTTAAAAGATTGCTTACTAGACATCTTTGCATGGTTTCAATACCTATCTCATTGGACATCAAAACAAACCATGGCATCCATACCCCTTGTTTATAGATTTATATGGACTAACTAAATACTCATAAGATGATATGGAAGGAGAAAATATGGATACACATAAATATCCTCAAGAAATATTTCAAATGCATGATCTTCTTAACATTGTTGAAAAACACAAATCTGAGGTAAAGATTACCTTCTCCTATCATAATGAAAAGAATGAATTTGAAGAACCCAAAAGATGAGTTATTACCTATGATTAAGTTTATAATATGTATCAAACAAAAGAACAAGAAAAAGAGAGAAGGAGGAGGGAAGAAGTAGAAAAGGTTTCTAGAAAAATCCAATCAGTAAGAAAAGAACAAAAAAAAATAACAGGTTGGAGGTCATAGAGAAAGACAAAGTTGATGCTGAGGCTACGAAGTAAGCACAGGAACAAACTAAAGAAACAAACATAATNTATATATATATATAAGTTGAGGAAAAAACTAAAAAAAATATCGAAGATAAAAAGAAAAAATAAATTGATGCCAAAGAAAAAGAAGAAACTAAGGTAAATATAAAATAAAATAAAAAAGCGGGATATATACTTAGATGGGAATAGTAAGATATGGATGGATTTCCTTACCTTCCTTCCTAAACCCTGACACCTTGATTATATTATAAGGACTAAAGGCGGGCGACGGTTTTATAAACCTAAAGGTCCAATCCAGGAGACCAGGAACCCAGAAATACCTAAAGCCCGGAAACATTTTGTATAAGAGTTCTGATCCTAAAAAAGAAAGGGAGACTTATGGACTAGATAAGATCTAGGTGTGCCTATAGTTAGGAACAAACTAAAGAAACAAACATAAAAAAATATAAGTTGAGGAAAAAACTAAAGAAAATATCGAAGATAAAAAGAAAAAATAAATTGATGCCAAAGAAAAATAAGAAACTAAGGTAAATATAAAATCAAATAAAAAAATCCTAAATACAGAGAGAAGAAGAGACCAAAAAAATGTTGAAGAAAATGCAAAAAAAAATAAAGAGAGAAGAACTAGAATTAAGGAAAAATGTTGAATTTGATAATAACACTGATAGGAAATTAAAAGAAGAATCATAAAAAGAATAAGGAAAAAAAAGACCAAAACGATATCGAAAAAATAGATCGACATCCAATGGAAGAGGTGCATACTCAAAGTTTCAATAGTATGTTTTATCTAAGAATGGTTACGATATGTGAAGTGTCTTTCCCTACACCCATTAATGAAGTAACCAACTTGGAAATTCTCACATTTGACAAGAAAATAAAGAAAGTTGTGAGATAGAATCACAAATGAAAGAAAATTAACATTGACCAAGAGCTAGTACTTATAATTAAGTATGTTGTAATAGATATTAGCAAATCTGACTTTAGATTGACTACTTATATAGCAATTGCAATAGAATAGGCTTCATGAAGCAATTGATGTAGAAATATGGATGAAGGAGTATGAGTAAAAAATTACATTGTTGAAAAATCAAAAGGACTATTATAATTCCAACCAATACAATGTTTCAAAATTCATTGATTATGCCTTTAAGATTTAGAAGGAATTAAATGGTATACATAGAGAATTTTATTAGAGATGATCACTTACACGTATAAATCCAAGATATTTTGAATGTTCAAAGTCACATTCAAGCCTAGAAAATTTTGTATGAGTAAACACAATTGTAGTTCTATATTATTAGAAGACGATAACTATATCTTTGTATGAGTAAACACAATTGTAGTTCTATATTATTATATTATTAGAAGACGATAACTATATCTTGGGGATATTCCCAAGATATTGGAGAGTTCCAACTAAGAATTCTCTAAAAATAATCCAACATGAGATGGAATATTGTGCTACAATGTGGCAGGTAATAAAAATATGGCAAAAAACTATTATGTCCCCTCCTTTAAACCAAAGGATAATTTCTTTCCTTAGGATGATATATTATATCAAAGGCTATTGAACATGACATCTGAAAGAAGAGGAACAACATTCTTTTCTCTTTGCAACATCAATGAGGCATCTATAAAGAGATACATTGAAGAACCTACGAGGGACATCATGTTGATCAGGTTTTATTTCCCAAGCTAGATAGGATTGAGAAAAGGATGAAACAAAGTATCATTTATTACAAGTCTCCTATCAAAAAAATTCATTTCCTCGAAGTGATATTCTTGATAAATATTTTTAAGCTTGGAGAATGTATATTGAAAAATGTAAAAGGAAAGGAACAAGCATCTAATAGCCAAGTGGATAATACCAATGATCAGGGGAGCCGAAGTCTTTTTTCTCCCCTTTCCTTTTTGTATAAATACAATGAATGATAGAAAGCAGTGGATTTTTTCTTAACATTGTAAATTCCTTTCAATTTAATTGAGGCGATAGAGTAGGCCACTTTTGGAGACTTGTTCTAATGTTTGTTTTTGTATGGGACTATTCCTTTATGTTTTAATACTAGAATTGATGTAAGAATGTTTTCCTTTACTATAGAATTTTCTAATGAAGTTGTCATTTATTCTTACTAATATTTTCAATAGTTGTTAGCCTGCAAATGTGAAATTATAATCAATAATTCTAGCATAGGCTAACAATGTTTCATTGTTGGTTGTTCGAATATTTTTTTTATTAATATATAGTAAATTTCCTTATGTTTGAATGGTTGAAATAACTATTGTTTTCATATTCATTCTTCATTCGTAAAATCCTAGGTGTTTAGTTTTAGGATTGCATTATGTTTTAGATTTAGAATTGGCATCTAGGACCCATATTTTAATAACTCAAAGAAAAATCCATTATTGGTAGTCAATCCATAAAAATGGAGTTTTTTTATCTCAAATGAAGAAAAGGCTAATTGTGTCTTAACTTTGGGTGAACTCCCTTAGTTTGATGATGGACATTTTTTCACATCAATAGGGATGTAGTCTACCCAATATAAGTACATGACCCACATGTGTATCTCACTAGAAAGGATGATAAATTGAAGGCATACATGGAGTAGGTCCAACTGGTGGGATATGACATCCATAACCTTACCTTATTCACAAAATTTGATCCAAAAAAGTACTCAAATATGAATAGAGGATAATCATATATTTTGTAATCATTCATACCTCTATTTAAATCAAGAATAAGAATCCACCTTCACCTCCCATGTTTTGTGACCTTTGCTACATTGAATATTATTTGAATCGGATTTGACATGAACAATTGGCTATCGACACATGCTCTAAGATGATAAACATGAGCATTGTTTAAGGCTATGGACAATGAAGGAGATCAAATTGTTGACATGAAGGGCCCCATGCCATCATGATTTATGTCCATTTTTGTATGTAATATATGTAAAGTCGGGAAATATATTATTATACATAAAGAAATAATGAGACTTTCATGAGACCTTTTCCATCTGGGAGAAAATACAAACAAATAAAGAGAAGAAGGAGAAACATATTGGAGAGAAGCTGAAGCATTGGGGATGAATGAACTTCTAGCTACCCTCTTGGTCGACTCGTTCTTCTATATCATGTTTCCCCATAATAAGAAAGGTGTTTTTTTACTGTGAATGATGTAAATAGGGTACTCATATGTCACTGAGGAGCATAGAGATTAACCAGAGATCCCATAACTTTCCCATTGTTGAATAATAAAGAGACTTGACGAAGCCAAAATAATTTTGGTTTTCCCATTTGGGTTTCTAGGGTAGTTTTTGAGTTTATGTGTGATGATTAGTGTGGTAGTATTTGTTTATGAATGGTAAATGGTGTGCACTATAAGTTAATGGTTTTTTTTGTATGGTTTAGCAATGAGAACTTTGTGTCATTTGGTTTGATATCATTTTATATTAATATGGCCCCCGTGGGTCAATAAACCAGACTAATATCTATTTAACCACACTTGTACGCTGATTCAAAAGTTGTAAATCGATGACCCTCCTTCCTAATTTGTTTCTATTTACTTGGGGGTTTCTAATTTTGTTTTAAGAGTCATGGGGGAAGATTCTAGACTTGCTAGGGCATTTTCCTTTTCCCAAAAACTATACATGGATTAGATATTGAAATTTGTGGTTGTTTAGGTGATTACTAGCTACCCAGTAACCATATATATGTTTTTTACATTCTGTTTGCTATCAATTTTTTCCTTAGATGTGTTTCTCTATTGTTGAATGCCCAACTCAACTTCTAAAATGTTTTCATTGTCAATGAATGTTATAGTCGATTTATATACGTTTTTGTGTGCCATGGGTTACCAAAATTCACCCCAAAACGTTTTCCTATGCAGTTGGTTGTCGAATCTACCATCTAAACATTTTTATCGACAATTGACCCCCAAAATATGACCTTCAGGATTTTTCCATTCATATTTGATCATTGAATTCACCCTTTTAACTATTTTTTTAGCCTATATTCTTCTCATTCAACTGGATTAAATTATTCCTTCCCATTTTGGTCGAATTCATTTGCAAATGAATTGATCTCCTCTCGGTTTGATGGGGCCCTCTTAATTTGGTCTATTCACACCTCTTGATTGACTAGAAATTCAATCAACCCGACTTGCAGCTAGACTAATTGTGTTTCATCCCCTCAACCTAGACTTAGTCTTCGACATGACTTCCATATCGAATTGGGTAGTCAACCTCCTCTTCACTTGGTCCACTTGAATTGGGTGACTAGTAGGCCAATCGATGGACCAACTTGACTCATGGATA
The DNA here is from genome assembly GCA_000966675.3 of Picea glauca. Taxonomy (NCBI): domain Eukaryota; kingdom Viridiplantae; phylum Streptophyta; class Pinopsida; order Pinales; family Pinaceae; genus Picea; species Picea glauca. The sequence goes on from JZKD02S2110227.1 coordinate 262,858, forward strand.
GGATGATCGAATATTTCCTGTTATTGAAAGAGAGAAGAAAATATAGTTTTTGTAGAGAGTTATGTGTTGATGAGATGGATAAAATGTAATCCTCATGTTTACGAATCAGAAGAGC
>JZKD02S2110227.1:310008-332189 GCA_000966675.3 Picea glauca
CTTAGATCTAGCAGATTCAAGCAATAAGCACATGTATATAAGTCATATCTAACATCCATCCATTAAGCACTAAGCATCAATATATCATTCATCTATATTAAATCACTAAGCATATTAACATATAAACACATCAACACATCGCACAAAGTAGAGAAACACAACATGTACATGGTTCACCCCCACCCTCGGGATACTTCCACCAAATCTTCTCTTCTTTATTAGCCTCTTCAATCAGTTACATGTATAGAGCCTCTAAAACCCTAATCCATAGAGGATAGGAGATCTGTGCAGCTCGCTAGATCCTCCTTCCTCGAGTAGATCTAAGAACACAACCTTCCTCAGTTTCCTGCAATGACTTGCACTTAGCTATGCAAGTCTCACATAGTATGCACAAAGCACTTACAACTCTCGATCACACAAATCCAACTCTAGCACTTAGCCATTTGTATCTCTATATCTATATATTCTCACTACATCACCTTAGCATATATTTATAGATACACAATAGGCCTAATCATGGGTAAACCCATGGGCCGACATTCCCATACCCGTTACATAATCCCAAATCCCAAAAAGGGCCCTAAAAGGGGTCAAGATCCCGCGATCTCCACTTCGTCTTGTGCTTCTCCTTCAACAACCTATCGAAGTCCCAAAATAGGTCAAACATGACCAAGAATCCTCAAAACTTGATCAAGGGCCAACATACATCCTCAAGTAATCCTAATTGTATTCTTATGACCTCTTTTCCTTTCCTAGAAACCTTGAATTTTCCAAAATCATCACATTTGAACAATGAATTGATAATTCATTACCCTTAATGATATCTCGTCCCTGATAAATTTCCTTCTGACATTCCTAATTTTGAAGGCAAGTTTGGAAAATATCCATCATACCATGTGATGAATTTCAATATGTTGTGTTTTTCAAACTCCCTGATGGACAATTCCATGTATTTGTGAGTTTTTTAGGGAACAATAACAAGGATTGCATCTAAATGGTACATTGAGTTGCCCCATGCATCATATAATATTATAGCTTATTTTGGTCACTACTAACCATTAATTTTATCTTGGCCATATTATCACTTTGATTCAACAATTTGTACATTCCCTGCACTAGTTTTAATAACCTATTTCATTATGCTTGTGAACTATAGAAGTGTAAATCATGAGAATCTTGTAAGTTTCTAGTTATAAACTTGTGATCACACTCAAAAAATAAAATAAATAAAGCACAAAATTTATGGCCTTCAACTGGATGGAGGTTATACAGATGTACAACCCATGTCTTGATTCTTAGTTGTTGGAACTGCCCTTCAAGCATATAAATATAGGGTCCATCATTGGAGGAAGGGGCCACACACCCTCTATGTGGAAAGTATAGTCTAAAATATGTCTAGATGAAATAGGAATTTCTTAACCTTAATCCTCTCTCTAAGAAAAAATATCCTTGTTCTCTAATCCTAACATGTTCTCTTCTATGGTTTCTTAAGCCATTCCTTGGCTCCCATATGAATATAATATTTGTGTCCTTGTTATAAGTTATATTTGATTAGTGATCGAAATTAAAGGAACCTACAATCGGGTGATGAAGTTATAGTGGCAAGATCAGGTAAAAAAATATTCTAGTCAACTCTTGATTATATCAATATAAATCATGCTTCTCTATTCCCCCGTCTTCCCCCCCCCCACAACTATTGATGTTATTCATAGTTGTGATTATTTCATTTGAACCATAGAATTGGTGTTGAACTAATTTGTATGATGTTAGTTAGGAAAATTTCTTTTGAATTACATTTCATTTGAAATGCTTATATGGGTTTGAGAAAGGTGTATCTTGTTGGAATTGCATGTAGGTATCAGGAAACATCTAATTCTAGAGAATTCCTTGATTAATTGATCAAAAAGACCAAGGGTGGAAGATTGTTTTAGTTTTTAACCCTTTCCTTCTTATTGGATTTCATTTATAAAGATTTTTATTGGGAAAGAATGATATACATTGTATCCTTGCTCTATCATTAATATCCTAATCCTCTCATCAAAGAGTTACATTTGTGTTATCGATAAAATCTCACAGGTGGATAGTAAGATCTCCCTAGGATCTACCTATTGATCCTAGACAAACATTGGGATAGAATTCTATGGTTTCCCTTTAGAATCAAGCAATTATATTCATGATTAAACTAAAAAATGGTGGAGGAGAATACCTTTTCCTGAAGGTTTTCCTTTGTATGTCTTAGATGTTGCAGTCCTGAAGTTCTAGCTCCAACCTCTACAACATACTCCTTGCACACTAGAGAAAATATATGCCTTTATTCCTCGTTTCTTAGAGTTAGAATCCTATTTCTAGCATGGATATAACATGAACTATGATAAAATAAACTAGATATGAACATTTATGCATGAAATACAAACATTCATAGGGGAAAACCAATGATCTATTAATTCAAATGATAGAATTACATCAATACAATTACCTCTTGATGTAGATGCACTCCTCTTTTCCTATTTCTCCTTTCCCCTCCTCCTCTCTTCAACCAAGCTAGGAAAACTGACTGCAACTAATGTATATGGAAAAGCACCTCTGAATTTTAGAAACTTTGATCTGTAAATGATTCTTCCTTCTCATTCTCAATATTGACCTTTCTTTTATAGATTCTTGGAAGAGGATTGTGAGAGATTCTAAATCTTCTAGAGACCAATGGATAATCGAATGATGTGAGTTCCAAGGCTCATGCCATGAAGAACCAACTCATCCCATGCTTGCCTATTTGAAACTCTATGAATCTAGAAGATTACAAAGGGTGTTGCTTGTTGTGAATTGATGACAAGAAAAATGTCACTGGTTTTCCCATAGATGACCAGTGACACCCCTAAAAAATTGTATGAATTTTGAGCTAGAGTTGTGTCTTGGATTTCATCCTCTGTTGTGTTCCTCTCTAACCCTGTAGGGTGGAAATTAAGGATATAACAATTTGTTGTAGGAAAAGTCCCTCTATCATTGCTATGGGGTTTTCTTATTATTTATCACATTCTCATAGTGGATAGATCTAGTGAATATGGACCTCTCACTAAGGAATCCATATGATGAATTCATAGCAGCTATTTATGAAGGATTTTCTTACAACACATACAAGGCCATGAAATTCATGATTAACACTACAATTGAGGGATATTACCAAGCAATGTGAAATTCTATTACATAGACCACTAGGATCCCTAAGTCCATCATAAATACTAATGATTGGTTGTACTATTTTTAGGTCATCCAACACTTTTGGCATATGAGGTTGGGGCTAATGGAGACAACATCAATCTAGAATAAAAATTAAAGGTTATAAAGAGAGTAGAGTAGTCCATTAATTGGTGGGCCCAAGAAATACATGAATAGAGGAATAAATATGTAAAATTAGCATGTATAAAGAAACAAAGGAGTCAGGGAAGAAACAAGAGAAAATGACCATATAGTGTGTAGGAAAAGAAGAGAGAGGTTCCATAGGGGGGGTTGCATAAAAGATACCATGGATTGATTTAGAGGGTGAGATGGAATTAGGATTAACTAAGTTATATGACTCATAGAAAAAAAATAGTTGGGGCCCATATTCACCAATGAGTAGGACTTTGACCCAATAATAAGATAGCTTATTCAACCCCCTCCTCCCACTACTAATGTGTTGGGTGGAATTTGTTACAAGGGTTTACAAATTACACTAGCATAATGGTTGTATATTAAGAACAGATAAAATGGATTTTTGAGTAAGAAAACCAAACCCTAAATCTACTTTACAATCTAAAAACCCTATCTTATTCATGAAATAAAAAATAAAATAAATAAGACATCACAATAAACGTGAACAAGAAATTTGAAATAATGTAAATAATATTCCATTACCAATGTGAAGGAAAAATAATACACCTATTGGATGAGCTTGTTGAAGTTGATGGAAAGTCCCTCCTTGGGATGGGTCCTTGGATTCCTTGATGTGTTGATGACTCCCTCCTTGGTGGATGAGCAAGGTACCTAGACAAGAAATTGTTCAAATCCCCTTACTCTGGAAGATAGGTGTTTTTTTATCTAGTGATTTCCTTGTTGTAAATCAAATTAGCAGCTTGCAAAACAGAATACACTTGTTGGAATACTCAACTCAAAAAAAATAGCAGAAGAAATACTAGAAACCAAAATCTCATACACAATACACAAAGATATTATGCCCATCAACTAAGTTTATCATTCAAATAACTTCAAATCTCATAAGGTATCATGTATGTTGGGTATGTGTTATATTATTTGCATGACTAGCTCTAGTGTTCGCTACGTTGTGTCGGGCACGCAGGGACGTTTGAAGGGGGGCATAAATCCCCCATTCAAGGGTTATAAGGGGGTGATATCCCCCCATGTGTGGGGTTTTGGGGGAAGCACCCTTGATAAAATTTTCTTGCCTCGGGAAAAGTGTCACATTTTTGCCTCATTTTTCATGCTACCTCGATTTTCGTGTCCATTGTTGGGCAATTTTTTAGCACATGGTTTTTGTTGATGATTTTTTATTTCCGGTTAAGGAATTAGGGTTTTTTACTAATCTGGGTCATTGGGTTAGGGTTTTGGATGTCGTTGGCTCCTATATTTATATTGTATTGTAAAGAATGTATCACTATGAATGAATATAGAATATGTTGGTTTTCCCGCTTTGGTTTTCCAGGGAAAAAATATCTGTGTAATGTGTGTATTTTCCATTGTATATTTTATGTTCTTTTATGGAAAATATATTTGCAATAAAATATTGTACAAGGTTAAACTGTACATTGGTATTAGAGCTTTGTTGGCTTCAAGCAGATCCCTGTGTGGTGAAGGGTTTGGCTCGGGACTGTGATAAGACTTGTTACAATGGGAGATCTATGGTATTGATTTTTCAGGTGAAAAGAAATGGCGAGCAGTTCGAAAATGGAGATCGCAAAGTTTAATGGGAAAATTTTTGAGTTGTGGAAGCTCAATATGGAAGATCTATTGGTGGACAAAGATCAATGGATCAAGGTACTACACCTACAGGAACTTCAACAGATGACTGCAAAAAGTTGGATTGGAAGGAAAAGAGCACAATCCGACTGTGTCTCTCAGATTCAGTATTACTGAATGTGTCAGAGAAATATACAGCCAAATATTTATGGGATAAGTTGGGGAATTTGTATCAGTCTAAGTCCCTAGTAAATAAGCTTTTCGTGTGAAATAAGTTGTATAACTTGAATATGAGAGATGGAGACTCAGTGGCAGATCATTTGAATGCCTTCAATACTGTGGTAAGTCGGTTAGTATCTATTGAGATTAAAATTTTAGATGAATATAAGTATGTCATTTTATTGTTCTCTTTACCAGACTCATGGGATAGTCTGGTTGTGGCCATAGGCAGTAATACAACTTCCTTGAAGTTTGATGATGTGGTCTCATCCTTGTTTTTGGAGGAGATGAGATGGAAGAACATGGAAGGAGAGAGAACAGATGCATTATTTGCAAGAGGATGCTCCCAATAAAGAAATATATCTAAGTCCTCAAGTGGGAGATCTAAGTCTAAGGGTATATCTAAATCTCCTGGAAAGTTTGTAAAGGTATGTTGGAGATGTGCAAAAGAAGGGAACTACAAGAAGCAGTGTAGATCCAAAGTTGAGAAAAATAAGGGATCCAAAGAAGATCCTTCGACATAAGAAAAGACCTCCAATGAAGAAGGAGGGGATGTGTACTTTGCCTCTTGAAGAACACATGCAGATCATGGGGCATGGTTGGTTGACTTAGGTGCATTCCTTTGTATGAATCCCCACAGGGATTGGTTCTATGAATATGAAAGGTATCATGGAGGTAATTGTTTCCTAGGTGATGACTCGAAAACCATAATCATAGGACAAGGAAAATTCAAGTTCAGACTCATATATGGAAGGATTATAACACTACCTGGTGTTTTTCACATCCCAAGTTTGGCCAAAAACTTAATTTATGTAAGAAAAATGGACGATGCATGTGTAAAAACAATAATTGAAAAGGAAACCTGCAGGATGGTTTGAGGAGAAATGGTGTTGTTAAATGGAGTTCGGTTTCAAACTCTGTATAATATGTAAGGAAGCACTATTAGTGATGGGTGTAATAGTTCCGTTTTTACTGATATTGGAGTTGAAGAAGAAAGAACTCCTACAATCTCTAGAGAAAAGGTTATGATGTGGCATCAAAGACTGGGTCATATCAAAGAGAAGGGTCTTTGACTACTACATAGTAAAGGTATGGTTGAAGGTATGTCTAAATACTCTCTAGATTTTTATTTATGTGAAAATTTTGTATATGGGAAGAAGAATCGAGTAAGATTCCCCTCTGGTGCAACGAGGGTAGAAGGAATTTTATAGCTAGTTCATAGTGATGTGTTTGGACCCATGTCGGTTACATAATTGGGAAAATATGTGTACTATGTCTCATTTATATATGACTTCTCAAGGAATACTTGGATATATTTCCTCAGGAAGAAATATAATTTTTTTTACAGATTTAAAGAGTTTAAGGCTCTTGTTGAGAATCAAGCAGAGAAAATAATTAAGGTGTTGAGGAGAGATAATGGCAGAGAGTTTAGTGGGAAGGAATTTGAAGAATTATTTAAGAAGAGAAGTATAGCAAGGCAGAATACTACTCCATATAAACCTAAGAAAAATGGAGTTGTAGAAAGGATGAACCAAATGTTGATGGAAAAATCAAGGTGCATGCTTAGTTGTGTTGGGTTAGGCAAAGAATTATGGGTAGAGGCAATGGGTACTGCATGTTAGCTGGCCAACAGATCACCCTCATCATTGTTGGATGACAAGAGTCCACAAGAGGTATGGACTGGTAAGAAACCTTCTCTCACACATCTCAAGGTATTTGGCTTTGGGGCATATGTTCATGTTCTAAAGGAAAATAGGAGTAAGCTAGATAAGAATGTTGAAAAGTGTATATTTATTGGGTATAAGTATGGTCTTAGAGGTTATAATATTTAGAACCCATAAAGTAAGAAGGTTGTGTATAGCCAAGATGTGGTATTTAGTGAAATGAAGGATGTTGTTAAACAGGAATTCCTACCAAGTAAGGAAGAACCAGAGAAAATAGATTTTGATTTAAAGGATGATGATTCAAACTCTACAGAAGAAAATGAATTAGAAGAAGAAGATCATCATACTCCAGTATTGAGGATATTTCTTCAAGAAAGAAGGCTACCAAAAAGAACTGTCGGGGAGGCAGTGTATTAAAAGGATGGAAATATTTGGAAAAATGCCATGGATGAAGAAATGGAAGCCTTGGATAAGAATGAGGCTTGGGATCTAGTGGATTTGTCTATTGGAAGAAATCCCATTGGTAGAAAATGGGTATTTAAAAAGAAGCTAAATGTAGAAGACAAATTGGAGAAATACAAAGCTCCGTTAGTGGAAAAGGGTTATTCCCAGGTTGAGGGAATTGATTTTGGTGAGATTTTTTCTCTTGTTTCCAAGTTAACTTCTAAGATTTATGTTATATATTGTTGCTACATTTGATTTTTAAGTAGAATATATGGATGTGAAGACAACATTCCTACATGGGGATATGGAATAAGAAATCTATATGAAGGAACCAGAAGGATTTATTCTGAAGGGAAAGAAGGAGTTGGTATGCAAGATGAAAAAGTCCTTGTATGGTTTAAAACAAACACCAAGGATGTGGTATCAAAAATTTGATACTTATATGTTTGGACTTGGATTCACAAGAAGCAAAGAGGATCATTGTGTGTATTTTAAATTAATTGGTGATCATTTGATTTATTTGGTCTTGTATGTGGACAACATGTTGCTGATAGGAAACAACAAGGAGATTATCYAGGATGTGAAAACTCAATGGTCCTCTAAATTTGACATGAAGGATATTGGTGCTTCAAATTTCATTAAAAGAGATAGGAAAAAGAGGAAACTCTGGTTAAATCAAAGAAAATATGTCAATACAATGTTGTAGAGGTTTAATATGCAAGAATGTAAACCGGTCAAGGCCCCTATTCATGTTGGTGTAAAGTTATATGCAAATCAGTGTCCCAAGACACAAGAAGAGGGGGATGACATGTCTCAAGTTCATATGCGAGTGTAGTTGGTATTTTGATGTATGCAATGGTTTGTACTAGATGGAAATTGCACATGTAGTGGGAGTTTTGAGTAGGTATATGTCAAAACCAGGGAAGGGGCATTAGACAATATTAAAAAGGGTTTTTGGGTATTTGTGTGGCACTTCTAGCTATGGATTGTGATACCAAGGAAGACCAGGATTGGACATAGTGTTGGAAATACATGGTTTTGTGGATGCAGACTGGGATGGAGATCTGGATCGTAGCAGATCTACAAGCGGGTATGTGTTTAACCTATTTGGAGGAACAATCAGTTGGATGAGAAAAATGAAATCAGTCAAGCATAATGAAAAGAAGGAAGATGATGAACCAAGAAAAAACCTTRCAGAACTAAAAGAACTAAGGGAAAGCTATGTCAATMTTAAAATCCAAATTGAAGAAGCCAAAAGGAGAGAGGAGGTAGTCAGGAACCAATTGAACAAAAAGGAAGAATCATGTCATGAGCTAGAAGMAAAAGTTGTGAATCTTAGAAAGAAGGCTAAGAAGTCAAACACTCAAATCAAGTTCTTGAACAACTCCATGACCCTGGATGAGATCTTGGATAGTCATAGATCACCAAATGACAAATCCAATATTAGATACAACAAGGAAGAAATCAACTCTCCTAAGAAACCTGATGTAGGTCCTTCATTTGTAAAAGGTGAAAACAGGTCTGACACAGGTCCTTCATTTCTAAAGGATGAAKACATGTCTAACACAACTCCTTCATTTGTAAAAACTAAAAGTAGGTATGAATCAAGTTCTTCATGTTCAAGAAATTAAAGAAACACTACAAAATKTAGAAGATTAGATCAAGGAAGACATCCAAAAGCTACTCACATACCTCAAAGAAAGTTTAGAAGAGAGACACCTTCATGGATGAATCAAAAAAKGTATGAGAGTGTTTTTAATGGTTAGTGTTTTTATTGTAATGAATATGGACATAAAGCCTTGGATTGTAGGAATCATGGAAGAAAACAATTTTGTAGGTTCAACAACAGTATAAGATGTTGGAACTGCAATCATTTTGGACATATTGTTGCACATTGTTACACTATGAGATGCTATAGTTGTGGTGGATATGGACACAAAGCCTATAACTATTGGTACTCAAGAAAACAGTCAATGAGAAATGTTGCATATAGTACGACAAAAGGAGTAAATGGAACATGGAAGAAAAATGAAGTTGCAGTAATAGAAGATCAGAGAACAAATTTCAATAAACCAGGACAATCACAGATATGGATAGCAAAGACTAAACAAGTGAACAAGAGTGAAGTTAATTACTGCAAAAAGAATTGCAGTCATGTGACAAGCATAGTATAAACTTTCCCAAACAACTTAAGAGAAATGTACAGTAAAGAAGCATCTTGGATAAATGAAGGACCTACATAAGGTTTTTTCTTGGTTTACAAATGAAGGACCTACATCAAGTTTATTAGGAGAGTTGATTTCTTCCTTGTTGTATCTAATATCGGATTTGTCATTTGGTGATCTATGACTATCCAAGATCTCATCCAGGGTCATGGAGTTGTTCAAGAACTTCATTTGAGTGTTTGAATTCTCAACCTTCTTTCTAAGATTCACAACTTTTTCTTCCATCTCATGACATGATTCTTCCTTTTTGTTCAATTGGTTCCTCACTACCTCCTCTCTCCTTTTGGCTTCTTCAATTTGGATTTTAAGATTGACATAGCTTTCCCTTAGTTCTTTTAGTTCTGCAAGGTTTTTTCTTGGTTCATCATCTTCCTTCTTTTCTTCTTGGTTCATAAGCGGGTATGTGTTTAACCTATTTGGAGGAACAATCAGTTGGATGAGAAAAATGAAAGAAGTATGATTACAAATATTGTGTTCAGGTATTGAGTTGGTACAATAAGTTGTAAGGATATATTGTGACAATCAGAGTGCAATTTTGCTGGTGAAGAACCCAACTTATCATTCAAAGAAAAAGCATATTTATATTCAATATCACTTTGTGAGAGACATGGTTGAAGAAAAGAAAGTGTTGTTGATGAAGGTGCACACTTTGAAGAATGTTGAAAATTCATTAACAAAATTTGTGAACAATGAGAAGTTATCTTGGTGTAGAGCATCCATGGGCATTTTTGACTATGTAACCATGTAACCCCGAGTGTGCAAAGAAAAAAACAAGTGGGAGAATGTTGGGTATGTGTTATATCATTTGCACAACCAAGTCTATTGTTTTCTATGTTGTGTTGGGTGCACAGAGGGGGTTTGGGGGGGTTGTAGGGGGGTGATAGCCCCTGTGTGGGGGGGTTTGAGGACAGTTCCCTCGAGAAAAAAAAAATCCTCGGGAAATGTATCGCATTTTTTCCTCATTTTTTCGTGTCACCTTGATTTTTCGTGTCCATTGTTGGGCGGTTTTTTGGCACATGGTTTTATATTTCAAGTTAAGGAATTAGGGTTGTTGACTAATCCAGGTCATTTGGTTATGGTTTTGGATGTCTTTGGATCCTATATGTATATTGTATTGTAAACAATGTATCACTATGAATGAATATAGAATATGTTCGTTTTCTCGGTTTGGGTTTCCAGGGGAAAAATATCTGTGTAATGTGTGTATTTTCCATTGTATCTTTTTTGTTCTTTTATTGAAAATATATTTGTAGTAAAATATTGTAGAAGGTTAAAATCTACACCGTACATGGGAAAATGGACCACAGAGAAATACAGAAAACTACAGACAATACTTGCAAACCCTATAAATTCTTAATCTATTGTGTGACCTTGATTTTTCACATTTCATGATATGTACATGCATTTCCTTAAGAAAACATGTGTATATGCACCTATCTCCATTGAAACATCCGGACACTCACTCAAGGAATATATGGGAATTGTGTAGGTGCAACCTTGTTGTTGCAATTCCAATCTATTAAAACCCACTTGTGACTACATATATTTTCTCTTCTCCCTGACCTAATCTCTAGATTGAATAAATTCTCCACCTATTCAATATATCCTTGAATCACAATCCTTCGTGATATAACCCTCGATAAAAAGTCCTTCTTTACTCTCTATTGTGTATTAACACACAATGTCTCACACAAGTGTCTTTCTCCTTTACCCAATCCATGATTTTATAATCTTGAGTTATGACCTAAACCTAATCTCCAAAGTGATTGATGGTTGATATTACTTCTCACCTCACTTGAGATCAATGGATATTATTTAATTCACTAATGCTAATTTAAAAAATTATTTAAATAAAAATAAACTCACTAATAAAATCACTTTACTTTATTCATGTAATTAAATTAAACTCTCAAGGTAGAAGTATTTGGAAAACTTCCACACGTCTAGACACTTAGACATGTGTGAAAGTACTTGTCTGATACTATAAACATCAATAGAAATATACTATCAAGAGGAAGATGTCCTCAATATTTATGGTCATATTCCAACAACATAAACCTACTTTTTATAATGGATGAATGGAGAGACCTCAAATGCTTTATTTATAATGAAAATAGTGGTTAAACCCCCTTGACGTGATCTTCCAAATAATGATTGAAGATGACTAAATAAATATTAACAATAGAAATTATGGTTTAATATGATGCACATATAACTATCATCCGATTACAGCACTTCGAGTGCATTGAGGGGTGATGGAAACAATCAAAATTATCTTTTTTTATAGAGAAGTGAAACTTTTGGGGGTATTGCTACATTGTATAGGAACATTTATTGAGGGCATTATCTATGCTAACACTTTTTAGACAACTTCAAGGTTTGAGTAGGATATTTTCGATGTCATATGGTGGTGGAAAGGGGATAAAAATGGTCGCTACACATGCAAATAGTGATATATTTCTATAAGGCTATGAGAAATGTCACAAGTTAGAAGTTTTGATGTGATAACATATTTATCCCTAATGTGTGAAGTTTGGAGAAAATCATATGACCAAAATACATCACAATTTATTTATACAAGTACATGAGGAACCAAGGAAGGAGGATTTACTACAGAAGGGTGATGGAGAAACACTTTTCAATAAAAAGTAAAAAAGGAGATAAGTGTACAAGGTCTCAATAGGGACAAGGTGGGCATACCCATGCTCATCAAGATATAATATCAATGGTGATATAATGAGATAGATTCTATCATGTGTTATCCTACCAATTCTAAGAGAAATGAGTTGATACAACTCACACATGTTTGAGAATCTAGAACAATCAACCAAACCATTGAACTATCAAGCGCTTGAATCTAACATATCTGATAATGAGCTAGATTCGAGCATGGGAGAAATAATTGTTATACAAGTGTTTTCCACTTGATCACCTGATGGAAATCGTCTAGAGGTTAGCAGTATGAAACACTGGATTATACCACTTTTCCTTGAGTCTGTAGTACTTTTTTTCCTGGTCACTGGTTTCCCCTTTACATCCTATGACCAATTATTGGTGGTCGCTCCTTGTCCCATTTCAAATAGGTATCGGTCACTCCCTACAAGAATGTAGGGCATTAGTGGTTCTGTTACTCCCTATTTAGGATTAGCTTCCATGAGATGAGATTAAACCTCAGATTTTTCATGGTTCAACCTTGAGTCAACCTTGAGAATACTTTTATCTTGGGCATCTATATCCTATCTATATTAACCATTGATCTTATCTCTATTATCCTATATATTTAGGGTCTCTCATGGGAAAAATGGGAGAGAAAAGAGAAAGTAAACTTATACTAGCAGTTTGATTATAGAGCTTGGGAAAAGAACTTGGGAAAGGACTGCATCAACTTCCTTGAGTGTAAGTTGTAAACCATTTGTCTATTAATAGAACATGTACAAGATTTTCCACCTTACTTTATAGTATGTAATTGTTATAATATTTGAAGGGAATTGATATTCTTATGTTATGTCACTAGATCTATTGTCCATTTATACATGATTTGTTTGATCTTGTGAAAGGTTTCTTTGTGTATCTATGTGTGCATATCTGTGTTGGAAAGAGTGAAGGGAATCTTCGAGAGATCTAACAGGTAAGGAGTGTGTAGGGACAACCGACATATCTCCAGGTAAACCTTTTATTCCATCAACTCGTAGATTATTTTTGTGTATAATTTATATCTAGGGAAATCTATTGCTTGCATATCTATTCTATCTTAGGTCTAGAAAGAGACTAATGGAGGTAACTCCTACAAGGTTCATTTACCCTACCAAAGACTAGTGACTCCACTAGGGAAGTCATTATTGTTCAGTCAATTTCTTCCTCAACTTTTGAATTCATATTCTCAAGATCTTTTCCTGTTTGAAGCTCTGATTTTTGTTTTCATTATGTCCGTAAGTATTTTTCGAGACTCTATGGAAAAAACTATTTTTCAAGGCTATTTTTAACTTTTCAGTCTCAAATATGATAGAATTGCTCTAAATTGTTCATTTTTCACACTTGCACGATTGCAATCGCGGGTTATTCGTGCCCACGGAGCATCCAACCCCTTTTTATCTCTAGTTGCTCCATTGTAGGGTGGTACTAGAACAATAATTAGACTTCTATGTGTGATTGGTTCTTTGTGGTCACCCTCTAGTCCTATGCAAGGAGAGACTAGTGTGTTGTGGTCTCCCTCTAGTCATTAACAAGGTGTGATCAGGCTCTAAAAGAAATTTTTGAAGGGGCATGCTTCAAACAAAACCCAAATCTATGTTTATCATTTCTTCTAGCCCTCTGGATCTTTCTTAGACCTGTCCTAGTAGTGATTGTTGCAACATTTTTCAAAGTCAATTTTGAATATTTCCTTTTGTGTGCCATTTTGTTTATTTTATTAAAATAACTTTTTGTTTTTGTGGGTACAGTTTAGGTCATCTAATCTCATTCCCCCAAAATTTTGGTGTTGATGGTACTTTTGTGAAGAGAGTTCATTTTTTTTTTTAAACATTTTGGGTTTTCCTTTATATTTTCTTTCATTCTTTAAGCAAAGCCAACTCTCTTGATTTTCATAGCATCTTAGAGTCTAATCATTTTTCAAGTTATTTGAAAACCTTTTTTTACCATTGAAAGCTCGAGTTTCATGCGTTGAAGATATATTTGTGGTTGAATATTTTATTCCTTAGGTGCTTGTTTTCTCCGCCTTCATTTGCTTTTGAGTTCTTTGCAAAGTTTCGTTGAATACTTTCATTTTGATTAAAAGAAAAAGCAAAAGAACTGTCTCTTTTGAGTTTTCATGTGCTTTGGAAAGAAGAAAACAAAAATCTCGCATCCTATTTTCATAGTTGGAGTGTCTTGGTACATAGTTGAAAGAGATTGTTTTTGTTTGGGATTTAATGAACATTAAATTCATAGTTTTTCATTTCAATTTTTTTCCATTTGAAAAAAGAAAAGTGAAAGTTTCATGTTTTGGGGATTTTATTTCCAATATGAATAAAAACATCTCTTCTCCTTCTCGTACATAGAATTGATTGAAAGAAAAATCTCTACATTTCATTCTTTCTGCATGATCTTGGAATCGAGTCATCACATCATTAGCTTCACCTTCGTACACCCTTCTAAGTAAAAAAAACTATTAAAATCAACCAATGTGCCAATAAAATTAACTAGACATTTTTGTTTTTAGTAAACCAACAATAGCTTAGAGCTAAAGTCTTTGGACTAGGAAAAGTAGTAAATTGTCCAAGACTACTACATGAGACTGTAGAACACTAAAGAGGGATAAAATCCAACTTCCATATAGTCATATCCGGGAACCCCCTATAACATAGGGGATAAACATGAGGTAACGTGTGGAAGAGAGACTGAGATTACCCCTCCAAAGCTTGACCAATCTAGTGGAAAGAGCATATATTGGGGGTTTTTCTTGAGTGTTATTGGTTCATTTTGTCTCGGTGCTTCGTGAATATAAAATATGTTCAAGGTCCTCAAGAGAATTATTGGTCCACTTGTCTTCATTCCTCTAAGATATTTGGACTTTGTTATCCTACCCATATGTTCGGCCCCGACTATCGACTGTACCCCCTTGGAGGTCGACTACAATTTGGTAACCCTAGTAACATTTCCTAGGTATCTATAGAGGTGACTGTGGGGGGCTTCCCACAGTACCTGCGGTAGAAATCATATCACAATTTCAGTACCCTTGGAGTGTGATCCCACAGAGTGAGGGTTTCTTGCACTGAGAAGGGATGTTACATGGAGGTCAAGGTAATTGCTTCTTGTATATTCGTTGATGGCTTGACATCCCATATTCAGAAGATCTTTCTATCTACTATTGTTTGGTTTATTACCTGTATTTTGTTTAAGGGTGTGTTCTTTCAACATCTTTAGTTGGCCTTAGGGATCATTATTTCTATTATACTATCACCGTGGTCGACCAAGGTCTACGAAGATCTTAGAGAATGAAAGGGTCGGATCCTGAAGAACACAATATTACACATAATCCTTCTAATGAAGGAACTATTAATGAAGGGTTTGCTTCTAAATTTGGGAGAATAGCTCCCCCAAGTGACTATCCAGAAGGAGTGATTGAAACCATGTAATAAGGTTTTCCCTCTTCCACAAATCCACCTTTGACTGGCCCTTTTGGTCAACCACTCATTGAGTTGCCATAAATTATTTATTATGATGATTTTTCTTGTTAAAATTTTCCACGTAATATGTACAGTAGGAAATCTTCTAGCATGCATGCTTCAACATATAACTATATAGATGGAATCGTGTTCACCCCACTAGATATTGAAATAGCCAGTCTAGCACACATTCCCACTGTTGGAAATTCTTCTTTATGGGAAACATCATTGACCCATGTTACCCCGACTCAACATCTGGTGAGTACAAATTCTCTTCCTACGTCTCTAGCTACACACTTGCATACACCAAGCACATTACTTGGGCATCCTTTATGGACTCCGTCTAGTCTAGTGGCCAACATTTTTTCTACCTCAAGTCCTTCGACAAGTAGCATTGTTTTTCCTCTTCCAATCATAGTGTTAACCCAATGAAAGTTCCACATACACCTGGGGGGCACGTTATAGACATAGGGACACCTTCGGTTTTAGTCCAGTACCCCGCTAGAGGGAATCCTTCAACTATAGGTCAGTTTCTAATTGGGGGGAAACCTTCAGTTGTAGTTCAAGTTCCAATTGGAGGAAAACCTTTGGCTATGGGACAATATTCGATTTGGGGACAACAACAACCTGGGAGAAAAAATTCATCTATGGGACAACAACCACCTTGAAAAAAACAACCTACTTGGATCCAACAACTAGCTGGGGGCCAACAACCTATTTGGGGCCAAGAACTAGTTGGGGGGAAAGCAACTGGAGGTCAGTAGCTAGTTTGGAGACAATCCTAGACTAGAAACCCACATTACCTCTATTGGAAGAATTCTCTAGAAAACCCTATGTTGGGTATGTGTTATATTATTTGCACGAGTAGTAGTGTCGCATTTTTTTGCCTAGGGAGACATGTTGCATTTTTGCCTCATTTTTCGTGTTGCCTCGATTTTCATGTCCATTGTTGGGCAGCTTTTCGGCACGTGGTTTTTTCCCGATGGTTTTCTATTTTTGGTTAAGGAATTAGGGTTTTTTACTAATCCAATTCATTGGGTTAGCTTTTTGGATGTCGCTGGCTCCTATATGTATATTGTATTGTAAACAATGTATCACTATGAATGCATATAGAATATGTTGGTTTTCCCAGTTTGGGTTTCCAGGGGAAAATGCTTCGTGTAATGTTTGTATTTTCCATTGTATATTTTTTGTTCTTTTACTGAGAATATTTTTGTAGTAAATATTGTACAAGGTTAAAATATACACCCTACAGGTATTTATAGTGGTTTAACATATCTGCGAGTGTCAAATGCTCCATGGGGTTAGCCCAATCTGGTGAGAATCTCTTTGCAAGAAGATTTTCCCACTCACATGATGAACCCCATCTTCCCCAGTCCCCAAGCCACTCAACCATATATGGGTGGGCCATCTGGCTTTAACTTTCCATCCCAACCTACGTATGGTCCTACTGGTACCTCGATGCCACATCCACATTACCAGTATTTGCAATCAAATTGACAACTACCTTTCTTGGCTACCTTAGATCTACCATACTTTTCACATTTGACAAATGATCCCATACATCATGCCATGTTTTGTCCCCCTATCCCTACCAAACTACCATCTAACATCCCAAAATTTGATAAAAAACCTGGAGAATATCCTAACAACCACATCATGACCTTCCATATTTGGTGTTCTTCTAACTCCTTGATGGATGATTCCATTCGGTTGAGACTTTTCCATAGAACGCTCACAGGTTCAACAGAAAAATGGTATATTGAGTTTCCATGTAACTCCTTTGTCAACTTTAATTCTCTTTCCATGGATTTTTTGACTCACTTCCAACTGTCCATATGGTATGATACCAGTTCCAAGATTTTAAACTCGCTTCAACAATCCACCTCCACTCATATTTATGATCATATTTATGATCATATTCATGAATGGAGGAAACAATGATGGTTTATTAAAGCCACTATTTCGTACTAACTCCTAGAAGATTGGTTCACAAAGTCACTACTCCCGCCAATTGCTAGAGATGTCACCATGGGAGGTGTTGTCACTAAAGATAAAGCAACCAATCGTGCTAAATATTTAGACCTGGTATATTCCCAGTTGGACACACTATATGATATGATCCCTCATTCTCCTTGACCATCGAATGATCCATAAAAACCAACCCAGGATCCCATGTTGATGTCATAGTGGGTTCTGTAAAATCATATTATGTGACACAATAATAGAATGGTACCAATACCAAGCCTCCTCCCTCTCCTACACAAACCTCTAAGGTGAATGCAGTTCAATATGTTTCATCTCAGCAATCCAGAGGAAATAATAAAAACAAGGGTAAATCCAAAAAACCTTCTAACCAACAAGAGAGTAAAAACACCTAAGACCTCAATGTTGGGGGCACAAGCAAAAGAAAGGGGAAATATCCTTGCATGGTGTGTAAGGAGGACCACTTCACCAAAGACTACCCTCGCCTTTCCATGGTTGATCAATACCTCAAGTGAGAGGGATCTCCTTCCTAACCAGTGGTATCAAATAATCCTTCCCCCCAGCAACAAAAATTGATCACACAAATTCCTGCAAAGTCCTCATCCACAAATATTATGATGGTTAAATCCATTGTGGCACTATCCACCTGAGCGAAGAACTATGACTCCCAAGAAGGGTAACCTTCATAAAAGGACCCTACATAGACTATACCACCCAATGGCCCTCTCACTTTAGAGAAACTTGTTTTCAAACCTGCAATCTGCCCCCCAAAAGGGGTACTTCGATGGACTACCCATAATCTGAATGCCCGGGAAGCTCAACACTATAGCATAGTGAACGATCTCTCCCAAGCACCATGTTCCATGTCATCACTTGAAGTATTGTAGAGATTTCCTTCACAGCATAAAGCCTTGTTATCATCCATGAGGCGAATTGACCCTTCATAGTCCAATATTATTTCCTTTAACATAGAATAGAGTGAGTCGCATCTCTCACACCAATTGAAATTTCAAATCACAATTGGTTATCTGAACAAGAATATATTTCATATGGGGATCGATGAAGGAGCAGCCACTTGTATTATTTCTTTGTCATGTTGGAAAGCCCCTAGTTCTTCACATATCACCCCATCTCCAACCATCCTAAAATATTTTTATGAACATTCTTTCAAACACTATGGAATTCTCCCCTCCTTACCCATCAACCTTGGAGGAAATAATATCTTTTTATAAGTTGAAGTGGTAGATTCCACACTTGACTATAATATTCTCTTGGGTTGCACTTGTTTCTATGAAATGAAGGTTGTTGCATCCACTATATTTCGTTTCATATGTTTTCCCTATCAAGAAAATGTAGTCATGATCGACCAACTGGATTATTACACACCTGATTTATGAACTAATACTAGCACTAACATTCCCTTCATAGGTGAATATTTTGGGGGGTATGAAAGCATCAGTGTTGGTATTTAAGATCCATTTTTTATGGGGATATCCCCCTTTCCTGCACCTGACACCACCTGTATTTCTCCTATCAACATGATTTACTCATCTACCAGTGGATCCCTTGGGTCATTTGATCCTTGGGTGGTACCTCATCTAGAGGATGTTGAATATGGAGCACTTATCCCACTTACTGCAAGTGATATTGTCTATCTAGACATCCTTTAGGAATCATTTGATACTAGTCAACAACTCCATTCTCATGTGGAGTGTGATCAACCTTCTTTACCCATATGGGTTGTTGAATCTCTCGGTTCATATAATTTCCTAGATAATAAGTTTCCTTTAGAAGAGGCCATCCCAAAAGTCATGGCTTCCATTGATAATCCTAGAGAGGATGAGGATAATCAAACCTTCCTCCTTGATTTGGAACTAATGAGATTTAACATGATGAGTCTTTATTCGAGACTAGGGGAATTTTATAGGGCATCCAGTGAAACTCTTAGTCTTAACCCTTTTCCACTTCGGTTATATTTTTCAAAACTTGCCAGTGAATCCTCTGTTATCCATTTCATCAAAGATTTGTGTTTTTTACTTACCTCACATCTTGATGGATTCCATCAAGGAGATTCTATAGCTCACAAAACTACTCATGATGAGTATCTTTGGCCACACATATTTGTTCCTATGTGGCATGGACCCAACATGGTGAGACATATGATGCCTCCAATGACTCATGATTTCTTCAATTATGAAAAGGATCCTTAGCCTGAGCCTAGTAATGGGATCTCCTTTGTCTAAACCATCAATATGTGTAGTTCCTTGTACATAGGTGTGTGGTGTGAGTTCCTTTTGTTTTGTGTACATAATATCCAAAAAATAAAAATAAAAATTATTTTTAGGATTTCACTATGCATGTTGACCTTGGAATCTAGTTTATGTGTGTTGACGAGATTCTATGGACATTTCTAATATGGGTACATCCATTTAACTTAAGGTACGTGTCTCTAAAATGGAATATAGGGAGATGTTTTTCCCTACATTTCCCTCTTTGCATTATTAACCATCGATATAGCCAATACTATAACTTAGGTTCCCACCATTTATGTTGTTTAAATGGTCACATTTTATTGTCTCTTTTGTATTGTTGCTCATTTTCCATGTCTTGTTGCAATCCATTTCTTCAGTCACGTTCCATGCACCTAGAACTTCATTGCAAACTACTCATTCTCTCCAGTTGAGCATACTATTATCCCTTTTTCGTGCTCGGTAACCAAGCATGACAAAGGTGCACCCTAGAGTCTCCTTTAAGATTGTTTTATACTCCCTAAACATGAAAAGATCATCGAGTGAGATTGCTTCCTTTCACACTCGTTAAATATATTTGAAAGGATGTCTATTCGGTGTAATTTTACCCCTTTTAAGTACCGGGTAGAATAATTACAAAAAGGGAATACTCTAGTCAACATTTTCTAGAAGAGTTCTCCCTTGCATTGTTTTATCCTTTTTCGGGCTCGAGAGACTAAATTTATGAAAAAGAATACCTTTGGAGTCTTCTTTATCCTTTAAGACTCTCTAAATATGAAATGTCAAAATGAGAATTTACTTTCTTGGGCTTGTTAAATCCATGGGATTTTATATCAAACTTTATTTCAAATCTTTCTAGACTCCTTAAATATCACAAAGATTATCAAGCACCATTCTTCACCCAAGGCTTGAGAATAAATCCACCGGTGATCATATCGAGCATACTTTTATTTTCTTTCACACTCATTTCAAACATGAAAGAGAGAAAAAGAGTTGGGGGTTTTATGTCTAGTCATCTTCACAAATGGCAGTTGTCCATCAAGTCTCCCTTGAAAAATGCACATGTTTTTCATCCATGTATAACAGTTGGGTTATCCATTGTCTCTCAGTCATTACCATCTCCATGAGTTCTCGGAATCTACCGACTAGTTACTCTTCTATTCATCCATGATGCATGTTTTGGTCTTTATTGAGTCAATACTGTTAGCGCCAATTCTTCCAAGGGGGTGTTTCTCTCTGATTTCAGGCCCTTGGTGTAAATGCGTAGAAATGGGGTTTAAAAACCCATCAAATGTGTTTTATTGAAAGGCCGCAGTCATGAGCGCCAAGCGCAGCACGTGGAAGAAGTCCATTTCGGGATTAAAATCAAGTGAGCGGGTATTTTGTTTTCAACGGTGAGGATCCATAGATGGAGAAGACCGACGGTCATCGACTAAGCTTGAGTCATGGATTTGCACGAGGTTTAGTGCATGGGCTCATCTCTTATGGCCAAATTCATGAAATGATTGTGGTCGTCCGATCCAATCGGGACACATGGCGCCTGATTAGGGTCGATCACGATTTTGGCTACTGGGACTTCAAAAGACACGGGGTCTCTCATCCATTGCATTGGGAAACTCTGAAACATGAAACGATTAGCCATTTCGTCATTTCGGCTACCGGGACTTTCAAAGACAAGGGGTCGCTCTTCCACTGCATTGGGAAACTCTGAAACGTGAAATGATTAGCCGTTTTAGCATTTCGAATATCGGGACTTCAAAAGACACGGGGTCGCTCCTCCCTTGCATTTGGAATCGCCAAAACATGAAATGCAAAGGTTCCTTTGGGTGTGAGCCCATGGTCATAGCACAGGGTCGTATGGAAAGAAGGGTCCTAAAGAAGGGGGACAGGTGGCATCTAGTCAACATTTCGGGGATTTTGAAGCTCCCAGTGGGAGAATCCATGAAAAGATCGGGACCGTTAATCTTGGAGGGTACGTGGTGTGCAATTAAGTCTAGTCGCCATTTCATATACCGAAACTTTGAAATACAAGGGTCGAGAGCAAAGGAATGAGAATTCCTGGTGGGAGAATCCCCAAAATACATTAAGGTTCGTCATGACCATCCATATTAAATCAAATCTGGCCATTGATTGCAGATTAGCCATTTTGGCATTTCAGCTACTGGGAGTCTAAAGAAAAAGGGGTCGGCTCCTTGCCATCCCCAAATCGTGAAATGTGAAAGAGCCTTTAGTGTTGGGCTCATGATCCTAGTGCTAGGATTGTATGGAGTATGGCCAAAGAAAGTGAGCACTCAGGGCTAG
>JZKD02S2110227.1:332199-347999 GCA_000966675.3 Picea glauca
GAATATTTCTTGCCTATGCTTGTCATAAAAGGTTTAAAGTCTATCAAATGGATGTCAAGTCAGCTTTTCTAAATGAATATTTAAATGAAGAAGTCTATATGGAACAACGAGAGGGTTTTGAACTGTCTGATAACCTTGACTTAGTATGCAAGCTGAAGAAATATTTATATGGGTTAAAACAAGCCCCTTGTGCCTGGTATCAAAGAATAGATACGTATCTCAAAGACAAAGGGTTCAAGAGAGGAATAGTTGACAACAATCTATATATCAAAATAGAGGATAATGATTTGCTCATCATGTTGGTATATGTAGATGACATCATCTTCAGATGTAATAAGGATTCATTTGTACAATGGTTTGCTTCTGTCATGGAATCTGAGTTTGAAATGTCTATGATAGGTGAATTGTCATTTTTTCTTGGTCTGCAAATTACTCATAGGTCTGAAGGGATGTTCATTTCTCAAGAAAAATATCTAAGAGAAATGTTGAAAAGGTTTCAAATGGAATATTCTAAACTTGTGGGCACACCTATGGTTACTGGATGAAAATTAAGCAAGGATGATGACTCACCTGATGTTGATCAAAGTTCATATAGGTCAATGATAGGCAGTCTGTTGTACATCACAACATCTCATCCAGATATAATGCATGTTGTTGGGATGGTAGGAAGATATCAGTCTGCACCAAAACAGAGTCATTTTCTAGCTGTCAAAAGTATATTCATATATTTGAAAGAAACAATGAACTATGGCCTATGGTATCCTAAGAATCAGAATTTTCAATTATCAGTCTACTCATATGCTAATTGGGCTAACTGCGTGGATGAAAGGAAAAGAACAAGTGGAGGCATGTTCTTCTTAGGAGATTCTCTAGTAGCATGGTTGAGTAAAAAGAAAGGTTCCATTTCTTTATCAACTACAAAGGAAAAGTACATTGTTGTTGCTACCTGTTGCACTCAGGTATTATGGATGATTCAGACACTTGAAGACTTGGAGGTAAAATACACTACACCGATCCCAATTCATTTTGATAACACTAGTGCCATCAGTGTGTCCAAGAATCCTGTATTCCACTCCAAGACCAAGAATATTCCCATAAAATACCATTTTCTAAGAGAGCGGGTCACCAATCAGATTGTCCAGGTCCATTACATTCCAACCATAGAAAAAATTGCAACCATCTTTACTAAACCCCTAGCCAATACACCATTTGAATATCTCCGACAGAAGATGGGTGTCATCCCGTCTCACGCCTAAGAGAGTCCATCCTATTAAGGGGGAGCTTTGTATTGATTAAATATCTGATACCTCCTAAAAATACTGCAATATCTCAGGGGAGCATGTTTTCTTTGACATTGATGTCAAAGGGGGAGAAAAGGAGTTGTCTGGACTGGATGTTATAGTTGGAGGTCCAAACAGATTAGTGCAGTTGTCCAGGGTTTCCATCAATGCCAAAGGGGGAGATTGCTGGCATGTTTATAGGCAGGTGTGCTTGTCATTAATGGCAAGATCAAAGTATGCAGCGATGGAAAGACAGGGACAACGTAAGCTCAGGAAGATTAGTGCAGAGTCACACGCAGTGCGTAGGAGTGCACCAAGGATGAGGTTAACTCATTGCCAAAGATCAAGAGAGATAGCGTACTCAGGATCTTAGACAGATTAAAGGTCGAGGCCTTTGACACTTAGAAATTATTCCAAGTTAGGAGGACGTGTAAGCCCGGGAGGAGAAGCGATAGTGATCTTTGGATCCCATTGATAATTCCTGATGAACGTCAAATCTGAGCCCAAGGTCTGACCGATGTTGGATCAAGGAGAACCTGCACATTCTTTAAAGAGAAAGGTAAAGAAGGGTTACACAATCTCGAAGGAAGGAGGACAGTTTCGGATACCGAGAGTTGGAAGAGTCGAGACTCTTCATCATCAAGAGTCCTGGAATCGCAAAATGAGAAACACTGAAATCCCAAAATCATGAGGACAGTTTCGGATACTGGGAGTTGGAAGATTCAAGACTCTTCATCATCAGGAGTCCCAGAATCACGAAATGTGAAACCCCAAAAACCCGAAACAAGAACATCGACTGGAGGTTCGGATACCGAGAGTTGGAGGAGTCAAGAGTCGAGGCTCTTCAACACAAGAGTCCTGAAGTTACAAAATGTGAAACGCCAAAAATCTCAAAACAGGCACATCAACTGGAGTTTCGGATACCGGGAGTTGGAGGAGTCAAGAGTCGAGACTCTTCATCATAGGAGTCCCAAAGTCACAAAATGTGAAACGCCAAAACACCTTTTTGTGTAGATTTTGGATACTGGGAGATGGAGTGTCAAAACACTTCATCACAAGGAATGTCAGAATCTCGAAATGTCGAAATGCGAAAAACACCTTTTGGTGTTGGTTTCGGATACTGGGGGTTGGAGTGTCAAAACACTTTGCAACAAGAATTTCGAAATGACGAAACACTGAAATGCATTTTTGAATAAGGCTATGGTCACCACTGGTGGTCACATCATCGAAGAGCTGTAGAGAAGAGCTCGAAGAGACAAGATCCATTTCAGAGTTTGGGACATGGAGAGTCGAGATGACTCAGCACAGAATCCCCGAAACGTGAAATGCAAAATTCATGTTCAAAATTAGCCCTTGGTCATAACCCATGGTCACATCGATGAAGGCTCAAGGGAGGAGGTAGCACAAAGCTAATCTCCATTTTGAAGATCGTGACTTGGACAGTCGAGATGCCTCACCACAGGGATGTCGAAAAGCTGAATGTCGAAATGTCGAAACGTCGAAAGGCCGAATTGTGAAATGGTGAAATAAGCACGAGACCCATCATTTATGATCCAACGGTGTAGGTTATTCAGGAATATGATTGAAGGGATATTGTTTCTCTTCATAGTTAATCGATTAGTGGCGATTCAGTTGTTGAAGCGGTCTTTGGAGGTTCACAGTGTAACTGCTAGAAACCATTGATGGTTTCTATCAGAGGACTCAAAGAGACTTCTATGTGATTGCTAGAGGAGATGAAGAGTCTCAAGGAATTTTCCAGTGGAATGAAGACTATTCAGAGAGGCAATTGATAGATGGATGAGCATTGAAGCGTGTAACTACAATAGAGAGGATGAGCTCTACTGTGATAGAGAAGACAAAGAGTCTCGACTGTTGGAGAGGCTAAGGAATCTCAGCATAACACCCAGTGATGATGGACACGTGGTTTTAACAACCAGAGACGCTGAAGAGTTGCAATGATGAACAGGCAGAGCACTCAACATGAAGATCATGCAGAAGAATTGTGCACAGGGGATGCACAGAGACTATAAGAAGGCGGAAGAAAGAAGAGATTGTTTTTGTTGTTGAGAGGGATTCAGGATTGTAGAAGGAGGAGTGTGCAGTAGCTAAAATATAGAGAAGAGGAATGGTCCATTGAATAGACATGGCGCACAGATCATAAAAGGTAGAAGCACAGAAAGTGTAAGGTTGTGTGCAGCAAGACATTGAGACAGTAAAGGAAGGATGAGGTGCTCTTGTAGAGAAAAACAGAAGATCAGAAACCACAAGAAGATGCAGACAGAGAGACACTGATACAGGAGAGCAGAGCAGCATAGCAGAATAGTGATAAGTCTGGTAAGCCAATGATAAATATTGTATCACTTTGATAAATTTATATATAGAAATGATTTATATTTCTAGGTGGTAGGGAGGTGCTAGGGAGGACTATTGTCCTCAGAGGTTCAAGTGGGTGCTTGAACACGGGGAGTTGTAGCTTCCATCTGGTTGCAGCCAGAGAAACCAGGGTGGAAGGGTGGTGCAAGGGAGAACTGTTGTTCTCATTTATACAGGTTGGTGCCTGTGTGACTGGAAGTTGGTGCTTCCATCCAATTGGTGTTGGAACACTTAGGGAGTTGGTGCTTCCTTCTAGTGGGTGCTAGAGAAATGAGGGAGTTGGTGCTTCCTTCTAGTATGTGCTAGAGAAAACAAAGAGTTGGTTCTCTCAGCAAGTTGTAACTTGCAAAGTAGAGGTTGTAGCCTCATTATGAGTTGGTGCTCATAAGTATGATAATGTACAGAATGTAAAGATTACTTATCATATAAAGAAGAAGAGGTTTTCACCCTTTATGGGTTTCCTCAGGAAATATCTATCTCTGTATATTTCATATGTGTGAATGATGATGAATTTTCTATTTCTTACTTCCTTGCATTATTGTGATTGTCATTCAGTGCTCTGCAAAGAGTTTAAAATAAGCATAATTGTTTAAGCTTGGTAACAACTGATTCACCCCCCCTCTCAGTTGTTCAACAGATACATCAAGGCCCTCCTTCGATGGATTTCATTTGTTCAACTCCAGATCATTATATAGGATTTAAATCTAGAAACCAATTAGTACCCTAGGATTTCCAGACATCGGTGGAAAATTCCTTTGTATTTCAGTAGTGGGTTTACATCATTCTCTCATGTTGAATGAATCTATGAGTGTTCGACTTCAACTCATTTCTTCACACTCGCTAGATTGTACTAGGTATATTGGGGTCCATCATCATCATCGATGGATTACCTCGCATCTATTAACGATATACATCAATGATCTGTAATCAAATGGTTTATACCATGCTTGACCTCATCTCATTTATTTTCATGTTGTAGATTCATACCATTGGAATTTGGGATGAAGACCTTGGGTTGGGACCACCATATTCCTTGATGGAATTACCTCCGAAGTTGTGATGGAGTTATTCATGAGTACTTCAGAGATCGCTCATGCATTGAGTCATCTCACTAATTTGTATACTATGACATAGATCCACATTTGTATTTGGTCATGGTTATGTTTTCACTTGTGACATGGATCCACAGTGTATTCTTTCATGGCCACAATCTAATTGTTTGCATCATGCATGGATCTACAGTGTACTATTTTGGAGGCTATGATTAGTTTTTGTTACCTAGCATGGGTATGCCCACATAGGGGATGTTATTATCATGTCATACTAATGATGGTTTCTTTCCAGGTTCCTTCACCCAAAGCTCTATGATTTTGTTTGTAAAGTATTTAGGTCATCAAATACCTCTTCTGAACTCACACTTTAGGGTGCATCTGTTATATAGTTATTTGCCACCTAATAACTTGATGGGAATCATCTAGAGGCTAGAAATATGAAACATTGAATTATACCACTTTTCCCCTGAGTCTGTAGTAACCTTTTTATTGGTCATTGGTTGTCCCTTTACAACCTATGACCAATTATTGTTGGTCGCTCCTTGTCCTCTTTCAAAGAGCAACTAGTCGCTCTCTACAAGAATGCAGGGCATGACCGGGTATGTTACTCCCTATTCAGGATTAGTTTCCATGAGATGATATTAAACCTTATATTTTTTGTGGTTCAACCTTGAAAGTTTGTTATCTTGGGCATCTAGATCCTATCTATATTAACCTTTGATCTTATGTCTATTATCCTATAAATTGGGGGTCTCTCATGGGGAAGAGGGGAGAGAAAGGAGAAAGAAAAATTATACTAGTGGTTTGATTACAAAGCATGCGAAAGGAACTTGGGAAAGGACTGCATCAACTTCCTTGATTGTAAGTTGTAAACCATTTCTCCATTAATAGAATATGTACAAGATTTTCCTCCTTACTTGATTGTATGTAATTGTTATAATCTTTGTACGGAATTGATATTCTTATGTTATGTCACTAGATCTATTATCCATTTATACATGATTCATTTGATCTTGTGAAAGGTTTCTTTGTGTCTCTGTGTGTTTAGATCTGTGTTGGAAAGAGAGAAGGGAATCTTCGAGAGAGATAATAGCTAAGGAGCGTGCAGGAAAAACCATTAGATCATCGGGTAAACCTTTTATTCCATCAACTCGTAGATTCTTTTCATGTATAATTTAGATCTAGAAAAATCTATTGCTTTCATCTCTATTTTGTCTTAGGTCTAGGAAGAGCCTAAGGGAGGTAACTCTTATAGGGTTCATTTACCCTAGAACATTGACCTTTATTATTTCCTATGTTAACAAAACTTATCTCCTAAACATCAAATATGGTTCTATAAACTCTAAGCTTTGAATCATGATATTCTATACTACCAAATAAGAAAAATGTTGCCGTAGATGTCCAATGATGTTACACTAAGGAATATTCCATGTCTACAATATTCATAATATTTATAGAGTATTTATGAATAGTCTCATTAGATCCACATAATATACACCTTAACTTTTCGCTTTGCACTAATCAATGTCCAAATTCTTTGTGATATCAATATGGTCTTCTATTGTATACACAAAAAAGGCATCAAGCAGAGTTGTGCATGATAACCCTGAATCCACTACGAGTGATAACACTACTATTTTATTTTTGACATGATCTTACAATAAAGAAAAACATAGAAAAAAGGGATGGGGGGATTTCATGTGGCTTTAACCACTTCAGTTGTTTATAAAATATCATTTTAGATTGTCCCACCCATTAAGCATCACCAAAATTTAAGTGTTTCAATGATTCATAAATATTATTGATAATTTGTTTATCGTTATTAAAAAATCACTACTATATTTAAATATGTTTTTAAATACAAATAACTTTTAATAAGATGATAACATTCATTTTAATACTTCACAATCCAACTTCTCTTTTTTTTCTTCATTGAATATGATTCAACATTACAACTCTAATTATGAAAATGATATACTAATTGTATCACATTCTTGTATTTTATAAGACTAAGTCCATGATGGAAAACACCACACTAACCTTCAGTATTATTAATAACACTCTTATCTCCTCAACATCAAAGATGCATGGGTTATAAAATCTAGGCATCGAGCTTTGATATTTTTTCCTACCAAGAAAGGAAAATTGTTGGCCCTCGACCAAGTTTTGAGGAAACCTTCGTCAGATTAGGACCACTTTTGGACTTCGACACATTGTTCAAAGAAGGAGCGCCTAAGCGGAGCTGAGATCAAGTATCTCACATATTTTGTGGGCTATATGGACCCAGTAAGGGGTTCTTTAGGGTTTTTGTAATGGGTTTGTAAAAGTATAAATAAAAGAACAATGTATGGTAGAAGTAGAATTCTTTTTTATCTAAGTGCAAGTAGTTTGAGTGGCTTTGTGCAATGGAATGTATGTGTGTTAAGGCTTTCTACTTGATAAAGAGTTGGCTTTGTGCCTTGAACTAGTTTGGGAAGGAGGATCTGGTGCTTAGTGCATAGATATCTTGTCCAATGCGAAGCTCAACTCTGTGGCTTAGTTCATAGGAGTGGTTGAATGTAAGATTCAAACAAATAATAAAGAGGTGAAGCGATTGGTGGATGTAGCCCCACACTGGGGTGAACCACGTATATCTAGTGTCTTATGGTTTGCTTTATGGAATGGTATATTTGTTATGTTTTTCTTAGTGATTAGATTAGATGTGTAATGAATATGTATGTGTTTCTTAAATTCATTGCTTACGTTAGAATGCTAGATCTGATTCAGAGTGTTAAGTGCTAAGTGTTTAAGGTGCATAATATTATTTATTGCTACGCTAGATCTATCTTAGATTATATTATGTGATGTTCCTAAGGTTAATGAACTAATGTATGTCACTTCCTAAGAATTAACAGAATACCCTGCAAAGTGTTGTTATCATAGATCTGTGTCCCAGCTTGGTTACAGACACATGCATTGAACCTTGGGTCTGCCCCTGTGCCAACAAATGGTTCTGTTGTCGGGACCTGAAACTGTGATTGTTGGGAACTGAAAGTAAAGAAAAGAGAAGGTGTGTGCGTAGATATCCTGCTGAAGTGTGAAGTACTCTACTTGACTTGTGAAGCTTTGTGCTAAGAAATAAATCTGATCTGAAGAAAAGAGGTAAGATCCTAAAAGAGGTAAATCTTTGTGCTTTGACAAGAGAAAGACAAGTGGAAATTTTTGTTTCAAAAGCATGAATTTAAGTATTTTTAATAGATTTTGTCCTAGTATGAAGGCTAGGGCGTAGTTAAAAGAAAGATTTGATCTGAGTAAATTTAATGGAAATGAAGAAAGATATGTTATTACTATGCATAGAAAACGTTTTTGGACTAATAAGTGGATGAAGAAACCTAGGAAATGTTTTTGCAGATTGCAGATCTAGCACTATGATCCTATTGTGCAGTACAGAAAAGGTTGGGGAACGTTTAAAAGAAAAATAGGATTGATGTTGTGCTATAATTACAGAAGACCAGGACATCTTGTTGAGGAATTCCCTGGCACAGGTCCTATTTGTCTTTTTTGTAAGATTGTTGGTCATGAGGTTGAGGATTGTCCAAGGATGATTGCTAAAGTCCAAAGGATGAACATAAGACAAGAAAACTACGAAGAGAGTCAAGAGACTAAGGGCATGTTAGAGAAAGAATCAAAGAAATTTCAAACTACATTATTACAATTGAGAGAAACGATGGATGTTCACAAAGATGTCAATTTACTAGAGATCCTAAAAGTAAAATAGTGCATAAGTGCAAGAATAGAAGACTTCGACATAGATTGTTCCTTGGATGAAGAAACACAAGTGAATATTATGACAGAAGACACTTGGGAAATTTTGGGAAAGCCTACTATGGTACCTTCATTGGGAAGGATAGGCTTGTTTAAGGGTAAGATGATAACCATATGTGGAGGAGTTACTAATGTACCTATTATTTTTGAGGAAACATCGACTGGAGAAGAATTTGAATTCATTCATTTTGTTGGGGACAACACCCCTTTCCCACTTTTGTTAGGTAATTCTTGGATGGAGAAGGATCAGATCAAAAGAAAAGCAAAGGAAGAAGCTACATAAAATAAAAATAAATAATTAAGGGATTTCATAGCTAGGAAAATAGACCGACTCATAAAAGAATGAGAGGATAAGTTGAAGCAATAGAACAAAGTAACAACGCAGGAGGGAGAGAAGGCAAGATAATCAGTTATCAAGGTTGAAAGAATGCAAGAAGGATTTGGGACCCTATATGTTCAAGAAAGAATTATATCCACCCAGGAAGTGTTAAGAAAAGAGATATTAACTTCAGACCCTTTAAGGGAACCTCAACAGTGTGAAGCCACTACGCTAGGGGAAAATAAGAATAAGAATGGAAAGAGGATTCTAGAAATAGTTAGAGAGACTCGGATAATAGGGAAGAAGGAAAGGAAGATCAATAAAAAGAAATCTAAGTTAGAAAAGCTACAACAAGCTATAGAGACCAAATGGAGGACTTCGCAGACTGAAACCTTGCAGGAAGCAGGTTTACAGGATTTGAACCTTGCTGGAACAACAGGACCGTGCAAAATGGGACTTTTCCCTACCAAAGTTATATGACCATTGGAGGCACCCTTACCAATAGAACGATGCTCCAGAATGGTTATAAAATGCATTTATGGGATAATGGACCAATTTTTTACATTGAGACCACGCCATAAGGGATAGATTTACATTGATAGAAGCATTTCCTGTTCGTTGGATGATCTGTCATGATGCCCCACTTATTTAACTCATCGGTTGCTGCACCGGGACCCCTTTTTTCTACCCGTGATTAACTAAGAAAAGAAGAGAATTGTTCGTGTGTTGATCTGTGCAGTCTTCTATTATCTAAAATAAGACCCTACCTGTCTAGTTGTCTACCCCGCCTGTCTGTTCATCTACCCTGACCTGTCTATTTACAAGTTAGAATGTCGGGCGAACCTAGTGAATTAGAGAAGTTTGTCGAGGAATTCCTCAAGAAGATAATGGTCAACATATCGATATCTGAAGGTGTCCAGGAATCATTGACTAGGGAACTGCAAGCTTCCCCTTCAAGTAGACATCATTCTAGCCATTTCAACCCCGTGACTGACCAGCGAAGTAAGCATCATGGTGATCTGGCTAATGCGAAGAAGATATCGTCGATCCTACCCGAGTATATCCCACCTTTGGTTGGCGTTGTTAACCATGATAGCATCCCCCGAGACTTTGAGTACGTCGTTTTTACTGTGTACATTCTGAAAGGAATACGCATAGTTGGGAGTCAATTAGGACAGATCCTGCTATTGAAGAACAATGAATTCAATTTAGGAGACATGAATAACTATGCTATGTTAGCACCCCACCGCTACTTGACGAATTCAAATGGGAAGAAGCCTCACCTTATCTCACATCCATGGATTAAGGGGTTGGCGTAGTCCACCGTGCTGAATGTGATGAAGATCCCACATTTTATCCACCACCAGGAAGTTAATGTTTGCGTTAAACTCCTCTTGTCGTGTTATCATGGTGGATACTTCTGGCTTGACAGAATGATTACTGTGGATCTAGCACTAATCCACGGGATCACAGGCTTAAGAATGAAGGGACATGACCCTCAGCAGTTTTATCCAGGGAAGGCCTTGAACCGTTCCCTGGCATAGCGCATCAAGGAAGCTTACAGAGAAGTAGAGAAAGGAAAGCGAGGTTACAAGGTAGCCTCTATATAGGATGGCATAGTGCACCTCACTTTCCAAATCCTAAATGGAAATATTGTGAGGAAGAACAGCCCCACACAGGTCACCAGGTTCATGGTGGATCTCACAGGAAAATGTGTGGAGGGAATGCAAATGAACTCGGAGAACTACCTTGTCAAAGATTTGGATAAGGATTTTCGCGAAGCCCAGGATTTGAGATATGAATTCCACTACAGCTGGTTGATCATTTTGATTTCATTTGTCGCTTGGAAAATGCCTGAAGGAGCCACCTTCCCAGAAATCATACCCTCAGATTCGTTTTCTGTAAGGTTTTCAACCCTGTGGTACACCAATGACATGACGAAGTAGTGGCAGTCCATTGTCGTGTTTCATACATACTATCAACAATTAAAGTTTTCCATTGAATCATTTCTATGCATGACACTGCACACCTTGCACCAGTACTGGACAATAGAAAATTTCCATGCAGATCCTCATTTCATCTACATCACTAAGCACATAGATGATAAAAAGGAAGAATTACAGTCATACTACAAGATGACATATGAATACATGGAGCATATTACAAAGGAGTGGTCGGAGGAATTTCTTGTACATGTCGTTGATGAAGAATTATTTGACATTGAAACCATAGGAATCCCCATAATCACCTAGGTTGAGCATGTATGATAGTCTAGTGGGACGAAGAAGAAGAAAAAGAAGGAATAAGTATAGGATATAGAGAGCAATGAGGAGGACAACGCTTCTGAAGATAATGGGTCTGACTCACCAGGAGGAGGAGGAGGAGGAGAAGTTAAGAAAATGGAAAGGGAGGAGGAGATGAAGAATAACAAGGAGGAGATGAAGCTACACCACCTGATGATCCCCCTACTAGGACAGTAACACCACAGAAGAGGAAGGTTTCCCCGAAGAAACCTTCATCCAGGAAGAAGACGCGCGTGAATAAGCCCCATCTGGAGGCCACACTCATTGAGGATGACATCATCCTATTCCACAGAGCTATGAAGGATGATTTTGAGGACATATTGCATAGATATGGAGAGAATAAGGAGGATCTATATGGAAGTATCGATAAATAATTAAATGAAGTACAACAAGCTATTCATTTGGTCCGCGTAGTACCTACTTCGCCTTCCTCAACTGCAAAATTGGGGGATAACCCAGCCCAATTGAGAAGATAGGTAGATGAAATAGAAGCTCAACTTCAAAGAGTATAAGAAGAGAAGGAGAAGGCTACAGAAGCCTTGAAATAGGAGAAATATGAATTCTTATTGCAACTAAGAGAAGCGTAGGAAAATGTAGTAGCCTAGGAAAGTGAGAAAGAAGAGCTTCAAGAGAAGCTCCAGGAGGAAAATCCCAGCTACAGAGAGAAAAGGAGTAGTTGCTTGTAGAGTGGGCCATGGTCAAAGAAGTAGGAGTAAAGCATTTCACTCTATGCCAAGCTTGGCACAAGAGGAGAAATAGTCGGTCAAGGATCAAGTAGTGAAGCTCACTGAGATCATCTAGCAGCTTCAACCCCGGATAGCAGAATTGGAGGTCCAAGCATTGTCGAGCACCCCACAGGAGGTGCATGACCAGAGGGAGGAGACCACTAATAACACAATAGTAAGGATAACATCCCTCGTCTCGGAGTGCAAACAGCTGAGTGATATAAGCGCACAGACATATGAACGCCTCGCCGAGAATCCATAACTGAGGAAGATAGAAGTGCAGTTACAGGAGATGCATCAGCAGACATTTTTTTTGCAGGCACAGATGAAGTTTCTCATTGTGGTAGAAAGAATGAAAAGATCCCAGGAGCAACGCGAAGTACAACATCAAATCACTTCCCTCCATGGAAAGGTAATGGAAATCACGCAGAAGATACAACTTGTGCAGAATGAATCATGCAAGGTGTTCGAAGAGATTGATGGACAGGGATTGCAATTGGATCTAGTGGTTTCAATAGTATAATAGTGTTTGGAAGGGCCTGTTACAGAATAAATGATCCAAGAGCTCATTAAGCAGGAGGCTCAGGCAAAGCAGCAAGTTGAGGTAGCTCGAGTTAAGCTTGAGGCCTTCAAAGCAGCATTGTTCAGACTTGAGTGACTCGAGACGAGTCATAGGTGAGTGTTGGGGGCATTTTGGCCCTCAAACAAGTTTTGAGGAAACCTTGGTCAGATTTGGACCAATTTTAGAATTTGACACATTGTTCAAAGAAGGAGCACTTAGGCGGAGCTGAGATCGCGGATCTCACTTATTTTACGGGCTATGTGGACCCAATAAGGGGTTCTTTAGGGTTTTTGTAATGGTTTATGGGATGTTATCCCATGGGGTTTTCCCCATGGATGATTTTAAGGATGGAAATTTATTTTAAAATGTAGAAACCTCGGTGAATCATACTAATCCTTTGTATGCCAACTATAAAATGTTTGGCGATATTTTTGTAAAACATTTCAAATTTCTAAGGATTTTATATAGTTTGTATAATTTTTTGGTGATTTTTAAGGTAAAGTAATTTTATCCTATATAATTTGGGCAAATCATTTTAGAATAGAGAATCTTTTTTTGGGAAAAACCTTGGAAAATTATCCCATGAGCGAAATTTAGCCCCTAAAATCATCCCTGGTTTTCCCATGTTTGGCCCTATTTTAAGGGTTTGTAAAAGTATAAATAAAAGAAGAATGTATGGTAGAAGTATAATTCTTTTCGAGATAAGTGCAAGTAGTACGAGTGGCTTTGTACAAGGGAATGTATGTGTGTTAAGGCTTTGTGCTTGATAGAGAGTTAGATCTGTGCCTTGACCTATTTTGGGAAGGAGGATTTGTTGCTTAGTGCGCAGATCTCTTGTCCAGTGCGAAGCTCAACTTTGTGTATTAGTGCATAGGAGTGGATGAATGTAAGATTCAGATGAATAATAAAGAGGTGAAGTAGTTGGTGGATGTAGCCCCAAACTGGGGTGAACCACGTATATCTAGTGTCTTATGGTTTTCTTTGTGCAATGTTATATCTTTTGTTTTTTTCTTAGTGCTTATATTAGATGTGTAGTGAATATGTATGTGTTGCTTAAATGCATTTCTTATGTTAAAATTCTATATATGATTCAGAGTGTTAAGTGCTAAGTGTTTAAGGCGCATAATCTTTTTTTATTGCTGCGCTAGATCAATCTTAGATTATATTCTCTGATGTTCCTAAGGTTAATGAACTAATGTATGTCACTTCCTAAGCATTAATAGAATACCCTGCGAAGTATTGTTATCACAGATATGTGTCCCATCTTAGTTACATATACCTTCTTCCTATAACCCCCCTGCTTCTACCTCGAGTGAGACCTCTCCTGCTTCGCAGGTGTTGCCGAAAGAGCCGATAGTTGGGGTTTTGTTGGTGCATTGTTAAGCGTTGAACCCCGAGTCTGCCCATGTGCCAACAAAAATTTGGTTAGAGATGCAAAATCATTTCAAACTAAGAAATATTCCATGCCTATAATATTCATCATATCGATAAAATCATAGTAAATTATACATCAACTCACTAGCAAATTTGGGCCATTTTACAATGGCTATTTTGACGCTCTTGCGGCATTATGTCGTGGATATTGTGACAAATATTGGGTCTCCCAAACATCGCTTCATGTGACATGGCACGTGAGACAAACATGACTTAACGTCGCAAGAGCGACGAAAGTAGGGAGTTGTCACAATTGCGACAAAGAAAAAATATCATCTCCATAACGACTAAGTAGGTAAATCGTCTAAAGAGCGACAAAGTAGGGAATACGTCGCAAGATTGAATAGCGATGAAAATCATCGCAAATGAGACAATGTAGAGATAACGTCGCAAGAGAGACAATAAAGAGAGATCGTCGCACACCCGACAATAGGCAGATTGTCACAAGATTGACAAAGGTAACAAAGTTTGCGACGAATGAACTTTCAAAGAGGTCGTCGCAAGAGCGACGAAAATAGAGTATATTGTGACGAAATTTCTATACAAATTTTCATGATTTGTATAGAAAGTTTGTTGCAAGATTTTTATGGGGTTGTCTCAATTGCGATGACACAATTTATTTTAAAAAAATGGTTTTTGAGAAAAAAAAATAATAATAATAATTTTGAGCCAATTATACAAGGTGTTGTGATTTCACACTAAAGAGGTCATCCAAGTGAAGTTGTTGCATTGATAGAGTGTTGGTAAGCATGTGCAACATAAGAAAAGTGTTTCCATGCTAGGAACCAATTGGTCCTAGTAGAAAGAGGTCATTCACACATCCTCTTGTGGAATTGCTACATGATAGCATAACTAGGAACTAGAGATAAATACATAGCAAGAACTTGAGCCAGTAACAAAATCCAACATTCATAGTTAGATCCATGGTCAAGAGAAATAGAAAGATGACACATTGTTCTAGATTGGTCCTCTAATATTTTGGAGAACAAAAACACTCTCAATGGGGAGGCCTATTTTGAAATGGATATGAACACGGGAATGATTGTAAGAATCAATACCTACAAGTGTAATTTAAAAATTAATGAAGGTTATGTAATAAAGGACAATACGGGATTTAATAAATTAAATGAGATGGAAAAAAAATTAAAACAAAATAAAATAGAAAAATCAAAATAGGAGCAAAAATGAGAGAGAGCAATGGGAACTAAAAGGTTAGTCCTGTTGCCTTCCCATTACCCCCATGATCTCCTATTCATCCTTTTGACATGACTCTCAAAGGGTATTTTGGCCAAAGAGGAAAGTATGCACAAAAATCCATGAGTTACATTGTAACCAAATATTCTCAAAATGAGAATGGAGTAACCATTGAAATTTGTTTTTCCCATTTGGGTTGTTTCTAGAGTAAACATTATTTCATTGTGTGACATCTCATTTATGTTAAATTAATGGAATATAAGTTGGATTGGATTTTAATTAAAAGAAAAACCAATSTCCTATACAAAAGTTATTGAATATGAGATACTAACATGCTATGTCTTATATGCAATATGTAGAAATGATGGAGGAACTAGTAAGGGAAATGGATCCACTTGCTAATATCCCTTTGGCATATTAGTAGTATGTGGTTTTAGTGTGGGATGCAGGAGGAAACAATGTTACCCTTGTGGATCCCTTTGGAATATTAGTAGATGATCCATTTGGCATATTAGTAGTATGTGGTTTGAGAAAATTTGGTGGTAGTGAGAACTCTTGAGTATAATTGAGCTTGCCTTGATTGTTATGTGGGACTTCATATTTCAAAGTGAAATTTTGGGAGTTGACGATTGGCATTGTTACCAGGGTTGAAAAATTTTGATTCCCTGGATTCAATAGATCTGGTATAGCATGGTGTTGGGAAGTCGTATTTCTTTGAATCATTAGTTTACAGTTTCTTTTATTGAGGGTGAGA
>JZKD02S2110227.1:379995-396708 GCA_000966675.3 Picea glauca
TGAGTCCTATAACCACCCCTTCTTCTACCTCAGGTGAGACTTCGCCTGCCTTGCAGGTGTTGCCGAAAGGACTGGTAGTTAGGGTTTTGTTGGTGCATTGTTGAAGCATTGAACCCTGGGTATGCCCCTATGCCAACAGATTTTCTCACAATCAATCATCAAAAAATGACCCTCCATGCTCTTTAAATAGAGATGATGGACCAATCGGGTATTAAGACATGGATCAATGTAGTTGTTAATATCGAGGAGAATATGAACCGTCAGATCACTCTATGCCGGGAACATATCGTGACCGTCGGATTTCCTAACTACAAATGCATACTAAAGAAACAAACTAAGAAACATAGTTTTACATAACGAGACATTAGACCAAGTAGATATTAACTAACTCCTAAGTGTCTAAATATGATAACAACCCCCCTTAAGAACAAATTGGGATAGGATTGAAAGATTTACAATATTGACACAATCGGAGAAGGAAGAAGGAATTAGAGCCTATCCCCCCTTAATGAAAACTTCTTGAACTCCTAACATAGATCGAAGTTTGGAAAACTTCACTTCTGTAAGAGACTTTGTGAAAATGTCTGCAACTTGATCTTCTGTAGGAAAAAATAGCACTTCAATAACTTGATCATGAATGAGATTTTTGATGAAGTGCATGTGTAGCTCAATGTGTTTGTTACGTTGATGTTGAACTGGGTCTTTGGAAATACTGTTGGCACTCTGATTGTTGCACCAAAGGCCGGTTGGATTCTTTTGTTGGAATCCAAACTCTGAAAGGATCTGTTGAAGCCACAAGGCTTCCTGACTTGCATTTACCGCTACTTGGTACTCTACTTCTGCTGAAGAAAGTGAAATAGCTTGTTGTTTCTTACAGGCCCAAGTGACAGGTCCTAAACCAAGGCTGAAAACATAACCTTCAGTAGAATTTCAATCATTAGGGCCGTCATCCCAATATGAATCAGTGAAACCAACCAATAAAGGAGACCCCTATGAATTGTAATGTATCTGAAACTGAACTGTACCTCAGACATACTGAAGTATCCTTTTAGCTACTTTACAGTGGATTTCATGGGGTTTTTGCATATACCAGGCAACAAGACCAATAGAAAATGAAATATCAGGATGAGTATGATTCAAGTATAATATACCACCAACTAATTGACGATACAAGATGGCATCAACTTCGGGAGAAGAACAAGTGGCAAAAATCTTGACTCTAGACTAGAAGGGAGAAGGGGATGGTTTACAATATTCCATGTGAAAGAAATGAACAAGGTCACAAACATACTTAGACTGGGAAAGAAAAATTCTTCCATTGGTTTGGAAAACTTGGAGGCTAAGGAAATAGTGAAAAAAACCTAATTCTGTCATTTCAAATTTCTTCTTAAGATTGGTTTTCACATGGATTAAAAGTTTTGAGTCACTACCAGAAAGGATAAGGTCATCGACATAAAGGACAAGGATTATGATATGGATTCCTACTTTCTTGGTATATACATTAGGATTAGAATGACATCTAAAAAATCCAGTGTCAATAAGAAAGTTTCCCATTTTGGCATACCAAGATTGGGGAGCTTGCTTAAGACCATAAAGATATTTCTTAAGGCGATAAACAAATCTAGAGTCATTTTGGACATAGCGAGGAGGTTGTTCCGTGTAGATTTCTTCTTGAAAATATCCATGCAAGAAGGCAGATTTAACATCCATCTGATGGAACTCCTATTTATGTGAGGAAGTAAGGGAAAGAACAAGGCGGATGGAATTAATTTTGGCTATAGGGGAAAAGGTTTCATTATAGTCAATTCCTCCAACTTGGGAAAATCCTTTGCAATTAACCAAGACTTTTGTCTTTCAACACTTCCATATGATGCATACTTAGTTCTGTAGACCCATTTACATCTAACAAGTTTTTTTTTCCTTTTCGAAGAGGTACAAGATCCCAAGTATCATTTTCCATTGAAGAATGATACTCTCCATTCATTTTTGTATCCCAATATGGATGACCTAAATATTCTGCAAATGTATCTAGATCATGAGTCTCTGATACTTGAGCCAAAAGAGAAGAGGCTTGATGGAACTAGGAACGTGTATGATGTTAATCTAAAGGATCTAAAAAAATCACCAGTTGCTTCTCATGTTGAACGAACCAATCTAGGAAGTGGTGGTGTTGGTGTTGGTCCAACTTCAATGGACTCATTTGAAGGACGGTTAGCAGGAAAAGGTGGATTTTCATCCTCACTATCATCATATGAAGAAGAAACCATAATAGGAACAGAATAAGGAACAAACGTCGAAGATGGATCGTAGGCCAAAGAAGGCACAATCGTTGAATTAGGCTCGTAGGCCAAGAGATTTTCATCAAATTTAACATCTCTTTTAATAATAATTTCATTACAGTGTGGTTGAAGAAGTCTATAACCTTTGACATCTTCAGAATAACCAACAAATATACACTTCTCACTTTTAGGTTGCAATTCTTTCTTTTTCTCATTAGGAACGTGAACCCATGCTATACTACCAAATACATGAAAGTGACTTACATCTGGTTTAATCTTAGTCCATGCTTCTTCTGGTGTCATATTTTTAAGAGCCTTTGTGGGAGTGTGATTTAATATGAAATTTTCACAATTGATGGCTTATGCCCAATACTTTAGACTTAATCCCTTAGATTGGATCATACAATTAGCCTTTATTTTTTAATGTGTGGTTATTTCTCTCACAACGCCATTTTGTTGAGGTGTATATGGAACAGT
Organism: Picea glauca; assembly: GCA_000966675.3. Lineage (NCBI taxonomy): Eukaryota > Viridiplantae > Streptophyta > Pinopsida > Pinales > Pinaceae > Picea > Picea glauca. Next base: position 382,752 of record JZKD02S2110227.1, read on the forward strand.
GTGTTGCATTTGGATGCCTTGTGTAGTCCAGTAAATTATAAAATTATTGTTCACATGTTCTCCTCCATTATTTGTTCTTAACCTTTGAATTTGATGTACAGATTGATTTTATACAAGGGCCTTGTAGGCTAGAATATTTTCAAAAAAATCGCTCATTAGTTTTAATAAGTAAACCCAAGTACGTCTGGAAAAGTCATCAATGAAAGTTAAGAAGTAATTGCACCCAGAAAAAGGAGAAGAAAGTGGACCACACAAGTCGTTGTGAACAAACTACAAAGGGCCTAAGGCGTGCCAAGAGGCACGTTTGTCAAAATTGTCTGAATGATGTTTGTCGAGAACAAAACCGGCACAAACACCATATTTGCATGAAACAAGAGGAAGAATAGTCACCATCTGTTGATTACATAGTTGTTGCAATGAGCGATAGTTTATATGACCAAACCACTCATGCAAAAGTTTTCTCAAGTCATCGCTATGAGAAAAAACAACTGATGGAAAATATGATGACCCAAAGTTGTCAAACTTGTACAACCTAGTAATATCATCAACAATTCCAGTTGCAAGAACATGCTTATGATCTTTTATATCCTTGATTACAACTTGGTGAGGTGAAAACTCTATGGTTTTACCTTCACCTGAATCAATGATTTGATATACTGATAGAAGGTTACAAGAAAGACTTGGAACACATAATACATCATTGAAATGACCATTATCTCCTTGAACTATTCTAGATCCTACAACACTAAGATATATATCATCACCAACAAATATTTTATTGGTGTTACATTCATTTAGATCGGAAAATATGTATTTATCCTTACTCATATGATAAGATGCTCCAGAATCAATAATCCACTCATCAGAAGGAGAAGGAGAAGTTGCATTGAAGGAGAAACTAGAAGCAAAAAGTGCATGTCCATGAGAAGAAGAAGAAGTAGTAGAATCAATATTGATGTTGTGCTTCTTCATCGTTGCTTCTAAAGTTTCCATATTCTTGAAACATTTGGACTCATCATGACCATCTTTATCACAAAAGTTTCAATGTCTTTCAATCTTCTTATTTTTATATTTTTCTCCTTTGTTACCATTAAGAGTTGAAGTTGTCTAAGTCGGTTTGAGACCCTTATGTTGCTTGTTGTTGTGGTGAGGATGTTGCTTCTTAGGATTCTTGGGTTTATCTTTATGTTGGGAGACTAAAGCTTTGTTGTAGGTACATGTAGTGTTGATCACTCCAAGTTGTAAAAGATTATCTTGCTCTCTAATCAAAGCATCACAAAAGAAATCAAGAGTGGGTTTTTGATAAGCTTTCCCTAGAGCCTCTCTCATGGCATAAAAGGTAGATACAAACACAAAATATGCACTACCTATCTTAGAAAGAATAATATAGATGCAATTATCTTCCTCCATCTTTATCTCACATTCTTGACATAAAATTCTAAGTGTTTTAAACTTATATAGATAGTCTTCAATGCAAGAAAAATCATTTGGACTTAAAGTCAGTGTTTCATTTTCTAACTGATGTGCTCAAATAATATTGTGTTTACAAAACACAGATTCAATTTTTTCCCAAGCTTCTTTCGGTCATCAATTTCTTGAAGGTGGAACCTTAAATCAGGAGAGATGGACATTCTGATCAGTCCATGTTCTTTGTCACTCCTATTAGCCCATTTGACTTTCATATCAACATCAGTGGGTTCTTTTTCCTTTCCCAAGGTAATCTGGTACAAGCCTTTACATCTTAATAAATCCTTCATATGGGATTTCCATTGGAAGTAGTTGGTGTTGGTAAACAAAAGATTATTGGAAGAATCCATATTAAATATGAAGATAATATGGATTTAAAAACTGAAACTGATGATCTGAATGGAAACATCTCGAAAATTTAGGCAGTTTGAAAAAAATTGGCACTGAAAACGAACTTTGGATGTGAAATTTATGCCCTTTTAAAAAAATGCATAAATGGTAACCAAAGAACCACGTGGTGGTGATACCCCTCCAAATAACCTCACTTTTACAAATAASTTGTTTTATGAAGTGGTTCACTTTTTAAAAAGAAKTGAGGATCACTTTTACAATGAAGTTACTTTATAAAAGAAAGTTGCATGCAAAATAAATAAMTCTAAAATAAAATATTAAAGCTACTTATAGTGATTCACTTTTATACTTGAAGTGAAATACACTTTACAGCGGAGCATGAACATTTTCAAAAAAAGTAACAAAAAGAGAGACTTGAACTCAAGACCTCTTACTTAATAAAGAAACTTTTAACCAAGTGTGCTAGAAAAACATATTATATTGTTTAGCAGGAGGATTGTTGTTGTTGTTGAAGAAGACAGACTTGGAGAGCGTTCTCATAAAAAACTATTTTCACATAAGAAAAATTTCTTTTCTAGATGACAACAAGGGTTAAATCTCGGTTAGCTTACCCGAAAAATGAACCTTTTCCTATATGTTTCTGATTTTTTGAGATCGCACAGGGCACACGGTAAAGAGAATATGCAAATCTAAAAAGGTAGCAACCGGGAAAAAAACTGATATAATACTCTACCAAAAATTAAAAAGGGCGTATTCAGGATTTATACCTCTGGATCTGACTGAAAAGGTCGTATCTTGGGAAAACATGAACCTTTTCGAGTGAAAACAAAAGCGTTCTTCACTGAAATGAGTGCTCTGAATGCAATGGAATAGTCCAATTAGCCTAGAAATGTATGTAAATGGAATAAACCAGAGATGAGGAAACTCGGCTTCACGATCTCGATCTTCAATGGGAGCGGGTCTTAAAATAGTCTCTGATACCTTGTTCGACAACACAAGTATTCCAACAAAGGATGAAAATCCTCAATAACCACTTATGAAACTAGATCAAATATCAACACATCGATGTTTTGACGTGGTAAAATCCCTACAGGGAAACATCCATGGCCCTAGCCAACATGCATTACGCATCCATAATCAATGCAAGTGTTGGTGTACATAAAGACTGCAAAGAGGATTTCTTCCTATTGATGTGGGATAAATACCCACAGAGCAATAGAAAAGTGCCAAACAAAATGATCAAACCAAAACTCTAACGCCCAAATGTCAAATGAATGGTAAGGTTGAGTGACACGCAGGGATCCAATACTTGAATGGAGAGTCCATTGGTTTATTCCATAGCCTAAATATTCTACGAAATGAAGATTTTTTTCGGGGATATTTCTCAAAATCTGGTAAGAAATTGTTGGACTCGTGGATTTAAGTGATTATTTCTGTATAATTCAAGTGCCCTGAGAGTTTTTCAGCATGTTGAATCCATTTATGCATTCAGAAATAGATTTTGAACAACAAAAAATAGTCATTCATGTAAATTTATACTGTCAGATTCCAGCGAAAAAATCCATTTCGTGGAACAATTAGCCAACGCCTTGGTTTATACATTTGTCAATAAACCCCAATATGTCAATCGAGTTCTCAACGTTGAAGTGTCAAAATAATTTCCCACCTAGCAGTCAAGCCACAAGGAGCACACTTTGTTAATATCCAATACTACAAATATCATTAAATCACCTGAACCAAATCTACAAGTCGATGCTTCACCAAGTGCCAAGCTCGAGTTATAAAGGCAGCACTCAATCTAAGTGTTGAGCTCACAGGTCGAGGTAAGCCACACCGGTCATGGAAAAAGCATGCACAAGTGTTGAGCACTGAAATTTATATGATGTAATTCACTAACAAAAGACCACCATTTGATGCCTATTCTTTGTGGAAGATGTCGACTGAAGGCTTATTTGTGTAGAAAAGGATTGATGAAAATCGAATTCACCAAAAAAAACTGAGAGAATCTGAGGAGGGATGGTGTGATTATTAAGGAACCCTCGAAGGAGTTCATGAAAAACTACAAATGAGAAAATAGGGTGCAATTAAACACGAGAAAGCCATTGCTTATGTTCTATCCCATCAGCAATGAAGGAGCAATTTGAAAACAAGCATGAATGATTCCAAAATTGAACTAGACAAAAATGGTTGGAGCTAGTTAGAAGGTTGGATAGCTGCAAAGCCTTAAGAGAATAGATTCGTGGAACAAGACCAAATATATTCTTGTAAAATTCAGTCTCTTAAAATCTATGATGATGTTGAAGATAATCCAAGAAAATATCATGAACCGAGCAGATTTAAAGTTTGCAGAAACAATGTTATTGGTCATGTTGCTACAAAATTACCTTCAGGGGTTATGTTAAAATCTAAGAAATCATCTATCAAAAGTGGAAAGGTTTCTTCTGTTTCTTATAGAGAGTCTCAGAATCCCTTTTATTTATGCTAAGTTTCATAGTTCTATCATGTCACTACTCGTGGTTGCATATTGAAAAATCTTTCGTGAGTGGCTTGAGCTACAAAGACCAACATTTCATGGAATATGTTTGAAAAAAAGTTCAACTTAGCTACAAAGATTAATATTTCAGCTTCAAGCTAAAATATGTCAGATGCTTTTAGGAGTGGAGTAAAATTTTCATATCAAAAACAACATGCTCAAGTGTTGAATAGCTTCTTGTTTGATGGCTTTGAGGAGCTAAAAGTTTAGTTTACTTTTGTTTGATCTAGCGGTTGGAGACATGGTAGACTAGATTACAATTGCATTGAGTCTTTGAGGAAATACACAATATTTTTTCAAGTCTATGGAACATGTGGCATTGTATTTTGGTCAAAGAATTATTCCATATTTTAGTAAGCATTTTAGGAAGGAAACAAAGTTTTTGCAGCCATCTTGTACACACTGTGAAAGTGCTGAAGGAGGAGGGTTTTGTAGCGAGTTGTCATCATGATGTTGTGAAACTGCAAATTCATCCTTGATATGAGTTAATTCAACTTCATGTTGGAGTGGAAGTTCCAAATCATCATGAAGACTAGAAATACCACCTATTTTTCCACCAAATTCATGCAGTTTTGTTATGATTTGTATGTATTAATTAGTCAAGAAATTAAACCCTAGAATTTAGGATTTTGTTTGAAGTCTGTTATTATCTAGTTCTAAATCCTTCTAATTTAGGAAAAATTGAGAGAGGACCTTTTTCATTTGTTTTGTATTTGTGATATTAATAAAAATTTTCAAGCAGAAGTATTGGACAATTTCTTAAAGATTCTTGTGATGGCATTTTTGGTTTGTATCTCTTTCTATGTATTTCATGATTATGGAATTTCTTCACTATTTGAATGAGTGTATATGATGTATAATTCATACTGGGATGTTATATTTCATTACATTCAAGGTGATATATTATAACCTTGTTCCTATAAAATTAATGCACGATTCATCCACTGTTTGATGCCCTATTTTAATGGACTCTACTCCTAAATTATGCCACCATACTACAAGAATTTTAATGTCTAGTTGAATGTTATCTACCTCTCCTTTGAGAACTACTTGTTCATCAGTTAATCTTTGAAATATTTGATTGATATATTATTATTATGAGTACTCCATTCCCAATGGATGCTTCACTCAACCCTACCACCATATTTTGAAATCCTCGCTCAACTGAAGATCTAGTCATTGTTCTTATCAAATAACCAGTCCTTTTTGTGGTTAAGTTATAAGAGAGACCCCTCTCTGGGTTGGAAGGGATAGCTTCCAATCTACAAGTGGATTGTGGTTACCTCTAGGTTTTCCTTTCACAGCCAAGTAAAATTATAGAGTGATAACATTTTGGCGCCATTGTCGGGGAACGAAGGTGAAATCTTCCTTAGGAAAATAACAGAGATCCATATTTTATTTTTGATGGTGAGAAGAAGTCAAACACAAGAAGGTTGTACATAATTCACCCGGAGACTCCATTTTTAGAAGAATATAGAGTTAAAAGTATCATTGGAAACTCCATTGTATTGAGATGGATTCCAATCTGTAAGGTATGCTCCTATGAATCATTCACACATTCCTGGTTTTCCAAACCGTATGCCTAGTGTAGATTGTAAAACTTATTTTCCAAAGTTTAAAGATGAAGGAGACAGTGTTGCTCTACATTTGATCAAGTTTCATATGCATACACATAATTTGGGGGTTAAATTTCATGAATATTGTTTGATGAAGATGTTCATGGCCACCTTGGAGGGAAAGGAAAAACTATGGTATCAAAATTTACTGTCTGCTAGTATTTTTTCTCTTAAATATTTTCATGCAATATTTTTTGAGAAATAAAAAGAACATTATCCTTCTTTGTTGTTGGTTGAACACTGTTGTGATCATTTGGAAAAATTCATTAAGCATATGGAATATTTTTATGATGATGAAAATTTTATGGATGAATAAATTATGGAAGCTATTTATGAAAATCCTTTTCAACATCAGAAAGAAAAACATGATAGTTGTCAAGATGGTCAAGAAAGTTTCCAGCAGACGATAACTTTTCCTTCGACTGGAAATAAAGTTGATCGAGATCTTAATGTTGAAAATCATGTACCTTCCCTTGTGGATGATGAAGAGAAACACGCAGATAGCTATTCAAATTTTCTTTTAGATCAATCATCTTTTGAATCTTCGTTTCAAGAGGAATCTTATAAAAATCAGAGTGTCGAAATTGTATGCATTGAAACTCTTCAATATTTTCATGAGCCATTTACCCAAGAGAAAAATAATTTTACTTTAAATGAAGAACTGTTGCTTACACATAACAACCATGATTCATAACTTGAGAAAAGTAATGATGAAGGGAAAGTTGTATTTGATCCTTTTGAAAACCAAAATGAAATTTCAAAGATACAAGCTATGCTTGTTACATTTGAAAATGTTCAAGAACATATGAATGTTTTCACTCATAATGATAATAGGAAAGATAAGAATATTGTTAGTCTTTTATTCGTAAATAATCAGTTTGAAGACACAGAATAAAAAGAAATCATTATAAATGAAGAATGTCTTAATATTTTATCTCATCAAGAAGAGATAATTCTTATTGTTCTCATAGATCCTTTGGCTAGTCAATTGAAAACATCAATGAAGGGAGATTTTATGTTATTCATGGAATATGAGTATCAATTTCAAATGGATTTTGAGTTTCCATATTTTAATCTTTTCTTTATTTTTGAAGAGAGTTTGAGAAAAACTCATCCCACTAGTCATTTGTTTGATTGGTTGCATTGGATCTTCCATATCACTTGATCCAAAAAATTTGTTCAATAGGTTAGAATAGGATGGTTTGTACATAAATAATCTTGATGTTTCAAGAATTTCATTTAGTTTGCACAGTGTGGTCAGATTACAGTTTCCGTCTGACTTTAGTAGTGAGTAGTTTGTTTTTTTTTTCATTTCTAGCTTGTAAAAAGATGCAGTAGTTTCAGTTTCAATTTGTTTTTCACTTGAAGGTCTGGTAACAAGTAGGAGCATGTACAAGTTACAGGTTGCAGGTATCAAAGGTTAGGAACAACCCAATGGACAGCCAGGGGTCAGCGGGTCCTTTTCTACCTCACGGGGAGGATAGCATCCCTATTGGAGTCAATATTATCACATATAATTTTTGTATGGTTTTTCGTAAAAAAAATTTATGGAATTTGGCATTTTAGGGCCTAATTTTGTTTTCAGGTATTTAACAGTTTGTTGGTTTAAAAAAATAAATAATGGGATTGAATCCCAATCTCCAAGTCAATCTTAAATGTAGGACCAACTATAAATCCTACATAACACTCGAGAACTAAACTAGAACCACGTAGAGGCATAGGAGAAAAAGTATTTAAGCCTTGACCATCAGGACTCACTTTTAAGTTATTGAGAATAAAACACCCAAGCATTGACAGAACCATACCAAATTCCCAACGACCAAGTGTCGAGCCAAGGAAGGAACCCACAAGGGCATAAGAGTGCACTACACGTCAATAATCGATGCAAGTGTTGGTGTATATAAATATTGAAAAGAGTATTTCTTCTTATTAATGTGGGATAAATACCCATAGAGAAATAAAAAGGTGCCAAACAAAATGATCAAACCAAAAACCTAACTCCCAAATGTCAAATGAATGGTAAGGTTGAGAGACACGCAAGGATGTGATATTTGAAGGGAGAGTCCATTGGTTTATACATTTTTCAATAAACCTCCATATGTCAATCAAGTTCTCAACATTGAATTGTAAAAAACATTTCCCCAGTAGTCAAGCCACGAGGATCACACTACGTTAAGAGAAAATACTACATATATCATTGAATCGTCTGAACCAAATCTCCAAGTTAATGCTTCACCAAGTGTCAATCTCGAGTTATAATGGAAACACTCAATCTAAGCATTGAGCTCGCAGGTCGAGGTAAGCCACATTGGTCATGGAAAAAGCATGGAAAATTCTTGAGCACCGAAATTTATGTGTTCTAATTCACTGACAAGAGATCGCCAGTTGAGGCCTGTTCTCTATGGAAGATGTCAACTAAAGGCTTGGTTGTGCAAAAAAGGATTGATGAACATCGAAATCGCCAAAACAAACTGTGAGAAACTGAGGGATGGTGTGATTGTTAAGGAACCCTCGAAGGAGTTCATGCAAAACTACAAATGAGACAAGAGGGTGAAATTAAACATGATAAATCCATTGCTTATGTTCTTTCCCATCAGCAATGGAGGAGAAATTTGAAAACAAACATGAATTATTCCAAAATTGAGCCAGACAAAAATGGTTGGAGTTGGTTAGAACATTGGATAGATGCAAATCCTTCAGAGAATAGATTCGTGAAACAGGCCCAAATAGATTCTTGTAAAATTCAGTCTCTTAAAAGCTATGATGATGTTGAAGAGAATCAAGGAAAATATCATGAACCGGGCAAATTTAAGTTTGTAGAAATAATGTTATTGTTCGTGTTGCTGCAAAATTACCTTCAAGGGTTATGTTAAAATCTGACAAATAATCTATCAAGAGTGGAGAGGTTTATTCTATTTCTTATAGAGAGTCCCAGAAGCCCTTTTATTAATGCTAAGTTGTAGAGTTATAGCATGTCACTACTTGTGGATGCAGATTGAAAACTCTACCATGATTGGCTTGAGATACAGAGACCAAGATTTCAGCTTCAAGTTGAACTATGTTAAATTCTTTTAGGAGTGGAGTAAAATTTTGAAATCAAAAACCACATGCTCAAGTGTTGAATATTGTCTTGTTTGATGGCTTTGAAGAGCTAAAATTTTAGTTTACTTTTGTTTGATCTAGTGGTTGGAGACATGGTCAGATGGATTACAATTGCATCGAGTCTTTGAGGAAATCCACGATTTGTGATCAAGTTCATGGAACATCTGGCGTTGGATTTTGGTCAAATAATTATTCCATATTTTAGTAAGTATTTTAGGCAAGAAACAGAGTTTTTCGCAGTGATCTTGTACATGCTACAAAAGTACTGAAGGAGGAATTTTTTGTAGCGAGATGTCATTAGGACATTGTGAAAGTGAAAAGTCATCCTTGATCTAAATCAATTCAACTTCCAGCAAGAGTGGAAGTGCCAAATCATCATGAAGACTAGAAAGACTACCTATTTTTCCATCGAATTCATGCAATTTTGTTATGATTTGTATGTATTAATTAGTCAAGAAATTAAACCCTAGAATTTAGGAGTTTATTTGAAGTGTGTTATTATCTCGTTGTAACTCCTTCTAATTTAGGAAAATTTGAAATTTTTAAATCCCAAAGCTTTGGAAGGATATTTCTCTATGTATTGTTAAAAAAAATGATGGTGAAAGGGGCTCGGATCTAAGAGAGGACCTTTGGAATTTGTTTTGTCTATTGGAGTTACTTCACACACACCAAGGATTTATTTTTCCTAAGTTTTTTCCTATGTTTATTAGTAATTATTCAATCTCCTATATTTTAGGAAGAATATTCCTCTAGGGAAAATATTATCTTCATTTTTCACTTCAGTTTGACCAGTTGAGTGGAGTCTAGATGTTACATTGGTTTTATCACAATGCAACATTGGGATCATCACCAGCTAATGTGCATTGTCCTTGGTATCATCACCATACTAGTGCATTACCCATGATTCCCTAATATTCTCCTCACTTCACTATGTTTCAGTTAGTTAACTGAAGACTGATAGACTAGTTAACTCAACTAGGTGGCAGTTCACTCCAGCAACTACCCAAGAGACTAGATGTAATATCCCTCGGCCGAACCCAATTGTAAATGTAATATAAGTGTACTTAAGCTGGTGAGAAGTTTTGAAATCATTTTGTAATGCACTTCCCATGGCATAGTGCGCACATGAACTGCGCAGTAAAATGATGTAGTATGCACATTCCTAGATACCACGCGCAGTAACTAAAGTGTGCGCAGTATGGAGGACAACAAGCTTCGTGTATATGATATGTGTTATAGGCTGGTGAGCCAGTTATTATAAGATGGGATGCTTATGTTTTGGTATTAGGCCGGAATACCTAGATGTTAAAGTCCAATGCACTTATTTTGTACATGTCTCATGATTAATATAAAATACATCGTTGCGCATAGACCAACCATGATAAAAGAGATGGGGGACTGAACTTCACTAGTTAGGGAAAGGGCTAAGCTAGAGAGCTTAAGCCAAAAAGGAATATTATACCAATATTTCCTAAAAGATAAAGTATGGATAATTATTTTATCCTAAGTTCTAAAGTTGGGGACAAGTGGACCAAAGTAATTTCCGATCTGACAAGTGTCAAGTTGGGGACATGCATTCATATCATGGGGACTTAGCTCATTTGGTCACTTTTCATGGGGATTCTTACCAACAGCTTGACAATCATTCTCACCATCACTTTCACGAGGAGTTTCATGGTGATTGCTTCCATCACTCAATTGTCCAGTCAATGATTCCATGACCATTTTCACTCACACAGTCAGTTATCCTTGAGATATCCATTTCACCATATCTGAGCCTGTTTCCATAACATTTTCCAGTTGGTGTACCTGGTTATCTTGGAGAAGGATTGAAGAAGTGGTTTGTCAGGCCCGTGAGAAATTCTCTAAGAAAGATAATTGTTGGGGATTGATTCCCGAAGGTGCTAAACTGTAGCTACAGTGCTCTGAGACTTCTGGTCCAGCCTGTTGCTGAAGCCCTGGAAGGGAAGTGGGGTAGCCGAGGGACTGTTGAGCAGAGAAGGGGAACACTTCCTTGGGTGGGATAGGCATGTGGGGAATGAGAGGTTGTAGGTTGTTAGTTGAGTGAGCACATGAGATGAAGTCTTTCCTATTGTCCATGAGCCTTAGCCTGGTTAGGAACCCTTTACCCGGGTGGAGTTCAGTCCCAACTCAGGGATGACTCACTGTTGAGAGTGATGAATAGTGTAGTCTAAGGCTAAGAGGTTCATGGATGGTCTGTACATGGTTGGTGACAATATATCCAAGATAAGTACCAATTGTATGATAAAATGATATGTTGCATTGTTATTTACGTGCTTATGTTATGATTTATCATATATGTGATTATAATTGCCTATATGTTTATGGGTATTTTCTTGTATATGTTGCATATTTATGGTTACTGTTATTTCAATATAAAGTAGTATATTACATAATGTAATTGTTTGTTTATGTTTATATGTAAATCTTTCACAAGAGTGTTGTATGTATATGTTTAAGTTGCATGCAGTTTGAAGAGAAAATTTATGTGGCATAGCTCAGTTGATTATTGGGTATGTTACCGTATGTTCCACAGTAAGAGAATGAAAGGGTTCCCTAGAGTAGCATGGCCTGGCCTGTTTAAGGCTAGGGATGTTACCAGCTGGTGTTAGAGCATGAGATATTGCTCTGGAGTGGCATTCCCCGGCCTGTGGGTGGTCGGAGGACGTTACAAATTGGTATCAGAGCTTCAGTTTCAACACTGAGCCTGGATGGGCCAGAGGGGTTTAGTTGAAGTGAATATTCACAGAAGAGTAACTCGAAGTGACCAAAATTCAAGTCATGGAGCGTCCATGGAAAATGTTGGCGTGCTGGCACGCGCAGTAAATTTTGGCACTGCACGGAAAATGTTGGTGTGCAAGTGTGGATGGCAAATTGTGGCATCGCGTGAAATATTACTATGTGTGGATGCATGTGATGAATTTAGCCTTGCACGGTAAGCACACACATAGTAATGTGCACATGGGGTGCATAAGTAATGCATAACACAGAGGAGTTTTGTTGGTACGTGCATAGTATGATTATAAGTTGTCTCGCGACAGTGTATTCAATGGTGCGCGCAGTTTATTGTTCACGATGGAACCTATTGAACTTGGACATGGTGCAACGCATAGGGGAAAATTCATGTGGAGTATCAGTGCACGATACCAAAACTGTGCGCAATGGATATTGGCGCACAATGAAAAAGTAGTGCGCGCAAGTTGTCAGCGCAACAGAGAAGAAATGCATAGTGGATATAGGTGCGCAGAAAAGCATTTTACCTTGGAATATTTCTATGCACGATAAATATAAATGTACAGGTCGAAGTTTAATGTGCACGAAGTCACTTGGAAGGCAATGAGTCTGAGTTTAAATTTCATAATATTAGAAGAAAAAGAAACACACAACTGCATCGAAGCATTAATTAAAAGGAATTCTGACTTTTATATTCCTCTAATTCAGATAGATGGAAGTGAAATATAAGCTTACAAGAAAATCATACTATAAAATAAAACAAAACTCATAACACCCCAAATAGAATTTTGTAATAAACAGTCCAAAATCCACTTCTATATTTATATAATCATACTAATCACAAAATTACAAAAAGAGGGATGATAGCAGTTATCTTGTTGTAAAAAGGGTCGTTTAAGAATAGGCCTATCATCTCTGTTGCTCCTTACCTCCGCTACCAGTTGTTCAAAAATTCACTGAAACATGCTTAATTTTAGTTGAAGACTCACTTGATGTTAGTGATCTCTTCCTTTAAAAAATCTAACCAGACCGGTTGATTCTCTCCAACACTTTCGAACGTTTCAGTCGTGGATTCCTCCTTCTTCTACCGCTTGCTCCTTTTCTCCTTAGCGGCTGGCCTATTGATGACTAAATCCTTCATAGAGGGATTCAGCCTGACTTCCAACCACAAGTCTATAGCCGAATCTGTGTGGAATTTAGTCGCTAGAATTTGCGCAAGGACCCTTTCCTCCTTATTCGCAGGAAAGTCTAGCATGTTTCCCGAATAACCAGTCTCACTGGATTTATCCTTGTCCATGTATCTCAGGTTGTGTATACCGAAATGATTTTACAGAGAGCAGAAAGTTGAGAAATTTGGAGATTACTTTGGTTATGGATTTGCAGATACCTTCATACTTGAGGATCGGTAGTTATAGAATTCCAATTATGAATCACAGATGGACTACGTACAAGATCATTGGGTTTCCATGATTGGCTATTGCATTTCGAATGATTAGCTTTTGAGTTCATTACATGGCGGCGATCAGCTGATGTCACATGGTTGTGAAGTACCGAACGAGTGAAATGGGTTGATCTGACTAGTCATCACCCGCTCCATGAGTGGTGGATTTGACATGTTGAAACACGTGATACCGCATCTTTGTGAAAGTGGTTTCGGCAAACCACCTTCTTGCACATATGTATCTCTGAAGGCACTGCGTGTCTATGTTTTCAAGACTTGGGTCTTATCTAGAATTGTCATGGTGATAACACCAAGAAATCAAGAGAGATAATTATGATATTTATATTGAACCAAAATGGTTCATATTTCTCATGAATTGTTGAATTGTTAGCTTGATAAGTTTCGATGGATGCACGTTTTGCAGAATTAACAACAACTAGATCAGATCATACCAGTGCGGAGTCTTGATACTGAGAGGGGGGTGAATCAGTATCAAGTACAATTTAAAACCTTTTTCAACTTATACTTAAACCATTCAATTATATCCAATGTGAAATGAACAATGGTATAAGAGTTACACCAATACACCATGCACAATATATGAAAAATAATCAATAGTTATTGTTCAAGGGAAGTAATGACTTCCAAAGGTAGCTACAACTTCCAAATGTAAAGGGAGGGATAAACCTCCAA
>JZKD02S2110227.1:396718-407187 GCA_000966675.3 Picea glauca
CTAGATCCCATGAATCAGAGGATGCTCAAGTACACAAATCCCCCGAGCTTGACGCTTGGCTTACCTATAATACCTTTTCACTGAATCGTTGCATGGGAGTGGGTGCCAGGTGGAGTGTAGACAAAGGGGGGTTGAGGCATTAGGGGGGAGGAGAAATAGGATCCTTCCCAAGACTTCCATGTGACTTGGACCTCTTCCTATAGCTAGATTAGCTTGTTCGTATGCTATCCCATTGTTTATGCGTCGAATATAGTAAAAGGTAGATTGCATGGTAGATAGCATCTCTCTGATTATTTTATGAGAATTTTCAACTTTGTATTCTTCGGGGTTGTCCTTTTGATGAAGTATCGAATTATGTTCTTGGAGTCCCCTAGAATGATTAAATGGTTGAGTTGTCGTTCCTGAGCTAGAAGAGCTCCTTGGAAGAGTGCATAGGCCTCTGTTAGATTATTGGTGGTTATGCCCAGATTCCACGAGTAGGTTAGAAATATTTATCCTATAGGGATGACCAAAACCCCTCCTACACCTGCCTCCCCTGGGTTCCCTTTTGAGGCACCATTGAAACAGATAACATGACTATTTTGGGCGTTCAGCCAATTTTTGAAATCTTGGGGGGCAATTTGAGGCTGCCAGCATGATTTTTTTGGCAAAGTGATGGCGTGAACGACAAGTAGATTTATTTTATTTCGCTAGACCTCTTCTTCTGCTAGCAATGGACCACCTACCCAGGTTGTTAATTTCCTGGATGAGATGTACTCCCCCAACTAGTTTATCATGAGAGTTGCAACTAAGGGGAGGGGGGACGATCTTTTCTTTGAGAATTCTTTTGTTTCTTTCCAGCCATATTTTCCAGCACACAAATTTAATCGAGGCCTTCCAAATTCGACTTAAATTTGGGTTCCTATGGAGTGAACCTTTGTAGTGTTTACCCCATTTTCCAATCAGAATTTTGATGCTTGTGGCCCAGATATTTTAGGGACTAGCTCTGAGTAGACGTCGTGCATCACTTGTTTGGTGAAATTGAAATTTAGGAAAATGTGGTCATTTCTTTCAAGATTTTGGTTGTAGAGAGAACATCTGAAAGGCCCCATATAACCTCTTTTTTTCAATTTTTCTCTTGTTAAAAGCTTGTTGTGCGCCAACTACCAACCAAATATATTTATCTTTGGTAGGCTATTTGGGTTCCAAATTTCTTTCCAGATGGAAGATTTGTTTGGAAAATCACTTTCTTGGAGGAGCTTTATGTATCCCGACCTCATTGTGTACCCTGCTTCTCCCCAAATTTTGATGTCCCTCTGACTAAGGAGAGCTGGGGTAGACCCTGACACCACCGTGAGGAACTAATGGGCCTCTTTGCGCAAGAGGGGGGGGGACCTCTCCTAGGTTCCAGTTTTCCCAAGCACCATTACTATTCAAATTAGAAATATCAAAGAGAGTGTTTTTTCCTTCTGACGTTAGCTAATGTTTGAAGTGGTCCAATGCAGGAATACAAGAGAGTATTCCCCTGTCTGAGAAGTGATCCTCCCAAATATTAATTTCTTTATCGTTTCCTAGGGTCCAGCTGAGGTGGTTTTGAATGAGAGACACTGATTCCTGAATTAGCTTCCATATGGGGGAACTTGATTGACTAAGGTTTACAGCATCCAGACACCTTTTTATGACTTTTAAGAGGTACTTATTACATATTTATTTTTTCCACCATTTGTTTCCTCTAGTGATTAATCACCAGATTAGGTTTTCCCCCAGGGCTATGTTTATCTTTTCTGGGTCTCGGATACCCAGACCCCCATTTTCTTTAGGCGCACAGACAGTAGACCATTTTACCATGTGTAATTTTTTACCGTTGTATTTTCCCCCTCGCCAAATAAATTTCCTGATTATTTTGGCCATTTCTTTTTTGATTCCCACTAGAGCATAGAGGCTAGAAAACTGGAAGATTAGAAAGGAGGATAGGACTGACTTTATTAAGACTACCCTGCCAGCTGGGTTCAACCAAGTTTCTCCCCAAATTTCGAATTGATCCTTGAGTTTTGGGAGGATCACATGTCATGCCTCCCTGGGGACGGCTTTGATATTGATGGGAGTGCCAAGATACTTGAAATACTTCCAGTCTATTGAGAAGGATAATTGTAGGATGTTGGCAATTATGTCCATTGTACAAAATTTTATGTTCTAAGCATAAATTTGGTTTTTTTGCTGATTGAAAATACCCCCAGAGGCTATTTCATATTGGTCTAGGATGAGCTTGAATATTCTAGTCGTATTCTGGGAAGCTCCTCCAAGAAGAAGAGTGTTGTCAGCAAACTGTGAGTTATTTATCCTTCTGATACCCCTATCTATTTTTATCCCTAGGATATTTTCATTGACTCTTTCATATTCCAGTCTTCTATTCAGAGTTTTTTCCATGATGATATACAACATTGGACAGAGTGGGAAGCCTTGCTAAAGTCCTCTTGTAGCTTGGAAGAACATATTTGGGAGCCCATTTATTAGGGGCGATATCCAGGGGGACGATATGCAAGCCCTGATCCAAGAGACAAAGGAGTTATAGAAAACAAATTTTTTTAACACATCAAAAAGGAACTCATGTTTCAATCGATCAAAGGAATTTTCCATATCGATTTTAATTATCATTCCTTTTTCTTTGTTCATAACACTGGTGTGAATGGACTCTTGCAAATGAATTATGTTGTCCCAAATTTTCCTATTAGCCACAAATCCCCCTTGATTTGGAAGAATGATCTGTGGGAGAAGTTTATTTATTCAGTTCGCTATAATTTTTGTTAGGATTTTGTAGAAGACATTACAGAGAGAGATGGGACGAAACTAGTCAAAGGAGTTATCATTTTTTACTTTAGGAATCAGGGCAAGAAAAGAGGGATTGGTGGCTCCTCCTAACTTGAAAGTAATTTGGACATATCTGATCATACAAAGTAAATCCTTTTTAATTATTCCCCAACAGTTTCGGTAGAAATGTAGAGTGAAGTTGTCCAACCCAGGGTTTTTTTCGGGATCAAATTGGTAGACAACTGCTTTAACTTCCTCGTTTGTGACCACCTTATTCAATTCTTGGTTATCCTCTTCCTTTATCAGTTGTGGTATATGCTCTATGAATTGTAGACTCTTCTCTCTGTTATCTACTCCATCTTGGTTGTAGATATTTTTGAAGTGAGAGGAGGCTTCCTTTTGTATCTCCTCGAAGGAATTGACTGTGCCTCTTGTGGTTGTTTTTAGTTCCTCCACTGAGTTTTTGTGTTGTCTTGCTTTGGCCTGCTTATGGAAAAAGGAAGTATTTTTGTCCCCCGCTTGGAGCCACAAATCTATATATTTGAGTCTCCATTCCTTTTCTTCATTATGAAGTTCCCTTAAATAATTTTGAAAATGCTCTTTCTCCTACACTAAATGTTTGGTTTTAATTTCACTAGTGTCAATTTCCTCATAAAGAACTTCTAGCTGCTTTTTATATCTTTCAACATCTCCTCTTGTGTTGTGGAAGGAGACTTTAACCCAGTCCTTTATTGCTTGTTTTTCCTTTTTTATCTTTTTCTCCCAGATGTACACAAGGATTCCATCCACCCAGGTTGACCAAATCGAGGAAATTATGGGGATGAAATCCATGGACTCCAACCAAATTGGATTGAATTTGAAGGGAATGGGTCCTAGATTTTCTTCTTTGTCAATGGAGAGGGCTATTGGACGATAGTCTGAAACACCCCAAGGCACAATTTGGGAGGAAATGTTAAGCGGGCGGAGAAGTAAAGAGATATGGATGAGAAATCGATCAAGTCTGGAAGTTATATGCCCCACCCCTAGCCTTTTATTGCTCCAAGAGAATTTCCCTTTAGAGGGTTGAACATCAAAAAGATCTAGTTCCGAGATCAGATCCTCCATTTTTTCCCTGAACTGGTCCCTTAGAGTGGTTCCTCCTTTTTTTCCCCTTGATGTAAGGTTGTGTTAAAATCCCCTGCTATAATGCAATTGTTTTGGGCTCCTAGCTCTTTAATTTTCAATAAAGAATCTGAGCACTCATTTTTTTCCCAATAATCATTAGGCATATAAACATTACAAATAGGGTAGGTGATACTTGATTAAAGATGCTTTAGTTTGACCAACGTCTAGTGTGTAGATTCAACTATTTTTTCTTCTCTGTAGACTGATGCGCCTCTAGCATTCAGTATTGTTCCGCTGCTTGTTTTCCAAATTTGCTTCATTTCTCACAGGGCCTCATCTTCCTGCAGTTTTGTCCCCTGAATTAGGAGGATATGGGGATTTTTTGTTCTGATTAGTTTTCCCATGGCCTCTTTTTTTTTCCTCTATCCCAATCCTCTACAATTCTAGGAGACTACCTTCATTATTTACTAGTGTGTTTTGTTCCCCCCCCTTTCGTGGGTGGAGGTTGTCCCTTTGTTGTTGGAGATTTCCCACTTTTTCCTTCTTTTTTAAGAATTTCCTCCAATGTTGGTTGGGTTCCTAGCTCCTTGTCCTAGTTAGTCACTTTTTCCCTTCTATTTTTGTTGGTTTTCCTTCCTACTTTCGTAGTTCTAGCACTCTTTAGGAGTTCCATATCCATCTCTTCTCTCAAGTCTTCCTGGATATCATCCTCCTACGCTTGAATAGGGTTTTGGGATAGGGACCAGGGTCCACTGGGGGTAACATGAGATCAAGATCCTGAACTGGTTGGCTATCTTCTGGATTTTCTTTTGAGTTGATCAATTATGCCTCTAGGTTTTTCAGGGGATCGTATTTGTTTTTGATACTTTTTGCTTCATCATCGATTTGTATTTGGGATTTCCCTTTACTTGGTGAGGGGGGCCTAGAGTTGTTTTTCCTTTCTTGTTGTTGGTTTCCTGCCTTTTTCATCAATTTCTTTCTTTTTTATGGTTTCCATTGATTTGCCACTTTATTTTCAGGATTCTCCTAGATAGCCTTGGGGCATTTTTTGGCAAAATGTCCATACTCATGGCAGGATTTGCAATTAAAAGGGAGTTGTTCGTAGTCCATTGTTTGGATGTATGACCACCCATACAAATTTAGTTGGATTTCTTTTGGAAGACCTTTCTCCAAGTCTACTTCTACACAAAGACGTGTGCATGATTGCATACCATCTCGTGGTTCGGCCTGATCAATGAACCGCCCCAGTGTGTTGTCTATATTTTTTATTGTTTTATCATTCCAACAGTGAAGGGGTAATAAGGGAAGCCTGACCCGCAATGGAATGGGGGAGTTACTAGTATACAGTTATGTCATTTGGATTGAAGAATTCCCCTGCGGTGTTTTCCAGAGTAGTGGTTGTAGCATTCAAGGATTTCATCCATAAGTTCCTAGAAGTCTACTTTGATGATTGGATGGTGTTCAATATACTAAAGGATCATATAGAAGTTCTCAAGCTTATGTTGGATCGGTGCACGCAATGTCATATTTCGTTGAATATGAAGAAGTATATTTTTTGCACACCATTTGGAATTATGTTAGGACATGTAGTGTGCAAAAAGGGACTATTAGTTGATCTAGACAAGATCGCATTCATTCTAGAGTTAGAACCACCTACATCAGTCAGAAAACTAAGGGCAACGTTGGGTCATATAGGTTATTATAGGAAATTTATCAAGGGATATGTGTAGATCACAACATTGATGGATGTTAGAAGGGGTTGGACACCCTGAATCAGAAACTGGTAACCCCAATGATTTTAATTTTTCCAGATTGGACTAAGGAGTTCCATGTACATGTAGATGCATCGTCTATAGTGTTGGGCATAGTACTATCCCAACCAGGGGAAGGAGACATAGATCACCCAATTGATTTGCAAGCAGGAAGTTGTTTATAGAAGAAAATAACTATACAACCACAGAACGAGAAGGATTGGAAATGGTCTATGCACTACAAAAATTCAGGCATTGTCTACAAGGGTCTCACTGTAAGATGTCTACAAACCATTCTGCATTAAAGTACTTAGTCGACAAGCTAGTGTTAGGGGGAAGAATATGAAAGTGGCTATTATTATCTCAGGAATATGACTTTGAAGTTGTAGTGAAACCATGGAACATGAATGCAGGATTAGATCATCTATTACGCATATTGTCAGGAGAAGATGAAAGCAATTTAGATGAGAGATTCCCAAATGCACATTTCTTTGTAGTCAATATGGTGGATGATTACTTCTCAGACATCATACAATTTTTAGGCATAGGCATGGCTCCATTTGAGATGAATATAGCATAGAAAAAAAAATTGGTAGTGGAAGTAGTAGATTATCAATTGATTGTGAGAAATTTATACAAGATCGGTGCATATGGAATACTGAGACGTTGTGTTGGAGCATGAAAGGGCGATGATGTTGGTTATGTTTTATATTCTTTGCATGACTATCTATAGTGTCTTCTACGTTGTGTAAGGTGTGCAGGGGGATTTGAGGGGGGCCATTAGGCCCGCCCTTGGGGGGGGGTGCACCCTTGGGGGGGGGCAATATCCCCCCTATGTAGGGGTTCGAGGGAAGTTCCCCTAGAAAAAAAAAATTACCTTGGGAAATGTGTCACATTTTTTCCTTGTTTTTTGTGTCTCCTCGATTTTCATGTCCATTGTTGGGCGGTTTTTCGGCACATGGTTTTTGTCGATGGTTTTCTATTTCCAGATAAAGAATTAGGGTTGTTGACTAATCTAGGTCATTGGGTTAGGGTTTTGGATGTCGCTTGGTCCTATATGTATATTGTATTGGAAACAATGTATCACTATGAATGAATATAGAATATGTTGGTTTTCCCGATTTGGGTTTCCAGGGGAAAAATATCTATGTAATGTGTGTATTTGTCAATGTATCTTTTCTATTCTTTTATTGAAAATCTATTTGCAGTAAAATATTGTACAAGGTTAAAATCTACATCTGGTATCAGAGATTTGTTGGCTTTAGGGGGATGTCTTTGTGGTCAAGGGTTTGTCTTAGAACTGTGATAATCCTTGTTATAGTGGGAGATCTGTGGTATTGATTTTTCAAGTGAAAATAAATGGTGAGCAGTTCAAAAATGGAGATCGAGAAGTTTAATGGGAAAATTTTTGAGTTGTGGAAGCTCAAGATGGAATATTTGTTGGTGGACAGACATCAGTGGATCATGGTGGATCCATGTACTCCACCTACAAGAACGTCAGCAAATGACTGGAAAAAGTTGGATCGAAAGGAGAAGAGCACAATTTGACTGTGTCTATCAGATTCAGTATTACTGAATGTGTCAGAGGAAGCTATAGCCAAATATTTATGGGATAAGTTGGGGAATTTGTATTAGTCTAAATCCCTAGTAAATAAAATTTTCCTGAGAAATAAGTTGTATAACTTGAGGATGAGATATGGAGACTCAAAGGAAGAGCATTTGAATGCCTTCAATACTATGGTAAGTTAGTTAGTATCTATTGAGATTAAAATTTCAGATGAAGATAAGTGTATCAGTTTACTATGTTCTTTACCAAACTCGTCAGATAGCCTGGTTGTGGCCATAGGTAGTAATACAACTTCCTTGGAGTTTTATGAAGTGGTCTCATCCTTGTTGTTGGAGGAGATGAGATGGAAGAACATGGAAAGAGAGAGAACAAAATCATTATTTGCAAGAGGATTCTCCCAGGAAAGAAATAGATCTAAGTCCTCAAGTGGGATATCTAAGTCGAAGGGTAGATATAAATCTCCTAGAAAGTTTGTAAAGGTATGTTAGAGATGTGGAAAAGAAGGGAACTGCAATAAGCATTGTAGATCCAAAATTGAGAAAAAGAAGTATTTTGAAGAAGCTCCTTCTATAGAAGAAAATACCTCCAAGGAAGAAGCAGGGGATGTGTACTTGGCTTCTTCAATCACACATGTAGATCATGAGGCATGGTTGGTTGACTCAAGTGCATCCTTTCATATGACTCCCCACAGGGAGTGTTTCTGTGAATATGAAAGGCATGATGGAGGTAATATTTTCCTAAGTGATGACATGACAACGAGAATCATAGGACGAGGAAAAGTCAAGTTGAGGCTCATAGATGGTGTTGGGGCTTAGAAATGTCATATTTTCATCTACCTTTCCCTTCATCATTATCCACATTTCATCGCCCCATTAACCTTTCACGATATCATTTCCATAAATATACTTSGGTTTCACCTTATTATTCTCCACTTTATTCATTTTAGTATTAAAAGGGAATTTGTGATTAAATATTAGAAAATTGGCATGTTTTCATATATATCTCAAAAATGTGTGAGCTTTGTAATGTGTATGAATATGTGAAGGATTAATTCAAAAGGACTTATCAAATAATTCCTCCACCATTTCAAGATTTGAGGAGATAATTCAAGGAGAAGATCATGGAGATTTGGTTGGCATATCTTATCCAAGATATATGAGAGATATGTGTGAGGATTTAAAGGGATTATATTTTGTAATAATGGGAAAATAGTTGAGATAATAGTGGATCTGTAATTATGAGATGGTTATCTTATATTCAAGGCTCTCATGTATAAAAGAGAGTGCTCTCTCTTCATGAGGGAGTAATAATCATTTGGAAGTGAGTAGTCATTAGGATTCAAGTAGAAATCTGGATTAGTCTTAGATTTGTAATTTGAAAGAAAGGGATTCTTAGATTTATAGTTTTGGTTTTCATGCTTTCATTATTATGTTATGAAGATTGATTTGGTTATTGTAATGTAAGATTGTTGCATTCACGTGAGCTCACATATGTTGTTGTGTCATTCAACTCTTCACATGTTGTATTTGTTTTTCCTTCATGTAGTTCTCCATTCCTAGATTAATTTCATTTACGAAATTTCCCATTCCCATATTAATTTCATTTACGCAATTTCCCATTCCTAGATTAATTTCATTTACGAAATTTCATTTCAGTCATAGGTTGTATGAATTCAATTCCAAGTTGTGTGTTTCAATTCCCTACATTAGATTAATGATTCAATTTTAGTCATAGGTTGTATCAATTCAATTCCAAGTCGTGTGTTTCAATTCCTTGCATTAGATTAATGATTCAATTTCAATTGTAGCTTAAACATTAGATTAGATTAGTTCTTCTTCAGTCTTGCATATACTTTTCATGTGCTTTGTAAGTTTACGAACCTCGGATTGACAAATTAGATAGTTGGGAAAGTACTACAAGCAATTAATTCAACATTAGTTCAACCCAATATAACAACTGATGTTCCCTTGTTACGATTGTTTTTCCCTTTACAGGAAGTCTTGTTCATTTGAATAGAACAACTGTCATTCCATTTATGATTGTTGTTCCTTTACAAGTGTTTCATCTCTGGAGGATTTGGCATTGAAAATGGAAGGTAAGAACCTATGTAGACAACAAGTAAAATGTTTGTGCCAATGCCTACCTTCGGTTGATGAATAGATATTGTTTTTTGGACATATTTAGATCCTAATAGATGGAAGGATTAGAACACTACCTGGTGATCCCAAGTTTGTCCAGAAATTTGATTTATGTAAGAAAAATGGACGATGCAAGAGTAAAAACAATGTTTGAAAAGGAAACCTACAGGATGGTTCGAGGAACAATGGTGTTGTTGAAGGGATTTCGGTTTGGAACTTTGTATAAGCTGCAAGGAATCACTATTAGTGATGGGTGTAATAGTTCCATTGTTCCTGATATTGGAGTTGAAGAAGAAAGAACTCATACAGTCTCTGGAGAAAATATTATGATGTGGCATCAAAGACTGGGGCATATTGGAGAGAAGGATCTTTGACTACTACACGGTAAAGGTATGGTTGAAGATATGTCTAAATTCTCTCTAGATTTTGATCTTTGTGAACATTGTGTATATGGGAAGAATAATCGGGTAAGATTCCCCTCTTGTGCAATGAGGAAAGAAGAATTTTACAGCTAGTTCACAGTGATGTGTTTGGACCTATGACAGTTCCATCATTGGGAAAATTTGTGTATTATGTCTCATTTATAGATGAATTCTCGAGGAATACTTGGATATATTTCCTCAGGAATAAATATGAAGTCTTTGACAAGTTCAAATAGTTTAATGCTCTTGTTGAGAATCAAACGGAGAAAATAATTAAGGTGTTGAGGACAGATAATGGCGGAGAGTTCTGCGGAAATGAATTTGAATAATTTTGTAAGAAGTGTGGTATAGAAAGGAAAAATACTACTCCATATACACCTCAGTGGAATGGAGTTTCATAAAGGATGAACATGATTCTAACGGAAAAAGCAAGGTGCATGCTTAGTGGTGTCAGGTTAGGGAAATAATTCTAGGCAGAGGTAGTGGGTATTGCATGTTACTTGGTCAACAGATCACCTTCATCAGCGCTAGATGACAAGACTCCACAAGAGGTATGGAATAGTAAGAAAAATTATCTCACACATATCAAGGTATTTGGTTGTGAGGCCTATGTTCATGTTCCAAAGGAAAACAAGAGTAAGCTAGATAAGAAGGTTGAAAAGTGTATATTTATTGGGTATAAAGATGGTCTCAAAGGTTA
>JZKD02S2110227.1:412517-430982 GCA_000966675.3 Picea glauca
TTTCACACAACATATGAGAGGAAGATGAGAGGCCCAATAAAGGGAGGAGAAAGAAGCCATCCTATCCATATTAATGTCAGTGTGAAACCCATAAACCCATGTGCGACTAATACACCAAAGAGAACACCATCGTTTAGGAAACCAAGGTTCGGAGGAAGTTCAACAGCAAGAATTACATCTACACAAGGAGAAACAACTAGAGGAACTAGTTTAGGCAGCACTAGTCAAGTATATACACCACACGGAGGAGGTAGTAGTTTCGTATTCATAATGGCAAGACACGATCCCACCATCAAATTGCCAGAATTTCGAGGAGAAGCAGTAGAAGACCCTGAGAAGCATTTGTTCATTTGTGAAAATATATGGGAAGCAAATCATATCATCGATGAAGATACCAAACTCGCGCATCTAGTGATTATGCTCAGAGACCATGCACTAGACTAGTACATGAGTCTAGACACAAACAGTGCCCCTTGGACAACAAGGACACTGGAAGAAATTAAGAACCTACTGATTAATGAGTTCCAGAAGCCAAGCTTAGAGGATTAGTACATGAACAAGATGATCGAGATAATATAGAAACCAATATATTTTGTATGGGATATTGACCAGATATTCAAGCGACTAAAGGGAAAACTAAAATACCTTATGACCAAGATGCAGCATGGGCACCTATTTGTCAACCCACTACTCCCACACTTAAAATATCCCTTACGAAAATAGAAGTTTCATACACAGGCAGAGGCTCTACAGGAAGCCCTACAACTAGAAGAGAACTAGTACCAGCAGACAGACCTAGCTATCGAAGAACTGAAGGAGGATTTGAATAATTTAACGTTTCAGCTGAACCAGAATAAGAACAAGGACAAACGAGAAGTCATTTGGTGCACCACATGCAAGACAGAAGGACACCACAAGAATGAATGCCCAACATTCCCACAGTATATGGCAACGGGTATGCCAAATCTGCTACCACGGGGAGGATTATGGTGTGAAATATGCAAGAAATCGGGTCATGACCCTTATCATTGCACAATGATGCAGAAATACCAGATAGTTCCAAAGAATTCATATTGCACCTTTTGTAAGTCAATGGGCCACGATGACAAAGATTGTAGAACTATGGAGATGATGCAGGAAAGAACATCGGATGCATACAGGGTACAGGCCAAAATGATGACTGGGCAATTAGTGCCATAGTTCAATCAAGCCCCAGCTCCATACAACACTACGCAACAGTAGTACAATATTGTGTAACAACCCTACAATAACGTGCAGCTGCAGTATAACCCGACATAGCCATAGTACAATACCGCACAGTACAATCAAGCATCACAGTATAACGCGCTGAGAGGTGACTGAGCAGGCTACTAAGGAGGAAGACGAGCCAGAGGAGGTTTTGGATGGGGTAGAGGACCAGTCACATGTCACAATTGTCAGCAACTAGGACATTATGCATGGGAATGTCCACTTCCACCAACAACTTGTATGTATTGTCGCACATCAGCCCATGATACAGAGGAATGTCCGACACTACTAGTAAAGATTCGGGAAAAGAGGAACCAGAACAATCAAAATGCTCAGTGGATTTCAACCGAAGCAAGGGACGATGGACAAAACATCAATATAGTCACTCGTGGGGGAATGAAAATAGGACATGGTGCAATTCGATAGGAACCAGCGTAGATCTAATGGGTAAAGAAGAACACTAACCCCAAGAAGAATTTCGATGCACAAAAGGAAAAGGAGATCTTTAAAGAATCCCGACAAGATTTTCAGAAGGAGGACATAGCGTCGACTGCACAACAAAGCAAGGAAGCCCCAGAATATGAGATGTCGCCCTTAATGGATCATACCAACATAATGAAACCCAAGGGACAATTAAGTACAATCAAAGCCTTTTTTCAATCATGCGTAAAAGTATTACGTGATCCTTCATCTGTGAAAATATTTCAAAACATACTCGAGAAATGTAGCAGCGAGACGGAAGAAAATCTAGAACCAAAAACCATTAACCACCTACACACAATAAGAAGAACAAGCAGGGAATTTTGATTTAATGCTAACAATGGGGATTTCAACATGGGATACATCATACTAGATCTAGGATCCAAAGTGAATGTATTACCAAAGAAGACATGGCAATGCATGGGCGAGCCAACACTGGGATACTCAAATGTCTAATTGAAACTAGCAAACTAGCATAGAGTCCTACCAATAGGTAGACTAAAAGGAGTGACAGTAGATCCGGATGGAGTGCGCACTAGAGTAGATTTTGAAGTCATTGAAATAGTAGACGACACAACACCTTACCCAACATTGCCTGGTATGGATTGGGTGTTTAACAACCATACCATAATCAATTTGAAAACCAGGAAAATGACATTTGAATTTGGAGAATACAGGGTCATAGCACCATTAGATCCATCATAAGAGGAGAGGTTTGTAGAACCCACTTGCCTGGACTTAGAGGAGATGGGTGAGTTGTAAGGAAAAATTGTGTGCGATGAAGATTACATAAACCCAACTACAGACAAGGTACTCAGTTGGAAAAGCATTACTTCATGCGCAACAGACTCAGACATCGGGCTATAAAATTGGCAGTAGAGACTACACAAAGTATCCATGAGAAGATGTGCAAGAATAGACCACGTATTAAGGTGGGTAGGCATAGAAATCAGAGAACCACCTAGTTTCCATGGACTAAATGATTTGGAAACATTCTTGAAAAAATATGAAGATGAAGTATTAGATAATCAAAAACTGTTGGCACTTGAATTAGCACTCAAGGCCACACACGCAAGATGGTGGGGTGCCCATAAAGAGACCATCACAGACTGGTATTAATGTAAGTGACTACTGCGCATAAGGTTCGGTGCAGAATAGGAATACAACAAACAACAAAAATATGAAGGAAAAGAGGCACTAGTGGAACACTTGGTGAAGTGCAAAACGTTGTGGAAAATGACACCACCGAAGGAATGGCCTCATCATTTCATACATACTTTAGAGGGCATACCAACGAAATGGTATACAAACCAGGAATTGCACAAAGGAACTACAACATGGAGGACATTGCAATAGAACTTCACAATCACTTTCCCATTCGAGCATCAGAACCCCAACATAGACGCATCCCTCAAACAAATCAGAAGAGTAATATTCATCAAAGAATCGGAAAGAGAATTTATCACAGAAGAGCAACAGCAGAATAAACAGACATTCAAGGAACTACTGTCATTTTACCATGTACAGGAGGAAGCACCAGATGAAGATGATCCGCGTGATATTCAGGTCAAAGAAGAAGAAGGTGAAAGAGATGTGGAAGGACCACCCATAGAATTAGAATTCATTTACGTGCCAATCAAGGTAAAGAAAGATAACATCGGGATAGTTGCACAGCCCAAAATAGCCATCATTGGAGATTACTAGGATGAGAAAACAGTAGAAAGCATCATAGAATTGTTGTGCGAATATAGAAACCTCTTTCTCATAACATTTACAGAGATTAAGGGTATAGCCAGAGAATTAGGAGAGATGAAAATACCACTAAGGCCTGAAGCGAGACCTATTAGACAGTGACCCTATAGACTGAACCCCATATATAAACAAAAAGTTAAAGATGAGATCCTCATAATGCTTGAAGCTGGCATCATCGAACCAGTTGAGGAATCAGAATGAATAATCCCGATGGTAGTATAGGACAAGAAATAAGGAAGAGGGATCAGGATCTGCATCGACTTGAGGAAGTTGAATGATGCATGCCTACATGACCCATTACCTACACCGTTCATGGATGAAGTGTTAGAGAATGTTGGGGGACATGAAGCTTACTCATTCACTGATGGATTCTCGGGCTACCATCAGATTAAGATAGCACAGGAGGAAAGACACAAGACCACGTTTGCGACAGAATGGGGATCTTATTAGTACACGGTCATGTCGTTTGGACTGAAGAATGCACCCGCAATATTCTCTAGAGTGGTCATTGAAGCATTTAAGGAATTCATCCATCAATTTCATGAAGTATACCTGGATGACTGGACAGTTTATATTCTATTGAACAACCACGTGGAAGTTTTACGATTGATGTTAGAGATATGTAGACGGTTCTAGATATCACTGAATATCAAGAAATGCATATTTGGAACACTGATTGGGATACTATTAGGCCATATAGTATGCAAACATGGATTGCTAGTGGATCTAGCAAAGATCGTAGTCATTGTTAACTTACAAGCACCAAAAACAGTCTGTCATCTAAGAGCAACATTAGGGCACATAGGATACTACAGGAAATTCATTAAAGGATATGCACAGATCACAACACCAATGGAAAATTTGTTAAGGAATGATACAAAGTATCAATGGAACGACGAGTGTCAACATGGTCTGAATACCCTGAAGTAAAATATGGTTACCGCACCAATACTAGTATTTCCAGACTGGGAAAATACATTCCATGTGCATGTATATGCATCAGCGATAGCACTTGGAGCTATCTTAGCACAACCAAGAGTGAAAGACTTGGATCACCCAATAGAGTTCACAAGAAAAAAGCTATTCGACTCTGAACAAAGTTATAACATGACAGAATGAGAAGGCTTAGCCATGGTTTATGCACTACAAAAGTTCAGACATTACTTATTGAGAAAACACTTTAAGATGTTTACAGATCACTCAGCCCTGAAATACCTAGTCAACAAGCTAGTGTTGGGGGGGGAGAATCTGTCAATGGTTACTGCTATTTCAAGAATTTGATTTTGAAGTAATAGTTAAACTAGGAAAACTGAATGCAGGACCTGACCACCTATCCAGGGTCACAAATGGAGAAGAACCTACGAATTTTGGCAAAAGAAGTATGACAGGACAGCACTAGGCGGAATTAAAGCACGGCAAGGACCGATGGGACATCACATTAAACACGCCAATGGGAGATAGAAAAGAAAGCATAATGGAAAGTATGAAACTGTCACAGATACATTGAACCCACAGTTATGGTGCATTAAAATAATAATGGAGGAAGCATCCTCGATAAGCTTCGTGACAAGCCCATACAACACGTGAGCACGGAACAACTAGTATATTCGTGAAAGGAAAACAGAAAGAGAGTAATAGCAGCCAAAACGAGCAGAGTGATACCACAAATCTCACCGAAGTTATTCAAACTCAGCAAATGTTCGATAGTCACCACTATAGCACCACCCAATCTAGTAGAAGCAGGCCAAACAGCTAGACTGACCAGGGTTCAAACTAGGTCACGAGGACCGCTGGAAGAGAACGAACAACAACAGCCAGATATTGTTGACATCAACGAGATCCCATCTCCAGAGATGCTACCGGTGAACCCTACACTGATACTGGAAGAGATTCATCAGCCACAAACAGAGGCCATGAAAGTGGATACACTAGCAGCGGCGCAGGTGCCTCAGAACAAGGAAACGGAAACCCAAAAAGAAGTGCAACTAAAAACCACCGAAGCAACCCTGGAAGTCAATGGAACAACACAAAATCAAGAAGCATCAATGCAACCAGATGAATCGCAAATACCATCCCAGGTCAACCAGCAGAGGAGACGCTGCAAATACCTCGAATTGGCTAGAATGGTTGATGGGGGAACAACTGGAAGTTATTGGAACTTCAAACCATCCACCACAGTAGGAAGACAGAGTTCAGATACCAAGCTCACCCCATAAGAAACTTGCAGCAGAAATTGTTATACCACGCATACCAGCTAGAGTACAGGTATAATCGGAACTACTAGGTCACGTCGGGAAGCTCAAATATTCCGACCATGACGTATCAGATGAAACCAAGTTCCTGGAACTTTCACAACGGGTCTTTATACAGACCATATGTGTAACCTGACTTGGAGAAACGATCAACCAACCACACCAGTGGGCAATTGGGCTGGACAGAACAGGAATCTTAGGTTTGTTGAAGCTACCATATTTTGGCAGAGACCAGTATGCGACAGCATGCGTCAAGCAGTTGTTAGCAGTCATACATGGAGGGGATATATGGCTGGACAAACCCATCCCCATAACCATTGAGCTTATTGTGCAAATAACAGTATTACCAATCGGAGGTATGGATCCTGCATTGATCCTGGATGACAAATCCAAGGAGAAAGCATTGGCGGAAGAAATGAAAAACAAATATGGCACCGCCAGGGGAACGAGGGGCATCATGATCAAACGAATCAACAATGAAACTACACAATTGGGTGAAAAGATCTTAGCTTGTAAATTTCTCAGAAAATGTCGCAAAGATGAAGTACCAGCAGGAGTCATTGCAGTTGCAGCTCGGTGCGCAAAAGGTGCCTCTATGAGCTAGGCACCATATTTATTAAACTTATTTCAAGAGGACTGCAAGGATGTGCATGACCTAGGCACAGAGTTACATTACTCGTCGTTGATCACGCTAATAACCTTCATGTTATGGCGAGAACCAAGGTATGTAATTTTTTGTACTAGACCATAGCCAGCAGGAGCGAGATACCTATTACTGAGATTCGGGGCACATGCCAGGCATAAGAGGGAGAACAGAATCATATTTAAAGCATACCTATGGAACATATAGGAATATATCATTCCATCATGGAGAATAATAGCAGAATTTATCGCGTGATATGCGGAAATCGCCAATTTCTGGGCCACAAGACAAACAATGTGGATACAACCAAGGTAGTATCCAGATAAACAGTGGCTACAGATGCACTATTGCATCACAGAGGGTGATATCGACATGGTCATCAGCGAATGGCCTGATGAATGGAAGATCCCATCCATTGCCCGGGAAGTACCGGAAACAACAACAAAAGGAGAGGCAGAACAGGAGGAAATGCAGCCTCTGGAAATCCAAGTGCCCAAGAAACCAAGAATGAGCCAAGGAAAGCCAATTCAGGTAGAAGAAGGGTCAAACAAGACAGGAACCCAGAAGGGCCAGAAAGAGACTACACATCCAACCAACAGACAACCGAAACAAGCTAAGGGAGCGCAGGAGACCACCCCAAATCCCACCACACAGGAACCAGGGGGGGATAAGAGACTAGCCACGCAGGCAGGAGGCACGCGCAAGAAATCAAAGGTGCAACAATCATCGTCGGACTATATGATCACAGAGGATGATGGGTAAATGATCGCCATAATGGTCCAGGATTTCCTAGAAGAAGACTTTGATCATGTAGCAAATCAAAAGGATAAACTGCAAAAAGAGATGTCAGAAATGGGACAGTTCCTTAAGAAACTCGGGGAAGTCCAGGTAGCAAACAATAGCAGAGGCATAGAGCCATCGACAATACATACCAAATAAAGAGTGGAGGTAGAATAACGAGACCCAATCCACTCCATGCCACACACAAACGCAACGATATAAATCAAACCTAACATGTTGTGCATGGATGAAATCATGGGGCAAACACCCTTGACGGATTTAGACCACATCCAGTTGGTCCTAACACGGATGCCATAAAGGGCACTACATAAATTGCAAGTTAGCATCGACCAAGAAGTACAGTCTCGTGCACATAAAAACTTAGTCAAGCTACAGCAAGAAGAAAAGAAGTGGGAGGTGCTGGAAAAAAAATTTGAGGAGGCCAAGTTCGAAACTCAGTAGTAAAAATAATGCAGGAACGAATTGGAACGAAGAGTGGGAGGAATTTTTGAGAAAATCCCAAGCACCATGTAAGGAAATGAACTTCCGGTAGCAGAAAAGATCGACCAAATTACGTAGGAAATTGATCAGTATCAGAAGGAGATCGAGAATCTTCGTGATCAGCTCACACCAACCACTCCACTAGTAGTGAAGGAGCAAAGGAAGAAGGAAGCAACATCGCAAATGAAGGAGATAGAGCAACAGGTTAGTACAGCAGCTGAATTGTTCAATAAAGAAGTGAAATTTTAGACAAGGTTGGAGGAGGATCCATAGGTTCAACGTTGGGACAAGGAAGAGGAAAGGATCAATGCAGAGATCCAAAAACACAAACAAAGGAAGAAGACCATACCAATCCCAGAACGAGTGAAAGGGACGCAAGAGATGAAGAAGATGCTGGCAGAACTTATCACTGCGCAAACACAGAAATAGGAACGTCGGGCTCAAATAGAGCCATTAAAGGAACGGGTAGTAGAAGTACTCGCACAGGCAGAAGGAGCTAAAACACAGATAGCACATACCCAAGCAGAATGTGCAGGATTGTTGAGCGACGAAGTGGCAGTTCAGGTAGTGGACACCATCAACGAGAAGACCATGCTGGCACTAACACAAGCAACAGATCTCAAGGAAAAGTTTCAGACGATCACCAAGGGGATCAAGGAAGCTCATAAGAAGTAGGTGACTCAAGACGAGTCACATGTCAGTGTTGGGGGCCTGTTGGCACCAGGCCAAAGTGGAAAGAAGGATGATCGTGGGAAAGAAAGCGTGCAGAAACTAAAGTAACAGTTGGAGGAAGAAGAGCATGTGCGCATGCAAAAAAGAATGCACAAGGAAAGTGACAGTTGGAGGAAGAACAACACGCGCGCATGGGAGGAAGACCTAACGTCGATAGGATTAGGGTTTTGGTAATACATTGTAAATGGTTGAATATCTCCATATATATAAATATAGATACGCAGGTATCATATAGAGGTTCATTCACTTTTTGTATTAGTTCAGCTTTTGTAATATTCCATCATAGTATGTACGAGTTGATGCATTATGTAATACTGCTATGAACCATTTTTGTAAGTTTTTGAGCTAAGAACATAGGAGAGAAGGAATATTTGAGGATTATATCGTAGGCTATGGAGCTTGGTGTGATCTAGTTTGCCTCATATAGATATTACCAGTCTGAGAAGAATTGTAAGCACGTGGCGCTGGAGATGCAGAACTACCATAATTAAAGAGCCTAGAGACAAATCTTTGTGGACATAGCCCAGGAAGGGGTGAACCACAGTAATATTTGTGTAATGTGATTAATGCATGTATATATTTGTTTTCTTTCAGCAGTTAGTTGTTATGCTTAATGCATGAGTTAATACATTGTTATGGAATATGATTGTGTTGTTCGGGAAATAAACTGTGAGAGATAAATGCGCACCTATGAACAATAGTAGAGTGCAATCATAATTCGTAGTATATGGATCTGAATAATAAACCCCTATCTCATAATCAATCCTAGGCTGTAAACACCTGAGTCTTACAGCCACCTAATTAAAGCTATCTCGGGTGAGACTACATAGTGCATTATGTGTACTGTGTTGCCTTATGGTTTACCAAGAGGGCCGATAGTTTTAGAGGCTTTGTTGGAAACCTAAAAGACATGAAACCTGGGTCAATAACTCAGACAGTAAAGGAAAGTAGTAACCAGCAAATGTTGCAGATTCATTAACAAAATCTTTGAACACTGTGAATTTCTCTTGGTGTAGAGCATCCATGGGCATTGTTGTCCTGGATTGTTGACTATGTAACCCTGTAACCCCATGTATGCAAAGAAAATCACAAGTGGGAGAATGTTGGGTATGTGTTATATTCTTTGCACGACTAGTCCTAGTGCATGCTACGTTGCCTTGGGCACGCAGGGGTGTTTGAGGGGGGGTCGCAGGGGGGCAATATCCCCCCTGCACGAGGGTTCAGAGACGCCCCCAAGAATTTTTTTTTTCCTTAGGAAATGTGTCACATGTTTTCTTTGTTTTTCATGTTGCCTCGATTTTTGTATCCATTGTTGGGCAGTTTTTCGGCACATGGTTTTTTGTCGATGGTTTTCTATTTTTGGTTAAGGAATTAGGGTTGTTGATTGATCCAAGTCATTGGTTTAGGGTTTTGGATGTTGTTGGCTCCTATATGTATATTGTATTGTAAACAATGTATCACTATGAATGAATATAGAATATGTTGGTTTTCCTGATTTGGGTTTCAAGGGGAAAAATCTCTGTGTAATGTGTGTATTTTCCATTGTATATTTTTTGTTCTTTTATTGAAAATTTGTTTGCAGTAAAATATTGTACAAGGTTAAAATCTACAGAGATATTAAGCACCTACTTGTTCTTGGAAATTACCTACTCAAGTTCCATCCATTCTCCTTCCAAATCTTCACTCCTTTGTCATTAAGAGATAAGTCTTGAATAATATTTAGCCATAAAAAGAAAGTTCCATTCATATTGAAGAATGTTGAAAAAAACATTTTAGGAGTTGATTTTATATATATTTACCCAATGAAACTCTTTGTCAATATTGATATTAGCAATTGAAAAAAATTGTCTTTAGTTTTCCCCTTTTACTTTCAAAATTAGCATGGATTCCTTCAATTTAGGCCTTTCTTACGTACCAAATCATAGACATTAGTCCAACCATCTTAAATTTATGGATTTTTTGTTGTGATGAGCCCAAAGATAGTTTGAAACAATATTAACTATTGCCCTTTCCTAATTGATTAAGGAAAGGGCATGGTAAACATGTGTGTGTTGACTTAGGAATATCACTCAACTTAAGCTTTACCTTTATTAGAAAAACTCTACCTACCCTAATTAAATGATTAGCTAGCCATGCTTCTAGTTTTATTTGAATCTTTTTTAGAAAAGGGTGTTAATCCTCAACAGCACCAACCAGCCACCGCATCAGGAAGACAGAGTTCATATACCGAGTTCACCCTGCAATAAACATGTAATAGAAATTGTTCTACCATGCATACCAGCTAGAGTACAGGTAGAATCAGAACTATTGGGTCACATCGAGAAGCTCAAATATTCCAACCATGACGTATCAGATGAAACCAAGTTCCTAGAACTTGCACAACGGGTCTTTATACAAACCATAGGCATAACCTAACTTGGAGAAATGATCAACCAGCCACACCAGTGGGCAGCTGGGCTGGACAGAATAGGAATCTTAGGTTTGTTGAAGCTACCACATTTTGGTAGAGGTCAGTACATGACAGCATGCGTCAAGAATTTGTTAGCAGCGACACATGGAGGGGATATATGGCTGGGAAAACCTGTCCCCATAACCATTGAGATTATTGTGCATATAACAGTGTTACCAATTCGGGGTATGGATACCGCATTGATTCTGGATGACAAATCCAAGGAGAAAGCATTAGCAGAAGAAATGAAAAAGAAATATGGCACCACCAAGGGAACGAGGGGCATCATGATCAAATGAATCAACAACACAACTACACAATTGGGCGCAAATATCTCAACTTGTAAATTTCTCAGAAAATGTTGCAAAGATGAAGTACCAGTAGGAGTCATTGCAGTTGCAGCTCAGTGTGCAGAAGGCACCTCTATGAGTTGGGCACCATATTTATTGAACTTATTTCAATAGGACTGCCAGGATG
The DNA here is from genome assembly GCA_000966675.3 of Picea glauca. NCBI lineage: Eukaryota > Viridiplantae > Streptophyta > Pinopsida > Pinales > Pinaceae > Picea > Picea glauca. Next base: position 423,832 of record JZKD02S2110227.1, read on the forward strand.
CACAGGACCTAGGCACAGAGTTCCATTACTCATGGTTGATCACCCTAATAGCCTTCATGGGATGACGAGAACCAAGGTATGTAATTTTTTGTACTAGACCATAGCCAGCGGGAGAGAGATACCTATTACTAAGATCCAAGCCATAGGCTAGGCATAAGAGGGAGAACAGAATCATATTCAAAGCATACCTATGGGACATACAGGAAGCTATCAGTCAATCATGGAGAATAACACCAAAAGTTGTCGCACGATATGCAGACATCACTAATTTCTGGGCCACAAGACAAACAATGTGGATACAACCAAGGCAGGATCCAGATAAATAGTGGCTATAGATGTGCTACTTCATCACAGAGGGTGATATCGACATAGTCATCAGCGAATGTCCCGATGAATGGAAGATACCATCCATTACCCGGGAAGTATCGGAAACAACAACAGAAGGAGAGGAAGAACAGGCAAAAACACAACCTCCAGAAATCCAAATGCCCAAGAAACCAAGAACGGGCCAAGGAAATCCAATTCAGGTAGAAGAAGGGTAAAACAAGACAGGAACCCGGAAGGGCCAGAAAGAGACTACACATCTTACCAACGAACAGCTGAAACAAGCTAAGGGAGCACAGGAGACCGCTCCAAATCCCATCACACAAGAACCAAGGGGAAATAAGAGACCAGTTGCGTAGGAAGGAGGCATGTGCAATAAATCAAAGTTGCAACGAGAATCATCGGACTATACAATCATGGAGGACGATGGGGAAATGATCGCCAGAATGGTCAAGGATTGCCTAGCAGAAGACTTCGATCATGCAGCACATCACAGGGATAAACTGCAAAAAGAGCTGGCAGAAATAGGATAGTTCCTCAAGAAATTCGGGGAAGTCCAGGTAGAAAACAACAACATAGGCATAGAGCCATCGGCAATACAGACCAAAGAAAGAGTGGAGGTAGAAGAACGAGACCCAATCCACTCCATGCCACATGCAAACGCAACGATTTACATCAAACCTAACATGTTGTGCATGGATGAAATCATGGGGTAGACACTCTTGAAGGATTTAGACCACATCCAGTTGGTCTTGACATGGATTCCATCGAGGGCACTACACAAATTCCAAGTTAGCGTTGACCACGAGGTACAATCTCGTGCACATAAAAACTTAGTCGAGCTACAGCAAGAAACAAAGAAGTGGGAGGTGTTGGAAAAAGTTTGTGAGCAGGCCAAGTTCGAAACTCAGGAGGAAAAATAATGTAAGAACGAACTGGAATGAAGAGTGGGAGGAATTTTTGAGAAAATCCCAAGAACCGTGCAAGGAAATGAACTCCCTGTAGTAGAAAATATCGATCAGATTATGCAGGAAAATGATCAGTATCATAAGGAGATCGAGAATCTCTGCGAATAGCTCACACCAACCACTCCACCAACAATGAAGGAGAAAAGGAATCAAGAAGCAATAGTGAAATTGAAGGAGATAGAGAAACAGGTTAGTACAGCAGTTGAATTGTTCAATAAAACAGCGCAACTTTGGACAAGGTTGGAGGAGGATCCACAGGTCCAATGTTGGGACAAGGAAGAGGAAAGGATCAATGCAGCGATCCAAAAACTAAAACAAAGGAAGAAGACCATACCAATCCCAGAACGAGTCAAAGGGACGCAAGAGATGAAGAAGATGTAGGAAAAACTTATCACTATGCAAATGTAGAAACAAAAACGTCAAGCTCAAATAGAGCCATTAAAGGAACGGGTAGCAAAAGTACTCGCACAGGAAGAAGGAGCTAAAACACAGATAGCACAGACCCAGGCAGAATGTGGAGGATTGTTGAGCGATGAAGTGGCAGTTCAGGTAGTGGACACCATCAAGGAGAAGACTGCATAGGCACTGACACAAGCAGCAAAGCTCAATGAAAAGATTCAGACGATCACCAAGGGGATCGAGGAAGCTCAGAAGGAGTAGGTGACTCGGGACGAGTCACATGTCAGTGTTGGGGGGTTGTTGGCACCAGGCCGAAGTGGAAAGAAGGATGATCGTGGGAAAGAAAGCGTACAAAAACTTAAGTAATAGTTGGAGGAATAACAGCATGTGTGCATGCAAGAAAGCATGCACAAGTAAAGTGACAGTTGGAGGAAGAACAACACACGTGCATGGGAGGAAGACCTAATGTTGGTAGGATTAGGGTTTTGGTAATACATTGTAAATGGCTGAAGAGCTCGATATATATAAATATAGATACGCAGGTATCATATAGAGGTTTGTTTGCTTTTTGTATTAGTTCGGCTTTTGTAATATTCCATCATAGTATGTACGAGTTGATGCATTATGTAATACTGTTATGAACTATTTTTGTAAGTTGTTGAGATAAGAACAGAGGAGAGAAGGAATATTTGAGGATTATATCACAGGTTGTAAAGCCTGGTGCGATCTAGTTCGCCTCATACAGATCTTACTACTCTGAGAAGAATTGTGAGCACGCAGCGCTGGAGATGCAGAACTACCATAATAAAAGATCCTAGAGCCAAATCTTTGTGGACGTAGCCCAGGAGGGGGTGAACCACAATAATATCTGTGTAATGTGATGAATGCATGTATATCTTTGTTTTCTTTCAGCAATTAGTTGTTATGCTTAATGCATGAGTTAATACATTGTTATGGAATACGATTGTGTTGTTCGGAAAATAAACTGTGAGAGATAAATGTGCACCTGTGAACAATAGTAGAGTGAAATCACAATTCATAGTATATGGCTCTGAATAATAAAGCCCCATCTCATGATCAATTCTAGGTTGTAAACACCTGAGTCTTACAGCCACCCATTTAAAGCTATCTTGGGTGAGACTATGCAATGCATTCTGTGTACTATGTTTCCTTCTGGTTTACCAGGAGGGCTGATACTTTTAGAGGCTTTGTTGGAAACCTGAAAGACATGAACCCTGGGTCAATAACTCAAACGGTAAAGGAAAGTAGTAACCAACAAATGTTGCAGATTCATTAACAAAATTTGTAAACATTGTGAAGTTCTCTTAGTGTAGAGCATCCATGGGCATTGTTGTCCTAGATTGTTGACTATGTAACCCTGCAACCCCATGTATGCAAAGAAAACAACAAGTGGGAGAATGTTGGGTATGTGTTTATATTCTTTGCACGACTAGTCCTAGTGCATGCTATGTTTCCCTGGGCATGCAGGGGGTCGCAGGGGGGGTCGCAGGGGGGGAAATATCCCCCCTGCACGGGGGTTTAGAGGCAATGCCCCCAAGAATTGTTTTTTCCTCGAGAAACATGTCACATTTTTGCTTTGTTTTTCGCGTCGCCTTGATTTTCATGTCCATTGTTGGGTAGTTTCTCAGCACATGGTTTTTTGTCGATGGTTTTCTATTTCTGGTTAAGGAATTAGGGTTGTTGATTGATCCAGGTCATTGGGTTAGGGTTTTGGATGTTGTTGGCTCCTATATGTATATTGTATTGTAAACAATGTATCACCATGAATGAATATAGAATATGTTGGTTCTCTTGGTTTGGGTTTCCAGGGGAAAAATCTCTGTGTAATGTGTGTATTTTTCATTGTATATTTTTTGTTCTTTTATTGGAAATTTGTTTATAGTAAAATATTGTCCAAGGTTAAAATATACAGAGATATTAAACACCTACTTGTTCTTGGAAATTACCTACTCAAGTTCCATCCATTCTCCTTCCAAATCTTCACTCCTTTGCCATTAAGAGATAAGTCTTGAATAATCCTTAGCCATCAAAAAATAGTTCCATTCATATTGAAGAATGATGAAAAAAACATTTTAGGAGTTGATTTTATATATATTTACCCAATGAAACTCTTTGTAAATATTGATATTAGCAATTGAAAAAAATGGTAATTAGTTTTCCCCTTTTACTTTCAAAATTAGCATGGATTCCTTCAATTTAGGCCTTTCTTACGTACCAAATCATGGACATTGGTCCAATCATCTTCAATTTATGGATTATTTTTTTATTGTGATGAGCCCAAAGATAGTTCGAAACAATATTATTTATAGTCCTTTCCTAATTGACTGAGGAAAGGGCATGGTAAACATGTGTTGACTTAGGAATATCACTCAACTTAAGCTTTACCTTTATTAGAAAAACTCTACCTACCCTAATTAAATGATTAGCTAGCCATGCTTCTAGTTTTATTTGAATCTTCTTTTAGAAAAGGGTGTTAATCCTCAACTTTGAGCAACCTAAAGTTCCATTGGAACTCCCAAATAACTAATACTAGCCCCGTCTTGTAAAATATCTAGTCCAATTAAGTTCATAATGCTAGTACTTAGATCTCAACTAATGAAGTTAAATAATAAATTTGACTCGTGAAAATCAATCTTAATATCTTGAAGATTCAATAAAGATAATCACTCAATTAATTTCCAATCTTTAGCTTTCTCTATTAAATTAGATCATTCAAAAAAAAATTAAAAGATATAAAAGGATTATATATTACTTGAATCACCTTAATGATGACTTCGTTTACCAACCCAAATAAAACACTAGAAATACCTCTTATCATATGGATATAAAGAAATAGAGGTGTGGACAAAAGAGAAATGGAATTGTGGACAAACTTGCTTGACACCTTTTTCAATTATGAAAGAACCTAATAAATATTATTGATCAAGATTCGTATATCTTTTCTCCTAAGAATATTACTATTTCATTAAAAAATATGTTATATAATTTTTTTTTTTAACAAAACAACATTCCAACTTGTCAATGCTTTATCAAATTTGAGGAATCTTAGTTGCTTAATAATTCTAATTATATGGAAAACCACCCTACAATAATACCACTATCAATAATTATTGTGTCCAACACAATATTAATGCAAAACCAATGTGGTTATTTAGCTGAAATAAGATGGATTACTTTATATATTTACAATTACCTTACATTGTAAAGAGAAACATATCTCCCTTTCTTAATGCCTTGTCTTGTCTTTCTAAATCAAAGTGACAAGTTAAATAGCATTAATAATATGTAAACTAAAACCTACCTTTTAACTTCTTATATGACCTCTTAGAATAAGAGGGTTACTTTAACCACCAAAAGATTGTATCACAAGCTTGCTCAAACTTAGACATTGATTTTCCAAAAAGGTTTGTGATACTTTTTAGCTTCCAAACTTAGACATTCATTTTCCAAAAAGGTTTATGATACTTTTTTAACTTCTTCCATTTTGAAAGGAACTTAATTCAATATAAGAGATTTCCAATCTTATGAGAGGAACTTAATTCAATATAAGAGCTTTTCAATCTTATAAGTGGGTTATTTTCTTTAAAAAGTTATGAAGAATAATGGTCTCGTCCAACTATAAGGTTAATTGTTTCTTCCAATAGCATCTTAATATCTTAATGGTCTTTTCAACCATAAAGCTATTTGTCTCTTCCTTCAAATAGCATCTTGTTTTCCATGGTATGAATTATGAATTGATTTTTAACCTAGTGACAAATTTGAATTGCGTAAAAGAAATAGGATACCATCTGTTAGTACTCTGTAATTTTTGTTTGGTTGATAGACAAACAACAGAGGTGATTGTTTCAACCTACTTTAGAGCTGGGCACTAGCCTACTCAACTCAGAGAGGGCTCTCTCGTGTCACTTGATATTTCTTTGGAAATCATTGGCTAGATTTGGTTTGTCTTAGGGTGAGGGTATTAAAAAGTTGTTGAAGAAATGGGGTGACATTTGGGCTATGGAGTCAGAAATGAGTAAAGCAGTGGCAGGTCATTAGAACCATCTAGAGGAGAAAGGCTAAGTGAAGCGATGAGTTTGAGTTTTCAAATTGAAATTTGCATGGCAAAAGAAGAAAAGAAAAACACGTAACTATTTCAGAGCATATTAAAATGAATTATGAAATAGTTGAGAAGAGAATCACATGAATTTAAATTGCTAAGTCTAGAGCATCATCAGAGGAATTCCAAACTTTTAACTCTCCAATTTAAAAGAGTAAATTGCAAATGGAAGTTTAAATACACAGGAAACACACACTATGAAAGAAGACAGAACTCATATCACAGTCGATTAGAATATTTTCATAAACAATTCGAAAATTGCCTCTACATCATATATTCAGTTTAGTTCCATGATTTTACAAAGTCTACTTGCAACGAGGGAAATCCCCCTTTCCTCCTTCTTCTCTTTATCCTAGGGATAATATATATAGAAAATTTACATGCGGGATTCCAAACGACTCAACTTCCCCACAGTCTAAATATAGAGATCGGTTACACAAAAGAGTAACGCATCACAGCTAAACATGTCTGACATATCTGAGTCTTTTTCATTGAACGCCATATGTCTAAAATTTTCTGAAACGTACTCATTTCAACCTAAGAACTTATCCATCTTGGAGATTTCTTCTTTCAAAGTGTTCAACTAGACTGGTTGATTTTCCCCAATGCTTTCGACCACCTCAGCTCAGACTCCTGTCTTTTGTTGCTTTCTTTGCTTCCCCTTTTCTGCTCGTTTGTAGCGCTTCTCCACGTGTTTGTTGATGATTAAATCCCTCATGATAGGATTTAGTCTGACCTTTGATTATGTTTATGTCGCATGGTCAGTATGGAATTTGGTTGCTAGCCTCTGTGCGATCGACTTCTCTTTTTTACTCATTTATGGATTTTCCATGTTAGTCGAAAATCATGTTTCACTTGATGTTGTTTGATCGTCCTAGTCCATGTCTCCCAGTTTTGCAGAAAACATGATTTTCGTCTTCCTTAACTTCACATAAATTAAGAAGTTAATCCAATTTGAGATTACTCTACTTATGAATGAAGCGTTGATTGCCCGAAGCAAAATAACACCGTCCATATTTTGAAGAGAGATAGTCATCGAGTTTTTAAGAATAGACTGTTGACAACAATACTTGTCTGAATTACATCCCATCACACTCGATTGTCAGCTTCAAAATGATTATCCTTCGAATCGTCCTTTTGGAGGCGCTTACCCGACGCTAAATGACGTAAAGTACTTGAGAAACAGTACCAATGTGACTGAATAAGTCGTTAACTCTTCCCTTTTCGTACGTGATCTGTGGGAATGACACATCTCGAATGATTTTTCTACACGTGACATCAGGGATTGGAGAAAGTGGTTTTAGGTAGACCGCTTTTCGCCTCAATGTGCCTTTGAGGGT
>JZKD02S2110227.1:458740-481242 GCA_000966675.3 Picea glauca
GAGACACATGGAAAGAGGGAGGATACAAGAAAAAGAGAAAAGGTGACGGGATATAATTGGTAGAGGGTGGACACGTCAGTTATGGTGGGACAGATGTCGAAGGATGAGGAGGAGTGAAATGAAGTGGGCCATGTCCCGCAGACAAGTGGAGAACAAATGGAAAGGGAGAAGACATCACAGGAGGTGACACGATAGGAGGGGGCCCCATGACAATACCACTCCATTCTGGACCCCCCCCCCCCTTATTAGTGGTAGAATGGCAAGGGGGTCCAGAATCGCTTGAGCATCGTTGATCTAGGCGCCCCAATCTTGACCGCTGAGATATGTGCACCCAATTCCAGACCCCCCCCCTTCCGTTAAAGGTAGAACGACGAGGGGGCTCTGAAATGAAACTTTGGCCACAGATCTAAGTGGGTAGATCTTGCCCGTCCAAATCTACTTGTTCATTAAAATAACACGCCAACCCTTTAAAACTTTGGGATAAATGGGTTTTTCAAATCTCTCCTTTCTCCCAAGGGGACGCTTCTTTTAGGAAAATTCCCCATACATGATTATGCTAACACCTTGGATAACCACCAATTACACCAAGTGTTTAGTTTTTTCTCCACATTTTCTATCAACCATTGTCGATCACACTTTTTATACCATTTTTCCTTTAGGTGAAAGCTCAAATATTTCAATCTAGTGTCTAATTTATCTATATTGTAGAGGGGGGAATGTGTGATGAAGGTTTTTCCATTTCAAAGTTACCCCAAAAGGATATCATTTATTTTTCTATAGTTATTTTCATGCCCATGCAAAAAAGGTCAATAATTTCTTTGATCTTCTCAACCACTCTCCTTGAACCTTCACAGAAAATGAGGATATTGTCTACAAATATAAAATGTATGACATGATAGAAGTTTTCTACATTTATCCATTTGAAAATACCATTTTTTATGGCCTCCTTTAGTGATATATTCAATCCTTCAACAATTAATTGGAAGATAAGTAGGGACAATGGACACCCTTGTTTAAGTCCTCTTTCTGGCTTGAATAAAGGAGAGGCTACACCATTTATATGAATAACAAATGAAGTCGGTGTGATGCAATTCATCACCCAAGAAATGAAATGTGGACAAAGCCCTAGGTGTATTAGTATTAATCTTATATAGATCCATATCACCCTATCATATGCTTTGGATAAGTCCACTTTTACAACCATTGATCTTAAATTTCTTACCTTAATTGAATGCATTCCTTATTGTGCAACCATCATTGCCTCGTGAATTTGTCTTCCCTGCAAAAATCCAAATTGTTCAGTAGAGATATGCCTTGACAATATCCCTTTTAGTCTTCCATAAATAATATTTGATATGATTTTATATATGCAATTGCATAAATATATTGGTCATAAATATTCAAAGGAATAGGATTATCAGCCTTATGAATCAATGTTATGAATGTTCTATTGAAATCAAATAGTGTTTTTCCTATGGTTCTTGATGTCTCAACCACCCTCCTTAAGTCCTCTTCCATAAAGTCATAAAATCCTAAGAATAATTCCACCGGTAGCCCATCTAGTCCTGGGATTTTATCTTTTTGAAATTTCTATAGTATTAGATGTAACTCCTCTTTACCCACTTCCTCCATCAATGCTTGATTGTCTTGTAGATTTGTGAAACTTGGGAAATTGTTTGACAATCTTATTACTTTTGCAATTATAGCTCATCTCTTAGCCTTAAATAAGGATTTGAAGTAATTTACATCTTCTATATCCATATCACATAAAAGAAAATCCCATGTACCATCTTCCTTTTCAATCTTCCATGCAAAATTTGCGTTCTTCCTACAACTGGCATATATGCGAAAAAAAAAATGTATTCTCATTGCCAACCTAGAGCCATAAGGCCCTACTTTTAAGTCTCCAAGATTTATCTTTATCCAGTAGAATTTGTCTCCTTTTGTCTTCAAGTTGTTTTTATTTCCTCTTTATAGTTCTTTGAAGTATAACCAAATTTCTTGTTGTTATAGAAATATTATAATGCTTCCTCCACCTTCTTGAGAGTTCTATCATCCCTCTTCCTTATTTTTACCATAACACTGCAACCTTTTTTCCATTAGATTCCAGTGAAATTGAAGAGGAGATGATCCTCTCAAATAACCATCAAAAGGTTCCCATACCTATGTTATATTATTGATAAAATCTTCCTCTTTTAACCATTTTGGATTCATCTTAAAAGGAATGGATGTTTTCCCTTTAGTTGGAGATATGTTGGTGCTATCCTGTGCACAGGTTGTAAGACCCAAGGTTTGGTTGATCTACGACTAACAAAACCCACTAGATATCGACCCTCCCGGCATCACCTACTTGTGTAAATGAAGTCTCGCCTGAGGTATCTATTGGGACTATGAGAACCAGGTTTCTGAAGTAGTAAGGGAATGGGAGGAAATCGTTTGGTTCATTCTTCCTTATTATGTTGTGCTCATAACTTTGTTTTGTTCAATTATCAACATACTCATGATTCAAATTCCTATACCTAGCATATTCCATATTACTGCATAGATTTGTTACTCTCACAATCATGAACTTTGCACCATACTTAAATATCATACAAATCTATTCTATAATGCATGCAAATAGTATTCATAATCAAACACAAAAATATAGGAAACACAAGGTTCTATAAAATCTCTGTATCATTCTTTCTTTCATTCTTCTCATCCATTGACTGCTACATTAAAGGACTTTGGAACTCAGTATCAATCAACACATAACATATTATAACCTAACATAACCTAACATAGAAAAACCATATTGAACTAATTTAACCCCTAATCTCCCAACCTATTACATATTTATACAAAATTTTGGGGCTCGAAACTCTAATTTTTTTATCCGAAAATATCTCGTTACAATGCATGTCCAACTCAATTAACTGGTTGTTCGATAAATTTCTTCTTCTTTTCAACCTGCATGTTGCTTTTCTTTTGTTCTTCTATTTCTGGAATGTTGGGTTGTCATCCTTCTGTCGTGCTTTATTTTCTTGATTTATTCTCTTTATATATTCTTGTATATGCGTGTTGTCTTCCTTTTGTACATTGTCCTTCTAGGTGCGCCTCAGTGATGCAGTCTCTAGATTTCCTTATTATTCTGTGCGTGTTTCCTATACTTAGTAATTTTACTCAACACTGTATCAAAACTGCAAGACTATTTCCAAAAATTCATATCCGACAGGCCCCCAACACTCACCTATGGCTCGTCCTAAGAAAATCATGCTTGTTTCCTACTCTTCCATTCCGAAAGGAAGTTTTGAGAGGCAACCTTCACTACCTCCACCTCTTTAATAATTGTGGCCTTTGTTGCTGCTATCTCCTATGCTCCCTGGGCAGTCAAGTTTGTAATTTTTTCCTCTACTTCAATCGCTTCTTGCTTCACCTTACCCTGCGCTATGGCCAATTCTCTGATTGCCTTCACTGCCTCTTCTTGCAGTGGTCCCAGTCTCTATTCAATGATATTTTGTTGATCCCTCATCCTCTCCACTTCTACTTGTTCCTTCCATTGAGCCAAAATGGCTGACATATGTTCTACTAGTGGTAGTATAGCTACCTCTTTCACTACCTGTTGCACCTGTTCTTGTGATTCTCTTATCTTGGATTCTATGACCTTCATATATGGGTCTTCTATCAACTCTGTCCACACCTGCGCATTCTCCTCACATAGTTTTGTGTATTCGCCCTCTATATTCTTAATGTTCACAAATGTTGTGTTGTCATTATCTCTCTACCTTTGTGCACATCCGATGGCGATCTTGGCATGCTCCATATCTTTAATTCTTCTATTTGTGATCGGAATCCCTTAATGACTTCACCAATCATCTTCACTTTTCCCTTCATAGTCGTTTCGACTACTAGGGGAACTTATGGAATTTTCTTATATAAATTTTGGAGGACTGCTTGGTTCTTCTGTGCTATCCCTTCAACCTCGTCCTTTTCCTTTAATTCTTTATTGGCTCTCTTCTCAACCTCACATTTATTCTATAGAAACTCTTCTACCTTGTCTTCAACTTCCCTCTTTTGTTGAAGTGTTGTGACATAATGTTCCCATAATTAGGATCGTTCATCCCTTATTCTTTATAACTCCATGTACTCTTCCTCTCCTCTGTTTCTGATTTCTTGCACCAGTCCTTCTTGCAAATCCTATAACTTTTGCACGGAAATCCTTAAGACAACTATATTTAGATGGCCCAATGCATTTACGGGCTGTTGTAACTCACCCATTGGCAACTCCAACACATATGTCTCAATATGTAAGGTTCCATGCCCTATTGTTAGTTGTGTTAGGGCCGGTTGTGCACTTTTTGCTTCTCTCCTTGGCCCTATTGATGGTCCTTCCCCAAACCTGTGCATTGTCATAGTGCTTGTTGCTTCCAACATCTGTTGAAGTAATCCTAACTGATCATGTACTTTCTTTTGTTGTTCTTCTTGCTTCCTTGTTGCTTCCACCCATATATTCTCTGTTGTATCCCATATCTGGTAACCAATTCTATCCATATTGTCATTTGTTAATATATAAAATGGGGTCTTCTTCTATGCCTTGCCTTTCTTGCACACCCCTCATGTTCATTCTTCCCCCTTATCCTTCATTTCTAGTCTTGCTTCGGGGACTATCAATGTGTCAAGAAGATCACTTGTTCCATTCATCTGATCCTTTCCTTGCTCATCACCCTACTGCTTATCAATTTTGTCTTGTTCTTGATCCTCTTCTGATGGTCTTGTATTTTCTGTTGGGCTCTTCCAATCTTCCTCCTAGTCATTGACTATCAAGTTCACATCTTCTGTATTCAGCCTATAATTGGTTGGAAACCATTTCTACACTATATCCTTCATGGCCTACACGTACATATGGTGCATTCTAGCTCTAAATCATGTGATATTATTGTATGTTGCCACTATTTATTCTGATATGTGCGGTGTGTACACAACTAAATATGTAATATTCTCCAAGTAGCTAAAAAATATGGTGTTAGTGTCAGTCTATCTTCTTTTAATTGTTGATTTCCATAAATTGGTATATCTCACGGCTAGATTACTGCTACCTGAAGTGCACATGCACTGGTAATACTTGAGTTCTTGCCACTCGACCAACACAATTAGGATGAGAAACCAAGCATAATGAAATTCAGTTCCCTTCTCCTGGGCCTCTGTGCAATCCTATAAAAATTTGTTGACTCAAAAGGTAGCCTAGTTCATCTGAACTCCTTCCATACATTTCTCTGTTGTCGCAATGACTGCAACCAATACTTCATATTTAAGACATTTCCACAACAGTTTGTAGTCCAATACCTACGTCACAAACCTCACATTCTTATCATTGATGTTTTTAACATCTAGGCCCCTCTTTCCCTTGAATGTGTCAAATTTGTCCTTCATTGACTTAAAGAGGGCTCGCTCTCCCACCTTGTTGAAAAACAGTCCTGGGTCTTATCCTACTTTGGGAAATCTTGTAATACTTGAAATCAACACAGTATCAATAGATAATGGGGGATCGCCAGAGTGTCCCCCCTTGAACACAGATTAATAATACCTTCACACATACATTGATTTATGTACTCCGCCTGAAATTAGGAATGTCAAATAGGTTCAATATTCCTACCTTCTGCAACCTTGATTCCCATTCCTATGGTTCGATCAAAATTGCTCATGTTTCTGGGATGCTCCTAGTGTGAAAATTCTGTCGCCTGGCCAACTTAGGGAATTTTTGTGCATCTATGATATCATGGTCCATAAACTTAAGGTTGGAAATATTCTCGAGCATATATTCATTACTACTTACACCAAATGGAAATGTTGCTACCGACATTGTGTACTTTCCATTGGATGGTACACTTGTATGTGGTGCATCATCCATCCTTGGTGGTAAGTAGTCTCTGTGAAATCCTGTCGGTGGTGCCAAATCTAAAGATTTGACTACCTCCTTGACCTCTAATGATGCTACTGGTTGTTTCACTTGTTTTTTCACTGTTGCAAATGGTCCTCCAACTCTCAACAATGCCATTTGTTTATTGTGACTGGTTCTTGGACTTAGCTATGTGTCTCTTCGTGGATCATTGTAGCTCATCTATGGTAGTTGGGCTTCGTTCTCCAATTCACACTGGTTTTCTCTGTTTTCTCCCGCTCACCTATAACAATGGTTTAAACTTAACTACTTCCCACTATTTTTTTTCTTCCGTTCCAAGTGTACTTGTCTCATCCTACCTTAACTTCCTTGTCCAATCCGCCACCGTTTTTTATGAGTCATGAACTAAATGTTCCTTTATTTCCAAATCCATCATGTGATTTTCCCCTTGCACTACTGAGTTGTTGTGATTTTTGGCCGATTTGATCCATTTAAGACATATATGATGCTTTTATGACCTATCACTCCTACCTCATAACCATTGTTTCCATGCATTAATACTTTTAACGGTCTTGTCATTTCCAAACTGTGCATTGGTTCATTGTTTTTTTAATCTTTATGCTTCATAGTCTTCCTTATTTTTGTCTTGTCTCTTAAACTAGCACAGTGATATTCTGATGTGTGATGACCATTCATTTTGCGCAAGTTCCTAGATCTACATTTTATTTGATTTTCTTACGTTTTTTACTTTTTATATGTGTTTTCTTGTCTTTCTTGCTACTATGGTACAACTACTAAAATACATTTGTTCCGGCACAACCCAAATTATTGCATAGACTATCGACCGTCTCTGTAGAGTTTCAACCAACTTCCATTCACCATTCCTTCAAGGACTTTTCCATTCAAAGTTTCCAATCGTGCAACACCTATCTCTGTTACTTGATGAATCACATAAGGTCCTAACTAATTCATTCTAAACTTTCCTGGATGCTGCATAAAATTGCTTTCATAGATTAGTACCATATGTCCTACTTGAAACTTCTTATGTTTAATGTGTCGATCATGCCTAGCCTTATATCTTGCTTTCTAAACATGCTGATGGAATCTTTTGAAAAAACGATCATCCTCAAGCTATAATAACTATGTCAAACTCTCCTCTATTGCGCCAATGTCGGATATCCTTGTGATTGCTGCAATGCGTAGGCTAGGAAGAATAAACTCCATTAGATTTACTACTTCTTGCCCCTAGACCAACCTACAAGGTGTTTATTCTGTCAAATTCTTATTTGTAGTCCTGTAAACCCATAATACTACATGAACTCTTAATTCCCAATCGTCTCTCCCTACATTGCAAATCTTTGTCAAGGCATTCTCCAAGATCTTATTAAAAGCTTCCACGGTTCCATTGACCTAAGGGTGTATGGGGTAATCTTTTGGTGATGAATCTAGAACTCCTCTATCAATGTTGAAATTGTCTTGTTCAGAAAGTGTGTACCTTGATCACAAACTAATATGCATGAACATCCAAATCTTGTGACTACATTCTTGAATGGAAACCGCATAACAGTCTCTATAGTACAATCTGTTACTGGGGCTTCTTTCTCCCAACTTGTCAAATACCCCATCATAGTAATGACGTATATCTCCCCTAATCTTCTTTCTTGTGCATTGATTGGCCCCACAAAGACTATGTCCCATTTCTCAAATTATTACAACATAACCTGTGGATTCAAAGGAATTTTTTCCCTCCTATATGGCTTTCCCACTCTTTGGCATACATCACATTACTGACAGTACTCCTTCACGTCCTTGTGAAGTGTAGGCCACCAAATCCCTGTGAACAAAATCTTTTGTGCAGTTTCTCTCCCTGCATAATGTCCTCTGGAAATTCCATCATGCGCTTCTTCAAGTATCATCGGCCTTTCATGATCCAACACACAACTTCTCAGTATTCCATCTACACCCATATTATATAAATTTCCTGCAAGCAACTGATAATATGTTGCTATCACTACCAATTGTTTCTTATGTGCTATAGTCATCTCGGATGGAGCCATGTTTATGCTTAAAAATTGTACGATGTTCGAGAAGTAATCATCCACCATCTTGACTGCAAATAAATGCGCATTTGGGAAGTTGTCATGTAAATTTCCTGCATCTTCTCCTGACAATATGAGCGATAGATGATCTGATCTTGCATTCATCTTCCTTGGTTTTACTACAACCTCAAAGTCATATTCCTGAGATAATAATAGCCACTTGCATATTCTTCCCCCTAACACTAGCTTGTTGACTAAGTACTTTAATGCATAATAGTATGTATACATATTAAAGTGAGACCCCAATAGATAATGCATGAATTTATGTAGTGCATAGACCATTGTCAATCCTTCTCGTTCCATAGTTGTATAGTTCTTTTATGCTATAGACAACTTACTGCTTGTAAAAAAATTGGGTGATCTATGTCTCCTTCCCTTGGTTGGGATAGTACTACACCCAATGCTATGGACGATGCATCTACATGTACATGGAACTCCATAGTCCAATCTAGAAAAATTAAAATCGGCAGGGTTACTAGTTTTTGTTTTAGGGTGTCCAACCCCTTATGACAATCTTCATTCCATTGAAACTTCACTTCCTTCTTTAGTAACTTCTCCATTTGTGTTGTGATCTACACATATCCCTTGATAAATTTCCTATAATAACCTATATGATCCAATGTTTCCCTTAGTTGTCTGACTAATGTAGGTGGTTCTAAATCAACTAATAGTCCATGTTTGCACACTACATGTCCTAACAAAATTCCAAACGTTGCGCAAAAAACACACTTCTTCATATTCATCGAAATATGACACTGCCTGCACCAATTCAACATAATACTGAGAACTTCTATATGATCCTTCAGTAGACTGAACATCGTCCAATCATCCAAGTATAATTCTACAAACTTATGGATGAACTCCTTGAATGTTGCAACCACTACTCTGGAAAACACCGCAGAGGAATTCTTCAATCCAAATGACATAACTATATACTAGTAACTCCCCCATTCCATCACAAAAGTGGTTTTCTTCGATCCTCCTCCACAATTTTTATTTTATGGTACCCCAAGAATCCATCGATGAAAAATTAAGTTTCCTGGACTCCTATGGTTTCCAGTACCTCATCCTTGAATGGTGTTGGAAATGGTTCATGTAATCATGTGTCATTCAACTTCCTTAAATCTACACAGATCATGATTCCTCTTATATTCTTTTCCTATACCACCATTGGAATGATCCACTCATATTTTTCTACTAGTTCGATGATTCCTGTGTCCAACATCCTATCTGTTTCACCCTTCACTTTCTCCTTGTAGCTCATATTTAACCTGTAAGGCCTCTAGAGTAGTAGTTTAGCTCTTGGTTTCAATGGGATCTTCATCTCACCTAAGTCTCCTACTATTCCCTTCATTTCTGGAAAAAAAAAAACGTTGGGAATAGGTCTTGGTATTCTTGCATTATATATGCAATCTTCTCAACTGTCTCATCATTCCAATAATCTCCTATCTGCACAAACTTGGGATTCTCTATCATCCCAATGTTTACTTTTTGTGTCTTTATAGGTTGTGTATATGTGGCGGATTCAATATCTAGCCCGTGTATGGCTCGTTCTCCTTCTGTCCCAGGTACTTGTACATTCCTTGGATCCTCTTCTTTACACTGTTCTTTAGCTACGTTGTAGCACTCTAGTAGCTCGCGGATAGTCATTTTGTATTTGTGCGCACTGCATACTGGTACCACCTCCATCATCTCTTCTTCCGAGAAGATCTTCGTTCGAATCACCTATAGTGATGAATCTATTGATGGAGATTCATGTTCAAGTGTAAATGTGACTATGAATCTCTAGACCAGTTCTTCCCATCTCGTTGTCTCCCTGCACATTTCCAATTCTAAGTACCAATCCTTCGGAATTGTGTCCAGTGTGTGTATGAATCTATGCATCCACTCTGTTTCTGGTACTAAACTCCATAAAGCCCTGCACTGTTCCACATGACCCACTGGATCACTCTACCCTGTATACTTCTACACAATTTTTTCTTCCTTGGTGCCAAACCTTATTTGCATGACTCTATTGCACTGTAACCAGTATTTCATTCCCTCTCTATGTGCATCCCACCATCTGGTGGATGTTTCTTTTAATAAAACATATAGTGCTAACAAAATTTATTGTTTGGGTACCTACAACTCAAATGATTTTACAAACATACTTCTATCGGTTAATCCATCATACCTAGGTGGATCACATAGCTATGTTCCATTGCAGCACAAGGATCGAGTGACATGAGCACATTTCCTGGTTGACACTTCATCATCCTATGTTTCCAATGCTCTAGATATTCTTCAAAATCTAAAACACATGAATTGATACTTCACCAACTCAACACACTATCTATTTTCAGGTTGACATAATCCTCCATATGTGTAATCATGTTATATAAATTATCAATGTCATTCCCTCTTGCTATTTCTATGTATCTCTTTCCTTCTGATGGGTCCAAGGGTGAAGTAACTTTCAAATATCCAAATTCAAATATCATCTCCCTCCTCTTCAAGTTCATGATCTCTTGGCTATCAAAATCCCATTCCAGTCCCATCAATGATGGATATGGTTGAATTTCGTCTATGATATCAATAACTTCAAAGTCTACCACGTTGCACACTCCATCTATGTTCACAGGTACTCCTGTCAAATGACCAATCATAACTATTTTGTGTTGATTCTCAAGCCTTGAATGAACATGAGACCATACCAACTTGGGTTTTCCCATCAACTCCCATGTCTTCTTAAGTAATAGTTTCATGTCAAAACCTAAGTCCAAGATAAATTTATTCACATCATACTCTCCAATCTGCACACTGAATTTGAATTCTTCATTGGTTCTCTTCCTTACGCAGTACCTGATTAACCATCCTTTGTGTGACAAGATTTTCCCTTCCTATGTTGAGTGATATAGTTCTCTGCAATATGTGTGCATTGTACATGGATTATGACAATCATTTTCCAAGTGTCCAGGTTGATTATAGTTATAGCATATAATCGGTCCTCTTCCTCCTCGACCAAAATTCCCTCTGCCTTGGCGTCTGCCAAATTTTCCTATGTTCCCTTGATTGAAACCTATTTTATTTTTGTATTGTGGACCCCCCTCTTTTGTTGCAAAATTTTCTTCCTGGATATTGTACATATCTGATGTGAGCTCTCTCATTAAGTCAAACATGTGACAATCCTTCTCCTCGTGTCCTACATATTTGCAAAAATTGAAAAACAAGTTCTTTGTCATACTCTGGTACTTCTATATTAGTGGACACTCAGATGGGTGATGGCCCCATTTCTTACATATCTTGCAGTATCCTCGTCTCGGTAATGGATTCAATGCTTCTATCGCCAAATACTATGTAAATGTTGGGAATTCGTCCTTGTGATAGCCTTCAGTCCTACTTTTTGTACACCATAATTGTTTTTGTTTCTCCTTCCCCTTTGTCAGTTCTTCCAGTTGAATTTTCACTGTAACCAACTGTGTCTGAACTTGCACCATTCATCCACTGTCTCCTACTGGAGATGACTCCAATTTCATAGCAATTTCTAGTGCCTCGAGCTATGATGTAACCTTATGTTGGATCAATGGTCTACGAATGTGTGATAGAATCCCTACAAGAACCATTCTTGGTGTTGTTGATCTAGGATATGGAAAGTTAATCTACCCATGACATCCTTAAATATCTGGTCGTAATCCCATACCAAATCTATTTGTACCTGTTTGATCTCCTTCAGTTCTGGGATGTACTATGACTTTGAATTTGGCTTCTTGAAATCCTTCAGCAGTGCTTCATTATTCTCTACCAAAGTCTCGGCCTATCCTGTAGGCATGGTGCTCTGCAACTTCATATACCATACTAGTGCACAACCTCTAAATGTTATCGCTAACTGTGCAATATTCACAACTTCATCCTATACGTTCTTTGTGGCCCAAATTGTCTCACATACAAACAAGTGGTGTTATGGGTCCTCTAACCCAATTCCTTGGAACTCATGTAGCCTAATAATATTGTCTACCCCGATCATGCTGCTTCATGTAGTCCCTCCTCTTAGTGATGCTAGTTAAATCTGATTATGTCTGCCACTACTCTGACTACTACTACTTGGTCCTCCTTGGCTAACTACAATTTCTTTTGAAAAATATTCAAACGTTATTTCTGATTGTGGTGTCTCACATGGGGTCATGGATTCAACACGGGATCATGTTTGAGTAGGAATTTCTAGCTCTTATATTATCAAAATGGATTGGAACACCTCTTCTTCTCTGATTAGGTATGGTACCTCCATGATTCAGATAGTGTGCAAGGCTCTCTCCCCTCCGGCTCACTGCAGGACTCTCCTTTCTCAGCCCCAACATGTTTCCTCTTGTACCTCCTCCCTCCCCGCAACTCTCCAAACTCATATCATTCCTCTGGTATATCCTCTTCTTTCATCCTCAGTCCCTTCCTGCCTCTTTCATTGCTTCCTTCCTTCTCTCAGACGATCCTCCTGTCATCCCCCAGTTCCCCTATGTTCTCAAACCCCTTAGTAGTCGGATTTCATTATCATCACATGCTCTTCACACAATAGCATATTTATCCAAGTACCTAATTATTTCAAGAACATCCTGCGTGGACCTTTGAAAAAGTCCCTTTCTATGACACTATATGATTGAATACAATCTACTGCAAACTCTGTAACATAACCTCCTAATATGCTATCCAAACAAAATTCAACTACTCGAGTAGTTGGGTTACTTACAGAATTCAGTTGTTTTACCAATTTAGGAGTCCAATTCCTCGGCACTATAGTGTTGTACCTTCTATTTTTCTCCAATAATATTTCTAGCCACTTCGTCAAAATAATTAGAAATTCGTTAAAGAAAATTTCATGCAGATATGTGAACACATACTTTTGTATCCATTACTTGTCATTCATCGGAGGGTTTTTTTTATCTTGTCATGCAAACTCTCGTTCCTTCCTTCCTAACCATGATGAGATCTCCTTCTTAGTTGGCCTCCAAAACATCCCCTTAATCACAAAGTCTCGGTCCCGACAATAGAACCATTTGTTGGTGCTATCATGTGCGTAGGTTGTAAGACCCAAGGTTTGGTTTATCTACAACGAACAAAACCCACCAGACACTGGCCCTTTCGGCATCACCTGCTTGTGCAGATGAAGTCTCACCCGAGGTATCTATTGGGACTGCAAGAACCAAGCTTCTGCACTAGTAAGGGAATGGGAGGCAATCGTTAGGTTCATTATTCCTTATTATATTATGCGCATAACTTTGTTATGTTCAATTATTAACCTACTCATTATTCAAATTACTATACTTATCATATTCCATATTACTGCATAGATTTGTTACTATCACGATCATGAACTTTCCACCATACTTAACTATCATACGAATCTATTCTATGATGCATGCAAATAGTATTCATAATCAAACATAGAATGACAGACAACACAAGGTTCTATAACATCTCTATATCATTATTTGCATCCATCGACTGCTACATTCAAGGACTCTGGAACTCGGTATCAATCAACACATAAAATATTATAACCTAACATAATACAATCAAACTAAATCAAATGAACCCTTAATATCCCAACCCGTTACATATTTATATATAATTCTAGGGCTTGAAACCCTAATCTGTTTATCCCAAAATATCCCATTATAATTCATGGCCAACTCAATTAACTGGTTGTTCCATGACTTTCTTCTGATTTTCAACCTAAATTCTACTTTTTTGTTGTTCTTTTATTTCTGGAATGTCGGGCTTTCATCCTTATGTTTTTCTTTATTTTCTTGTTTTAT
This sequence comes from Picea glauca, assembly GCA_000966675.3. NCBI lineage: Eukaryota > Viridiplantae > Streptophyta > Pinopsida > Pinales > Pinaceae > Picea > Picea glauca. Next base: position 472,504 of record JZKD02S2110227.1, read on the forward strand.
TCTCTTTCTTTATTATTATTTCTGCACACTATCTTGCTTCTGTTCATTGTCCTTCTGGGTGCACCCCATCTGTGCACTCTCTAGTTTTCCTTCTTCTTCCATGAAATTTTCCTATACTTAGGATTTTTTCAACACTATATCTAAACTACAAGACTATTTCCAAAATTGTTTGTCTAACAAGATACTTCCAATAACACAAGGAAATGGTATGAGTCCCCCCTAGTGAAAATTCATTGGAAAATTCGTATGGCTTTATCAAGGAATGCTTATGAAATAAAAAAATTATCCAATCTTTTAGCAATGCAAAACTCTCACATTCTCTTGTTTCTCAAATTTTGTGATAATTTTGTAGATTAAATATCCAATAAACCCACTTCTTCTAATTTATTGATAAAGTATCTGGACATGCAATCAACTTGAGCAGTTGGTCCCAAAACCTCATATGCTCCCAATGTGAAGTTTAAATCCACTCCTACCACAAACAGATCATTTTGATCCATTCCCTACTAAAAACATTATCCTAGTATTCCACCCTATCCAAATAGGGTCCATAAATATCAAAAAATCCATTTACTTTCCAAGGTTAAGATAAAAACAATGATTTCCCTAGGCCTAATGAAAAATCCCATGAATCAGTATAAGAAAAGGATCATTTTTTCCACCATGTAATGTTTCCCCTCAATCTCCCTTTGTGCATCAATATAACTCAATTCTTACTCCCTGGCATTTTTGAAAGTTCATGAACTACTCTTTCAATTTCTGTCATTAATTTGTGTAGGAAAATGATATATAGGTTATTGAAATCTATTAATATTTTTATGGACAATTTTTTTTAGGGATTGCTTATCTCTTAATAGTTTAGGATAAAAAAAATCATTTCAAAAAATACTTAGGGGAATTTTCTCTAAAAGGCCCAATCAAAGAAAATTGTTTTCCAATTTTTATTTATGAACTAGATTGTTTTTGAGCCAAAGACATATACAATTTTCTTCCTCTTCATGGTGCTTTTGTGTCCTCTTCTAAAAAGACCATATTATCACTCTATAATTTTCCTTGGCTGTGAAAGGAAAACTCATAGGTATATTGGAAGCTATCCCTTCTGGCCCAGAAAAAGTTCTCTGTTATAAATCAACACTATAAAGACTGATTATTTGATAAGCACAATATCGAGATCTTCAATTAAGCGAGGATTTCAAAATATGGTGGTAGGGTTGAGTGAAACATCCATTTGGAATGGAGTCATAATAATAATATATCAATCAGAGATTTCATAGCTTAACTGATGAACAAGTAGTTTTCAAAGTCAACCGGACATTAAAATTGTTGTAGTATGGTGGCCGAATGTAGGAGTACAATCCATTAAAAGAAGGCATCAAACAATGGATGAATCTTGCATTAATTTTAGAGGAACAAAGTGTTAATTTTAGAGGAACAAAGTGATAATATTTGAATGCAATGAAATAGAGAATCTCAGGATGAATTCTACATCATATACGCTCATTCAAATATTGAAGAAATTACATAATCATGAAATACACAGAAAGAGATACGGACCAGAAAATGCCATCACAAGAATATTTAAGAAACTATCCAATACTTCAGTTTGAAGATATTTATTAATATCACAAAGACAAAACAAATTCCAAAGGTCCTCTCTCAGATCTGAACCCCTTTCACCATCATTTTTTTTACAATATATAGATAAATATCCTTCCGAAGCTTTGGGATTCGTCAATTTCAAATTTTCCTAAATTAGAAGGAGTTACAACGAGATAATAACACACTTCAAACAAACTCCTAAATTCTAGGGTTTAATTTCTTGTCTAATTAATACATACAAATCGTAACAAAATTGCATGAATTCGGTGGAAAAATAGGTGGTATTTCTAGTCTTCATGATGATTTGGAACTTCCACTCCAGTTGGCAGTTGAATTGACTCATATCAAGGCTGACTATGCACTTTCACAACATCCTGATGACAACTCGCTACAAAAACCTCCTCCTTCAGCACTTTCGTAGCGTGTACAAGCTTGCTGCAAAAATTTTGTTTCCTGCCTAAAATGCTTACTAAAATATGGAATAATTCTTTGATGAAAATCCAATGCCACATGTTCCATGAACCTGAGCACAAATCGTGGATTTCCTCAAAGAATCAATGCAATTGTTATCCAGTTGACCATGTCTTCAACCGCTAGATCAAACAAAAGTAAACTAAAATTTAATCTCCTCAAAGCCATCAACCAAGAATCTATTCAACACTTGAGTATGTGGTTTTTGAATTCAAAATTTTATTCCACTCCTAAAAGCATCTGGCATAGTTCATCTTGAAGCTGAAATCTTGATCTTTGTAGCTAAGTTGAATTTATGTTCAATCATATCCCATGAAATGTTGGTCTCTGTAGCTCAAGCCACTCACGGCAGAGTTTTCAATCTGTAGCCACAAGTAGTGACATGATAGAACTCTGCAACTTAGCATTAATAAAAGGGCTTCTGAGACTCTCTATAAGAAATAGAAGAAACCTCTCTACTCTTGATAGATGATTTGTCATGTTTTAACATAACCCCTTAAGGTAATTTTGCAGCAACACGAACAATAACATTGTTTCTGCAAACTTTAACTTTGGTCGGTTCATGAGATTTTCTTGGATTCTCTTTAGCATTATCATAGCTTTTAAGAGATTGAATTTATAAGAATCTATTTGGGCTTGTTTCACAAATATATTCTCCTAAGGATTTGCAATTATCCAACATTCTAACCAGCTCCATCCATTTTTGTCTCACTCAATCTTGGAATAATTCATGTGTTTTTTTCAAATTGCTCCTCCATTGTTGATGGGATGTGATAACATGGGCTCCAATGGGAATGTTATCCTCCCTGTGAGGTATAAAAGAACCCGCTGACCATGTTCCTATCCATTGGGCGGTTCCCAACCTATGATACCTGCAACCTGTAACTTGTACCTTCTCCTGCTTGTTCCCATACCTTCAAGTGAAAACAAAATTGAAACTAAAACTACTGCATATTTGTACAAGCTGGAAATGCAAAATAAAACCAAACTACTCACTACCAAAGTCATATTGAAACTGTAATCTGACCACAATGTGAAAACTGAAGGAAATTCTTGAAACATCAATCTTATTTATGTACAAACCATCTTATTTTAATCTATTGAACATAATTGTTGGATCAAGTGATATGGAAGATCCAGTGCAACCAATCAAGCAAATGACTAGTGGGATGAATTATGCTCAAACTCTCTTCAAAAATAAAGAAAACTTTAAAATATGGCAAATTAAACTCCATTTTTAAATAATACTCACATTCCATGAATAACATAAAATCTCCCTTCATTGATGTTTCCAATAGACTAGCCAAAGGATCTACGAGAACACGATGAATTAGCTCTTCTAGATGAGCTAAAAGATTAAGACATTCTTCATTTATACTGACTGATTTTTCTTTTGTGTCTTCAAACTGATAATTTCCAAATAAAATATCAACAATATTCTTATCTTTCCTATCATCATTATCAGTGAAAACATTCATATGTTCTCGGACATTTTCAAATGTAACAACCAGATCTTGTATCTTTGAAATTTCATTTTGGTTTTCAAAAGGATCAAAGACAACTTTCCCTTCATCATTACTTTTCTCAAGTTCTGAATCATGGTTGTTATGTGTAAGTAGTGGTTCTTCATTTAAAGTAAAATTATTTTTCTCTTAGGTAAATGGCTCAGGAAAATATTGAAGAGTTTCAATGCATACAATTTCAACACTCTGATTTTTATAAGATTCCTCTTGAAACAAAGATTCAGAAGATGATTGATCTGAAAGAAAATTTGAATAGCTATCTGCATGTTTCTCTTCATCATCCAGAGGGAAAGGTACATGATTTTCAACATTAATATCTCGATCAACTTCATTTTCAGCCAAAGAAAAAGTTATCGTCTACTGGAAACTTTCATGAGCATATTGGCAACTATCCTCTTTTTCTTCCTGATGTTGAAAAGGATTTTCATAAATAACTTCCATAATTTATTCATCCATAAACTCTTTATCATCATAAAAATATTCCATATGCTTAATGAAGTTTTCAAAACGATCACAACAGTTTTCAACCAACAACAAAGAAGGATAATGTTCTTTATATTTCTCAAAAAATATTGTATGAAAATATTTAAGAGAATAAAGACTAGCAAGCAATAAATTTTCATACCATAGTTTTTCCTTTCCCTCCAAGGTGGCCATGAACATCTTCATCAAACAATATTCATGAAATTTAACCCCCGACTTATGTGTATGCATATGAAACTTGATCAACTGTAGAGAAACATGGTCTCCTTCTTCATCTTTAAACTTTGGCAAATAAGTTTGTCAATCTACACTAGGCATACGGTTTGGAAAAATAGGAACGTGTGAATGATTCATAAGAGCATACTTTACAGATTAAGAATCCATCTCAATATAGTGGGTTTCCAGTGATACTTTGAACTCTGGATTCTTATGAAAATGGAGTCATTGTGTGAATGATGTACAACCTTCTTGTGTCTGACTTCTTCTCACCATCAAAAATCAAATCTGGATTTCTATTATTTTCCCAAAGAAGATTTCACCTTCTCTCCCTGGAAATGGTGCCAAAATGTTATCACTCTATAATTTTCCTTGGCTGTGAAAGGAAAACCCATAGGTAACCATAGACCACTTGTAGATTGGAAGCTATCCCTTCCAACTAGAGAGGGCTCTCTCTTATAACTCAGCCACAAAAAAGACTGGTTATTTGTTAAGCACAATGGCTAGATCTTCAGTTGAGCAAGGATATCAAAATATGGTGGTAGGGTTGAGTGAAGCATCCATTGGGCATGGAGTCATAATAATAATATATCATCAAAGATTTCAAATCTTAACTAATGAACAATTAGTTCTCAAAGGAGATGTAGATAACATTCAACTGGACATTAAAATTGTTGTAGTATGGTCGCAGAATTAGGAGTACAGTCCATTAAAATAGGGCATCAAACAATGGATGAATCCTGCATTAATTTTAGAGGAACAAGGTAATAATATTTGAATGCAATGAAATAGAGCATCTCAGGATGAATTCTACATCATATACTCTCATTAAAATATTGAAGAAATTGCAAAATCATGAAATACACAGAAAGAGATACAGACTAGAAAATGACATCACAATAATCTTTAAGAAACTGTCCAATACTTTTGCTTGAAAATATTTATTAATATCACAAAGACAAAACAAATTCCAAAAGTCCTCTCTCATATCCGAACCCCTTTCACCATCATTTTGTTTTACAATATATAGTGAAATATCCTTCCAAACCTTTGGGTTTTAACAGTTTCAATTTTTCCTCAATTAGAAGGAGTTACAAGGAAATAATAACAGACTTCAAACACTCCTAAATTCTAGGGTTTAATTTATTAGCTAATTAATACATACAAATCATAACAAAATTGCATGAATTCGGTGGCAAAATAGGTGGTCTTTCTAGTCTTCATGATGATTTTGCACTTCCACTCCAAATGGAAGTTGACTTAAATCAGATCAAGGCTGATTGTGCACTTTCACAGCATCCTGATGACAAATTGCTACAAAAACCTCCTCCTTCATCACTTTCACAACGTGTACAAGCTCGTTGTGAAAACTCTATTTCCTTTCTAAAATGCTTACAAAAATCTGGAATAATTCTTTGACCAAAATACAATGCCACATGTTCCATGGACCTGGGCACAAATCGTGGATTTCCTCAAAGACTCAATGCAATTGTAATCCAGCTGACCATGTCTCCAACTGCCATATCAAACAAAATTAAACTAAACTTTTAGCTCCTCAAAGCCATCAACCAAGGAGCTATTCAACACTTGAGTATGTGGTTTTTGAATTCAAAATTTTACTCCACTTCTAAAAGCATCTAAAATAGTTCATTTTGAAGCTGAAATATTAATCTTTGCAGCTAAGTTGAACTTTTGTTCAAACATATCCCATGAAATGTTGGTCTCTGTAGCTCAAGCCACTCACGACAGAGTTTTCATTATGCAGCCAAAAGTAGTGACAGGATAGAACTATGCAAATTAACATTAATAAAAGGGCTTCCAAGACTCTTTATAAGAAATAGAAGAAACCTATCCACTCTTGATAGATGATTTATCATATTTTAACATAACCCCTGAAGGTAATTGTGTTGAAACACGAACAATAGCATTGTTTCTCCAAACTTTAAATTTGCCTGATTGATGAGATTTTATCGAATTCTCTTCAACGTCATCATAGCTTTTAAGAGACTAAATTTTACAAGCATCCATTTGGGCTTGTTCAACGAATCTATTCTCCTAAGGCTTTGCAGCTATCCAATGTTCTAACCAGCTCCAACCATTTTTGTCTAGCTCAATTTTGGAATAATTCATGTTTGTTTTGAAATTGCTCCTCCATTGCTAATGGGATAGAACATAAGAAATGGTTTTCTCATGTTTAATTGCACCCTCTTGTCTCATTTGTAGATTTGCACTAACTCCTTCGAGGGTTCCTTAATAATCACACCATCCCTCCTCAGATTATCACAGTTTGTTTTGGTGAATTCGATGTTCATCGATCCTTTTCTGCACAGCTAAGCCTTTAGTCGACATCTTCCACAGAGAATAGGCCTCAATTGGCGATCTCTTGTCAATGAATTACAACATATAAATTTCGGTGCTCAACATTTGTGCATGCTTTTTCCATGACCGGTGTGGCTTACCTCGACCTGCGAGCTTAGCGCTTAGATTGAGTGCTCCCTTTATAACTTGAGCTTGGCACTTAGTGAAGCATTGACTTGGAGATTTGGTTCAGACGATTCAATGATAGTTGTAGTATTTTATCTTAACGCAGTGTGCTCCTCGTGGCTTAACTGCTAGGTGGGAAATGCTTTTGACACTTCAACGTTGAGAACTCGATTTACATATGGAGATTTATTGACAAATTTATAAACCAATGGACTCTCCCTTCAAATCTTAGATCCTTGCGTGTCATTCAACCTTACCATTCATTTGACATTTGGGCATTAGGGTTTTGGTTTTATCATTTTGTTTGGAACCTTTTTATTGCTATGTGGGTATTTATCCCACATTAATAGGAAGAAAGCTTTTTTGTAGTCTTTATATACACCAACACTTTCTTCGATTACACGCGTTTGCTATGGTGTTTTCAATGCTTAGGTGTTGTCTTCTCAATAACTTAGAAGTGAGACCCGATGGTCAAGGCTCAAATACTTTGTCTCCTTTCAAATACTTTGTCTCCTTTGCCTTCATGTGGTTGCAGTTTCACTGTCAAGTGTTATGTAGGCTTTATAGTTTTTCCTGCATTTGAGATTGACTTGGATATTGGGCTTCAAGCCCAATAATTTAAAAACAAAAAACCAACAAACTGTTAAATACCTGGAAAAAAAAATTAGGCTTTAAAATGCCATATTCCATAAATTATTTTACAAAAAACCATAAAAATTTATATGTGATAACAGGATAGACCCTATTGTTGGCATGCAGTAGGAATACCCATGGTTAAACATGAATTTACCAACAAAACCCTCATATATTCACCCTTTTTGCATCACCCACAAGTAGGTGAAGTCTCACCCGTGGTATCTATTGGAACTGCGGGAACCATATTTTTGCAGTGATGAAGGGATGGGAGGAAGTTCTTACAACCATTATACCAAGAATTTATTCAAGATTCCTTATATCATGTGTGCAAAAACATAATAACATGCAACATATTTGTAATAACATAACATAAATCATATACACACAATAAATAGAACATCAAACACATCATAACACATAGACACCATGATTAATGTGGTTCACCCAAGATGGGCTATGTCCACAACGACCAACTTCTTATTATATTATTATTATCATCCATTACAAAATATGCGCACTGTGCTCATACATTATGTCTCATAAAAAAATCCCTTGCCATTCTCCTATTCACCTATGCACTAGCTATCTCCATATCCCTCTATCTCTATGTCGCTCTTTCACTCCCCCTCTATCCAAAAACCCTTACATATTTATACAATTACAATGGGGCTTATCCCATATTTATGGACCCAAAATTCCTAATGGCTTCCAATGGTCTTCCTTCTTTTGTGCACACCAATCCTGAAAGTGAACCAATTGTCTTTCCTTATTTTGTGCGTGTTGATGTTGTTAGGACCCTGAAATGTCCCTTTTTCACTACACCTTTTGATCATTCAACCTTTTCATTCCTAAGCTAAATGACTATTATAATGAGCACCAAGACCCTTTTTCCCAAGGTACGAACTATTCATATTGCTTTTATGCTTTCATTTACTTAGCATGTTTGATTGATAACGTTCACATATTTTACCCATAAAATAATTTAACTAATGATCAAAGTGTTAGAACAGCCCACTTTGAGAAACTCGCTATTGTCATAGCTATGCGCAATTCCTGGAAGCTGTTACAAGACTTCTGCAACAGATGCCCATCAATCCTGGAAGTTGTTACATGACTTCTGCAATGGAATCCCATCAACCCTAGAAGTTGTTACACAACTGCTACGACAGAAGCCTGTTAATCTCGAAATTTGTTACAACAAATGCCACCAGTCCTGTTGTGATACGACTGTTGCAACACCTGCTGATTAGAATGTTGGCTCACGATGTTGATGAAGGAGAATTCAAGATTTTGTATTAATGATATCTAACAAACAGCCTGAGAATCG
>JZKD02S2110228.1:9987-30080 GCA_000966675.3 Picea glauca
TTGGATCTTCCCTTCCTAGAATTCCCATGGTTCCCTGAGCCCTTTCCTCTATCCTTTTGTCTTCCCCTATTCTCCATGTTCAACGCATTACCTGATGTCTCACCTGTGCTTTTCTACCACATTTTCTCACTAAGGATAACACCAACAACATCATCATATTTTAAAGTATTTGAACCAGAGATAGAGTTACTTACAGCCATGACCAAGCCGTTCCATCTTTCTGGCAATGCACACAAGATTAGAAGAGCCCTGACCTCATCATCAAAGTCCACTTTTATAGAACTTAGTTGATTAGTAGCTGTATTAAAATCATTTAAATGATATGCAACAGACCCACCTTCCGACATCTTCATATTAAATAATCTCTTCAATAGAAATACCTTATTGGACACCGAGGGTTTTTCGTACAATTTGGCCAATGCGTCCATCAAACCCCTCATTGTCTTTTCTTTGGAAATATTGAAAGCCACCGATGCTGCCAGGCTCAACCGTATTGTTCCTAGAGCCTTTCTGTCAAGAATATCCCATTCTTCATCCTTCATAGCTGTCGACTTATTTGCTATTATGCCCAATGGTAGGAATAGATCCTTATGCTATAAATAGTCTTCCATCTGCATCTTCCATAACTAGTAGTTTTGGCCATTAAATTTCTCGACCCTAAACTTTCATCTTCTGACATTTCTCCCACTCAAACCAGGAACCCTCTTTTCCTGCGAGTTACCTTTCGCTCTGATACCAGTTGTTAGAAAAACAGGACTGTGGAGCAATAAAATAAAAAAAATGCAGAAACAAAACACAAAAGATACACAATACGACAGAGACACATATTTACGTAGTTCACCCAGTGTGGGCTACGTCCACCAGAGAAATTTCTAGGTCCTTCCTTTATTATTATCTAGCATATGAAGGGATACAACCTATAACAAACCTGTTGTAACTTCCTCTTCTTTCTCTCACAGTTTCCTATCTCAGAATACAATATTCACCATCAACCATAGTCGTAATACATTTCCCTCATAAAAGAGGGTTGCCTTCTAGGGAAAAAAACCCTAACATAATCTCTATCGTTAGATCTGCGACCTTATAATGAATGGTCCAGATTTACAATGAAATTACAATATACATTTACAAGGAAATTTTTCCTTCGGGGGCTTTGCCCCCAAACTCTTACTGGGGGCCTGCTTTCCCCCAGACCCCCTAGCCAGGGGGATAGCCCCCCCAGACCTTGCACCCCCTCTGCACTCTCTCACATGGAAGAGTGTACATACTTCTGGGGTGTAAATACTTCATGGGGTATAAACATGGTTGAAATTAAAATTCCTCTGAATCAAGAAGATAATCAGGCTCCACAACCAACACAAAGTAGGTTGGCCAATCACTTACCACCGATTTTAGAATTGTAGCACACTTGGTGACTTCTTCCACATTTTTTCCGAGTCCTTTAAGATTGTTGTATTCTGTCACCATGATGGTGGTTGTTTATTATTGGATTCTTTGATTATCAGTCCTTGCTAGGTGATATTATTGTTCTATATCTTCCTTTTCCTTTTGGAGACATTCAACTTGTTGTTGTTTTTCTATATTAGTTGTGATCATACTTTCAACCAAGTCTTTAAAACCCACCAAGGGGTTCTCCATTTCTGGAAGTTGCTATGTTCCTAAATGCTTGATGACCTTCTCTCTGCATTCATGTAGCATTTTCTTTTGATCCTCCTTTATTTTTGAAACCTGACTTCCTTATTTAAGAACTTTCTTCCACCTCTTTGTTGATTCTTTTGTAATTAGTTGATGTAAGTTGAAGAGGTGTTGGTCACATATTGAGGTGGGGTCGAATGTATTTTTGATAGCTGACCTAGACAGGTTGGATGATCATGTCACTTTAAAGGTAATTTGCATGAATTTATCTTTCTTACTCTTTCCTGATGTTGTTGTTGGACCCCATTCCTTCTCTTGATATTGTGTTGCAGGTAAGTGAGTCTAATCGACCTGTTCCCTTAATTTTTTTTCCTTTTGCTGCGTCTTCTTTGTTTATGTTTGCAAGGAAGACTACTGAGCCTGCATCTGACTTGATGTTGTATCCTTAGTCACAACATTTTGTGGGGAGTCTTCCTATCTATTTTCCTATTGTTATATACCAATACTATATCTGTAAATATGCTTAAGCAATAAACCAATAATAAACACCAAACCGTTCACTGAAACACTGAACATAAGAAATAGAGAAAACCCTTGAGGTAGGGTAACACCATATATTAATCTTTCAGGAAGGATAAAAATGCTAAATAAATAATTTCTTGTACATAAAAAATATTCTTCTTCATGCTTCAATACATTTCTTACACTTCTTTATATAACATTCTCTATCTTTTAGGAACATTCTAGAGAAGGAATCTTCTAGAAATCCTATTTATTATCTCTAACTACCATAGTGGACCTATTTTACCTTACATTGAATGGCCTTCAATAATAATACATAACCTCCTTCCCCTTGGGTACCTCCCATATTACCTCTCTAGGTATATTACATTCCACCCCCCTTGAGCATGTTTCATCTTCGAAACATGAGAAGAGACCATACAGTATGACTGACTAAGAAATTTAGCTAAATGGTACCAAGTATGACCATCCATCCATCCTAATGGAATTCAAACATGATGTCCAACTGTTTCTTTTCCACCCTGATCTTTCTTTGCATCATGCCAGTGTGGCCATGGGATTGGTTCTCTTGCATGATGTCTTCTTGTAGTGTTGGTAGTCCTCCATTCACCTCTTGATTGATTTCCTTTTTGGTTTCCTGTTGGTGCATGACTGTGTTGATGTGCACACCCTTGTGTTGATGAATGTTGGTTCTCGATATGATGTGGATAGTGATATACAACAACTGTAAGAATTGGTTCCTTTTTCTTCAAATCTGCAACCCCTTGTGCCTTGAAGTCGAGGACCTCCTTAGCTTCTTTACTGTTTTCTTCATGTGGCTTTGCTTCATCTCCTTTTGTAGACTCTGCCTCCAATTCAACTTTAGACTATGCAGTAACTTGTTTTATTTCCCCCATAGGCCCTTCTTGCTTACTAAGAGACATATCCTGCAATGTGATTTTATTTTTTTTGTACCAAATCTTTAGAAATTATTTTGCACATTAATATTAACTGTACCAATTGATTCCATCGAAGGATATCCAAAAACAGTATCCACATCAACCATATCTATAGCATGAAAATCAAAATGAAACACATATTTGTCCATGGTGATCTTCAAATCTTTAAAATTTTGAATATTTTCACCCTCAACCTGTCTGCTTTGAATATTCTTGGTATTAATTTGCAATCTATTAACCAACAAAATATTGATCAAATTATGCATGCAACTAGGGTTAATAGAAACAATGATATTTTCTTTATGAATACAACCAAGAACCTGTAATATAGATTTTCCACATGAAAATAAACATTTGGTTATTTCTGTATCCCTACTCTTGTCATGAGACCACTTTTCTAAAGGAACTTGGTCAAATTCTTCATCAGAGAGTGCCATCATTTTTCTATAATCAAGTGATTGCCACCAAATAGCCGCATCACCTTGTAAGAATAAATTGACTATACATCTCCAATTATTTTTCCAAATTGACTTCTCTTCTTTTAGAAATTATTCAATACTAAGGCCATCGTTTTTTCCAGTAAAAATCATATTGCTTAGAGAAATATGAAACAAACACTAGGGTTTATAAAAGAAACTGATTGTGCAAATCTCGCGGTTTTTTTTTTTTTTTTTTCCGGAAAAACCCTGAAAAATTGTCGAATTTAAAATGCTCATAACTTTACTTCCCAGAATCTATTTCGACTGATGTTTTTTTTTAAGTTAGGTATTTTTACGAGAGAAATTCATATATCCAAGTTGTTTCTGCAAATTTCTCTCATAAAGTTTCATATCTGAACTTGAAGTGTGCCGCCCCCTTTTTACCCCTTTAAAAATCTACAAAATGAAAATAAAAACTTCTTCCCTTCTATGGCCAAGGAAAGAGCTATGATACCAAATTTTATATACCAATACTAGATCTACAAATATGCTTCAGCCATAAACCAATGATAAACACCAAACCATTCACTAAAACATTGAACACAAGAAATAGAGAAAACCCATCAGGTAGAGTAACACTATATATTAATCGTTGAGGAAGGATAAAACTCCTCAAGCAATACTTGTTTGTACATCAATAATATTCTTCTTCATGCTTCAATACATTGTTTACACTTGTTTATATGGCATTCTCCATATTCTAGGAACATTCTAGAGAAGAAATCTTCTAGAAATCCTATTTATTATCTCTAACTACCATAGTGGGCCTTATTTAATACTATGGTGGACCTAGTCCACCTTACATTGAATGGCCTCCACTAATAATACATAAACTCATTTCCATTGGGTACCTCCCATATTACCTCCCTAGGTATATGGGTACATCTGTCATAATCTCTATTGGTCCCAACTAAGGAATATTAACATCCTGGGTGTTGATTTCTTGAACTTTGACTTGTTGATGACCGAACGACTACTTTATATCTTCAAATAGACGGTCTGGATGGATTGGTATTTGATCTACCAACTCATGTTGTTGTGAAATTTAGATTATCTGAGTCAACTGGATTGGTATTTCTTCAATCGACTCAGGCTACTATGGTCTGTTGATCTCGATCTCCTCTTCGACCAATGTAGATGGTGGGTCCAAATTAGTTGCTTCTGACGACTCGACAATTACAATTTGTCTCTTCTTCTTCTTTGCAGGTCGTTCCTTGACTATGGCTACTGGATCAACTAGTGGGGATTCTCTTTTCAAGTCTATTGTCGAGTCAGTCACTCTCCTTTTTCCTGGTGTCGGCTTCATCTTGAATTCTAATTATGACCGGTTATTTGCGACCTTATCTGGAGTTACCACAATGGTCAATATTTTGTGCATCTTATGCCTCCATTCTCTCCTTGTTTCAATATACCAGAGTGTATTTTTTTATTTTTTTGACCTACTGCTTTTTTACTTTATATTTTTCCATGGCTTCCTTCATTCTAGGTCCGACTGATGAGATTAAAATTTTCTTCATTGTAGCAGTCTCTTGTCGGGTCTGCTTCTCGTTCTTCTTGATTTTTTCTGCAATTTTGTGGGTGATACTAGTCATCTTTTCTTGAATGACGGGGTCCTTAAAGTGGATACCTCCAGTCGACTGAAAAATCTCTCACCATATTTATTCTGTGTTGAAATATATTTCTTCGACTCCGAATGTTGTTTTCTCTTTATCTTTTTTTGTTGGATGCTTTCTTTTTCTGGGAAAAGGCCATGCAGAAATGATTGACAATGATTCTAAGTCTTCAAAAAATGGTACTACATATACTTTTCTTCTCTTTATTCCTCCTATTTAGCGTCAGTGAGGGGAAATCCAAGATATTTCTTAGCTAGCACACATGCAGGTCTTGTCGCACATTAATTGTAGCGGTTTCCACTTGGATTTCATTCGTGTCAAGTCATCCCAAAGTTATGTTAGTGGCTATGCACCGGTCTTATCCATTGTGTCAAGCATTAATGTTTTTGTCAGGTTCATCGGTCCTTTCTTGTAGTGTCTTAAATGTATTTTCCTTTTGGGAGTAAAAAAATTTCATGGTCGGTGTTTTCTCTTTCTTAGTCGACTAAGTCTCCTCTGTTGATCTACGGTCAATACATGGTTCAACCAACTATTTCTTTTGTATTGTCAGGTTTCCTCTTGTTGGTTCTTCTTAGCCGATGTTCTTGATAATTATCGTGTTTGTCTATTTTATGGTAGCCCCTCTATGATGGCTTCGCTCGCTTTAACCTTGCTCACTTGATCTGGATCTGCCTTGATCAATCGACTGTCTCTTGATGAGGATTTATCATAAGTCTGGAGATGGAGTTGTGTGTCGATATATTATTCGTCAACTTTCTCTATGGCTTAACCATGGGCTTCTTTCTCTATCCATTCTACTTTTCCTTTAATTTTTCTTCCAAGATTTGGAACTTCTTTAATCCTTAGCTTTTCCTATAACAATTTCTTGTACTTGAATTATTTATAGCTGAATTTTAGATTTGTTAATATAAAAAGTATTTAGTACTTGATACTATTATTAATCTACATTAATCTACTTAAAAGTCGACCGGATTGTTATATTTTTAATTATGATCGCTCCCTGTTGGCATAATTTTTTACAGACTTTCCTAACAGGGTTTCTCATCTCTATGTATTATACTTCTTTAAATGAGCACCGTTAATTAATTTTTTAAATGGATGCCCCAACAAAGTTAGGAGTTGAACTGTGCCTATTGATCAAATATCTTCTATAACATAAGGACCAAACCATGTTTTCTCTAACTTCCTTGGTTTTCCTTTGATTTGACTGTCGTATAGTAGAACTATGTCTCCATTTTTTTATCTCCTTGTTTTTTAGATGATGATCATGCCATGATTTTTGTTATTATTTTTGAACTTCTTGGTGGTGCATTACTATTAATATTCCTTCTTCCATCTTTTTCAATTGGTAAAGATGATCCTTCCTACTCCTGTCTTGGTTGAATTTAGCAACAGTTGCTACTCTTTCTGAATTGACCCAAGAGTGAAGTGGTATCACAACTTCTTGTCCATAGACAAGTTTAAATGGAGTTTTTTTTATTTTTCTATAAGCTAGGCTTAAGCATGAAGTTAATTCCAATTTTAGCACTTTACTTAAACCATAGACAATTTTTTGCATCAACCAAGATCACAAGAAGAAACACCATGCACAAGTACACAAGAAGTATCCTGGGAAACCCTTCTCAACAAGGGAAGAAAACCCAACCAATCCTTTCTATATTCTTCAAGATAAAGTCCTCCATCACCATAAAGAATTAGCACAAAAAAGGGTTCTTCACAAACCCTAGAAGACTAACACCCAAGAGAGGTGCGCACTTTTCCCAAGAACAAGTGTTTGCTAAAATTTCCAAACTCACACTTGTGATATGATTCCTCAATGGGGAGTTTACCTTTATTTATATTAGAATGAACCTATCAATAGTAGTGTCTATTGGAAAAACAGGGCTGAACTCAATAACTCATAATACAATTAATAATTACCATATTAATTATCTTTTACATTAATTATCTTTCACTTTATGGTGGGGATGGCATGTACTCTTTACATCACAAATAGGGTTATAGGTAAGTCTGACTCTTGTACAATATAGCAAGGGATCTCATACACCCACTAGTGCTCAACCAATAGGGGCACAATCATCTGTTCTCAAACACAGGGATGTCCATATCTCTATCTCATTATGTCTCACAGGAGAACCACACTCACTAGTGCTCAACCACTAGGATCACGTTCACTTGTGCTCAGCCAAAAGCAAATCCAACTCAACAGATCTTGTTTCTCAATGCGTTACAAAAGAGAATCATATGGATTATCACATCATCTCAACTCTCTGCACAGAGGAGGCCAATACATCATTTCATCTTTGTCTTAGAATGATACACCCAACTCATGGGATTCCCCACATGTTCACTTGTGCTCAACCACAGGCAAATCCAACTCAACAGATCTTCTTTCTCACTGTGTTACACAAGAGAATCATTTGAATTATCACATCATCTAAACTCCTTGCACAGAGGAGAACAATAAACCCATCACATGGGATTCTCACCCCACATAGGGCACACAATGTTTCATCTTCATTTGAGAGAGGAACATATGACCAACTCATTGACACACCCAACTCATGGGCTTCCTCACCCCACACAAGGGCACACAATGTTCCTTTTCCATATCAGAGAGGAACCACACACCCAACTCATGGGCAGATTGAACTCATGGGATTTCTCTCAGGCTGACTCACTCAGTCTTTGTCTTGGAGGATGTCTCATGCAACTGTAATCATCAATAATCCCTCTCATCTAGGGAGGAGTTATCCATCATGCCAAGCCTCGTATTGAAGTAATCGAACTTCATCTTTGCTGTAGTCATCAACACTCCCTCTCAGCTAAAGAGGTATTCTCCACCAAGCTAGTTTCTCATGTAAGTACTTGAACTTCATATTGGCAAGTAGTTTGGTGAAGATATCTTCAATCTTCTCATGTGTAGGAAGGTACTGCACATGTACTACTTTCCTCTACACCATGTCTCTAGTATAATGATATTTTATCTCAACATGTTTCTAACACAGGGTTCTCAAGGAGCTTCACACAATTCTGGTTATAATAGAATCCATATCATGATCAAAATCAATATGTCAGAGGCTTGTGAAGCCACACTGCTTCGAGGACTGCCACACTCGATGCTATATATCCTGCTTTTGTGGTACTCAAGGCCATAGAGCTTTGTTTCCTACTGCACTAAGAAACCATGGAAAACCCCAAGGAAAAAAAAACAACCATATGTGCTCTTTCAGTCCACTGTACTCTGTGCCCAATCTGTATCGGCATATCCCTGCAAAATCAAGGTCCCCAATGGAGGCATATCTTAGGACATATCCAACTGTGCCTTGTATATATATCTCAATATATGTTTTACCGTTGTCTAGTGAGTCTATCTCGGCTAACTCATGAATTGGCTAAGTACATTCACTGCATATCATATATCGAGTTTGGTGTTAACTAGATGCATCAATGATCCAATGAGCTGTGGATCAATCTTGTTTGAATCATCATCATTCATTTTCTTCCAATCCATCACCATCGAAATATGCATGGATTTTCATTTAGTCATACTAAACTTCTTTAATATCCCCATTGTATATGTTCCTTGACTCAAGGAAAAATATCATCATTCCTCTGTCATACTTCTTGTTCTAAGAAGTAGTGCATCATACCCAAATCCTTTATATCAAAATCAAAATTCAAAGCTTACTTGTATCCAACAACAAGGCTTTCTAAATAAGTCACCAAAATCAGGCTCTCGTCACCAACAATGTAATAATATAAGTTTGGATCAACAACACTCTTGATGAATCCCAATATCATCACGAATCCATCCACCTGATGTAGTTTCTAACTCATGGATGGTAGTACGGATGGAAGTGTATCAGACTTACTGGATCAAGTGTCTCATTATAGAAAAATCCCTCTATTCATGGGAATCCTCTAGCTATAGATCTCTCTTTGTATTTCTCAACACTTCCATCAACTGCATGCTTGATCTTATGGATCCACTTGGAAGCCATCACAAAATTCCCTTCTGGTCTCTGAACAATATCTCATACATCATTATTTAATATATATTGGTATTCTTTTGTCATGCCATCTTTCCATACCTGTTCACCTATCACTTCTCCTTGACAAGAAGGCCCAGAATAAATGAAGTGGCTCATGACTGAGGGGTAGCTCTAAAATCTCTTTTTATCTCTTGGGATGTGCCTTGAGGGTCTTGTGTGTCCCTCTGCCTCCTGTAGAGTTTGTTGAGACTAGGCAGGCCTTTTATTCCCTACTGCAATATCTCTCGAAATATCAACTGGAGCAACTGGATCGACTGGAATAACGTGTGTCACTCTGAACTGTTGAAGGGGGAGAAGGTATTGTCTTACTTTCAATCTCTATATGATATTCTATGGATCTTTGACAAACTATATCTTCTTCAAAGGAAACATCTATGCTTGTCTCAATTTGTCTCTGACCAAATATGTAGATCTGATATGTCTTTGAAGATTCACTTGTTATCTCATAAATGTGTCCTTTCTCCTTGAAGGGTACAACTTGGACCTCTTCTCTTTGGGTACATGAAAAAACTTGGGAACCCAAATATCCTGAAGTGTTCAATCTCGGGCTTCACTTTGGTGAAGGATTCTTCATAAGTTATGTTTCTTCAAAATATGGTGAAGACTCATGTTCTGAACATATACTGTGTCATGCATGCTTATGCCCATAGAATCATAGAAATATTTTGATCATGCATTATTGCATTGGTTGCCTAAATGATGGTTCTATTCTTCCTCCTCAAATAGTTTTGACTCCCTCTGAATTCTATAGTATAACCATCTTCCTTTGTTGTTAACCTGTCTGGAACAAGAAAACAAACGAAAGGAAACAAAATAATAATATCTCCTAAAGGAGAATAATGAGTACATCTCTAGAATCAAAACAATTAAAGGATTGTTTTCACACCTATTTGTAATGTAGCAAACCTTAGAAATGTAGTTTAGAGGCATAATAATTAAAAAAAATCAAACCTAGAGTCTTCACTTCCAATGTGTTTTTCCTCTGAATGCACTGAGATCCCTCTGGATCCATGACTTCAACAAAGGTTCCTTCCTCCTGCAATTTCCCTCATGACAATGATACAAATAATATATACAAGTGCATACCTAAGGGTGCTGATATGATTTCTCCAATGGCACCTAGATGATCTCTGTCCTTTGATATTTTGATGAAGAAGGTAGTCACAGTGCCACTTTTTGTTATTTTTTTTATTTTGAATTTGGCCCTTCAATGCAAGAGCTTGAGTAGATGATTGGCTTCCTTGTCTTGACGTTGTCTTCCTTCCATTCATCGATAACTATCTCTGGTAAACCTTTTTTCTTGTATCACCCACAATAAGTCTTCCTTTGAAGTCTTGTCTTCTAGGAACTTGAAGTTGCTTGATCCATCAAGCTTATCTTCCATCATAGTTTTGTTCATCATATTTTTAGATTCTTCACAAACCCTTGTCAACTGGTCTAGAAAACCTAACAGCTAGGCTAGGATAGTAATTTTAGGTTTTTTGGACTTATGATTGCCAACAATAATCCTTTGAAATAAAGGAGAGAATTGGTGATCTTGAAGAGCTCCTTTAATGAGTTGCATAAACCCTAATTATGAATTTTCTGCAGAAATTAGTGAAACCCTAGAAACACTAGGGCCAAAAAGTCAAAATGCTCAGAAATGCAATATGAAGCTTGATGGAGGTGTGTTGGAGGAGGTTGTACAATCCTATGCACTTTTTCTCCCCAATGTCCAAGTGGAAAGTGTTGAAACTCCTCAGAAAGTTAGGTCGTATGGATTTTATTGAAACCCTAGGATGATCATATAGTTTTGCAGAGGAGTAAGGATGACTGAAATTTTCTTTTGCAATGGGCTATTCTAGACCTATGCTCCGAAACCATGTTGATTTTTCTATAATCTAGGATTAATCATGAATTTCATTCCAATTTTATCATTTTACTTAAACCATAGACAATTTGTTGCAGCAACCAAGATCACAAGAATAAATACCATGCACAAGTACACAAGAAATATCCTGGGAAACCCTTCTCAACAAGGGAAGAAAACCCAACGAATCCTTTGCTATATTCTTCAAGAGAAATACCTCCACCACCATAAAGAACTAGCACACAAAAGGGTGCTTCACAAACCCTATAATACTAGCGCCCAAGAGAGGTGCACACTTTTCCCAAGAACAAGTGTTTGCTGAAATTTCCAAACTCACAGTTGTGATATGATTCCTCAATGTGGAATTTACCTTTATTTATATTAGACTGCACTTGTCAACAATAGTGTCTATTGGCACAAAAATACTGACCTCAACAACTCATAATATAATTAATAATTATATTATTAATTATCTTTCACTTTATGGTGGTGTCGACCTATACCCTTTACATCACAAATAGGGTTACAGGCAAGTCTGACTCTTGTACAATATAGAAAGGGATCTCATACACCCAATAGTGCTCAACCACTAGGATCACATCCATCTGTTCTCAACCACAAGGATGTACATATCTCTATCTCACTGCGTCTCATAGGAGAACCACACTCACTAGTGATCAACCACTAGGATCACGTTCACCTGTGCTCAGCCACATGCATGTCCAACTCAACATATATTATTTCTCACTATGTTACACAAGAGAATCATTTGGAGTATCACATCATATCAACTCTTTGCATAGAGGAGGCCAATAAATCATTTCATCTTTGTCTCAAAATGACACACCCAACTCATGGGATTCCCCACATGTTCACCTATGCTCAGTCCCAGGCACGTCCTACTCAAAAGATATTCTTTCTCACTACGTTACACAGGATAATCATCTGGAGTATCACATCATCTCAACTCTCTGCAAAAATGAGAACAATAACCCCATCACATGGGATTCTCACCCCACACATGTCTCACAATGTTCCATCTCTATCTCAGAGAGGAACCATACACCCAACTCATGGGCACACCCAACTCATGGGTTTCCTCACCCCACACATGGGAACACAACATTCCTTCTCCATGTTAGAGAGGAACCACACACCCAACTCATGGGCACACCCAACTCATGGGAATTCTCTCAGGCCGACTGACTCAGTTTGTGTTTTGGAGGATGTCTCACATAGCTATAATCATCAACAAGTTTGTCTAGTCAATCGCTTATAAGAAGATTTGTATGCCCATACAACTGTAGGGATTTTGTTGTCTTAGTCCTTCCTGTCGATGCCACAAATTTTAATGAGTCCTTTATGTAGTGTCTTGTTGGCATAGGGGCAGACACGGGGTTCAACTCTTACAACAGTGCACCAACAAAACCCTAACTACCAACCCTTTCAGCAACACCTACGAAGCAGATGAAGTCTCACCCGAGGTAGAGGCAGGGGTGGTTGAAAGACTTAGGTGTCTGCAACCTTAGCTGGGACACAGATCTGTGATTTCAACACTTAGAAAACACTTAGAATAGTTCATTCATCAATATACATTCCTTATTATACTTCGCAAAAGGTACATAGCATCGCAACATTCACTTAGATCTAAGATTCTAGCACTTAGCAAGAGTAAAACAGATCAAATCCAGTAGATCAACACTAATCATATTCATATATATCAGATCTAACATTCATTCACATCTCATAAGAGAAAATAAAGAATAGATCTATCCAATCTAATCTAATCACTTAGTAATACAAAACATATAAGAATAAGCACAAAGAACAACACACAATATTTATGTGGTTCACCCCCACCCTAAGGCTACATCCACCAACTCTTCTTCTGTATTAGCTTCAGTCAATCAGGTTACAACATAGAGCTTATCAAAATCCTACTCTGCATAGGACAAGAGATCTACGTGCACCTCGTCGGATCCTCCTTCCCTGAGTAGATCTAGCATAGAGCCTCCTTACAATCTGTGCACTCAGCACTTACAATACTTTCACTCAGCTCTGCAAGTTTATCACATAGATCAACTCTTAGCACTAAGTCACTACTAACTTATCTTTTTAGCCTCTTCTTATATAGCCTAGACTTCTACTTATACATTTACAAAAGTGGGCCTAAGCGTGGGTAAACCCACGGGCCAACATCCCAATCCCATTACATTATCCCCCAAAACCCAAAAAGGACCCAAAGTAGACCGAGATCCCGTGATCTCTTCTTTGTCTTGCAAGCTTCCTTAAATAGGGTGTCGAAGTCCAAAAAATGGTAAAATATGACCAAGTATCTCCCAAAACTTGGTCAAGGGCCAATAGGCCCCCAACACTCACATGTGACTCATCCCGTTTCACTCAGGTCTGATCAATTCTGCTTCAAACACCTCGAGCTTGGCTCGAGCTGCTTTGACCTACTACATTGCAACTGCTTCTTTCTCGATGAACTCCTGGATGAGTGAAACATTCACTGGCCTTTATAGGCATTGCTATGATGAATTCACGACCTGTTCTAGCTCTGTTCCTTGGTTCTCGATCTCTATGTATAGATGACATGCCTTATCCTGCAAAGGTTGAAGTTGTTGAGTTACTTCCATTACCTTGCTTAGGATTATATGGATCTGTTGTTGTGCTATGCACTGCTCATGATGCCATTTCATTTTCTCTATGGGTGATAGGGCCTTCAACTACACCTATAGCTTTTCGGCTTCATGCTTTGCCTCCTGGAGCTGCGACTCCAATTTGTGAAACTCAAGATTCTTGGTTAGGTTTTCATGTATGTGCACACTTTTGCTACTTAATTGTTTTCATTCCTCAGTGAGTGCTTTAATCCTTTCTACTTTTCTCCAGGCAGTCATTTCTCGATGGTCTCGTTCTTCTTGTGAGGTACTTGGTATGGTCTGAAGCTCTAATTCTACGACTCTTTGTTGAAGTTGTTGGATAACTTCAACAAGCTTCATCACTTGGCATTTTAAGGGTTCTTCTGCTTTTTTATCTAATGCGGTCACAGAGAGAAATGCTCTATTGACTGCTTCTTCGATCCCAATATGCTTCATGAGCAACTGCTCCTTTTCGTTTTGGATCTTCGCTCTATCTTCTTCAAATTTTTCTTGGAGAGTGTCCTTCTCTTGTTGCATATCTCAACGTTGCTCGATGATTTCCTCCTATGCTTTCTTTAAGGCCTGGGTGACCTACATGGTTTCTTCCTGTGCTTTTCGAAGGTATGCTTCGACTATGGAAGCAATGTTGCGGAGTTGAACTGGTTCATCTCCCTCTTCTGTTGTTCCTTCTGTCAGGGTCACAGTGGAGACTGCATGGCTAGACCGAAGTGCCTGCTGCACTCCTTGGAGCTCTCTCTCAATTTTGTTGTACATTGCCTCTTCTTGGCTTCCTGATTTTTTTTTATTTGTTCTATAGCTTCGTTCATAGTGGCGAGGAGGAAACTGAAGTCATCTGGGGTGAGCATGGTGTTCATCTTAGTTACAGGGGTTATAGGTTTTTTCCAGGAGGAAGGTTTTAGAGGTGAAACCTTCCTTTTCTTTGACGAGTCCTCTTTGTCTTCTGGCCTTTGTTCAACTTATTCACCATTACCTTCTTGCTTAGGTGAAATTGATGTGGTCCTTATAGATCTACTGTCTATATCCTGTATTTCCTCATCCTTCTTCGTCTTCGTTGTTTTCTTCATCTTACTAGGCCTAGGTGTATCATGTGCAGCTTCTGGGCTGTCGATGTCGAACAATTCTACGGGGTCTACTGAAACAAGGAGGTTTGCCGACCATTCCTTGGTGATTTCCTCCAGGTCTTCTTATGTCATCTTATAATAAGACTGTAGCTGCTCTTTTTTCTCATCAACGCGTGCTATTATGATGCAGACCCCTGACCCTCGGGCCAAAGTCCACACAGGATCGCTCCTTCCTATCGGATCCATAGAACTGAAATGGTTCTTTGTCCTTACTTAAGACCTCATGAACCCAATCCATAGGTACTTGTATGGAGACTCGACCTATTTGAACATACACCAGGCATGAGATTTCATCTCCTCACGACATTTGAATATGACCACCTATCTTTTCCCAAAATGGAATTTTGGGTTTCGGGACTCCCTGAGTCTTGATGTCGAGAACCTTTGACTTCTCAATCCTCCAATCTTTGAAATGTTGAAATGTCGAAATGGAACTGAACGATGATTATCCCCCTGGGCCATACCTCAATCCATGTGACCACTTTTCCTCGTGACCACAGTCTTCTTTGGGGTTTTCAACATCAAGTGCCCCGACTCTTAGTTATTGGGATTGCCGAAGTGTCCATCCCTGAAATGACGAAATCCCGATCCTGGCTTTCTCCTCCAAAGCTTCATCTCCTCAGCTCGTAGCATTTCGTGATTTCAGGACTTCCAACGTCAAAACGTCTAGCCTCATATCCTCGAAACTTCTGAAGTTCTGAACCCTGAAATACCAATCCTAAGTATGGTCACAACCCTACTCCTCTCTTATGTCTTGTTCCATGACTTCAGGATTCTCATCCCCAAGAGTCTGGATTCCTTGTCCTCCAGGACTTCCGAAATTTTGAATCCTGATATTCTGAAATGCCGAAATGGCTGGTCTACGACTATTACTCTGAACGCTTTCAGAGTTTCGCGTTTCGGGACTTTGCAATTTTTGTTGCACCAATTCCTTGACCCTTTGATCTCCTGGTATCTGGAATGCCAAAATACCGAATCCCGAAATGCTGAAACTCCACTCATGAGGGAGATCAATGGCTCTGAGCCTCCCTTGATCCGATGGCTCTGATCCTTTGGGGATTTCGTGGGTCAAGAGTCCCAAACTCTTACCCTTTGCATGCACGGTACCCAGAATGCCGAAATGCTGAAATTTTAGTCTATGTCCCCCTTGAACCAACGACTACGATCCAATTGGATCGACAGCTCGCATCGTTTCAGGAATTTTCCCGAAACCTTGACCGCTTGCCACGTGTCCTCTTGTTCGATGGTCACGATGCTTTCGGGACTTTGACAAGTCCTCTTCTTTTCACATGAGGGTTAAAACTTGTGATCCTTTCCCCAGATTCGATGGATATCGGCTATCTGCGCAAGATCTGACGACCTAGATATATTCCTTCCCTATGTTCTCTTCTGTTGCTGCCTGGACGTGAAACTCGACGATCCAGATCTCGCTTCTCCAACTCCAATCCAACGGTAGTTGTAGCTCCCTCATGAGCTAGTTATTCTTCCTTCCCTTGGAAGATTTCCCAAGTTTCAAAGGCCTCAACCTTTGCTTCCTCCGTGAAGCCTATTCCTTGGCTCTCGCCTGCGTTCTAAGGATGTTATCTCTCCTGAGCTTCGGGACTGTGAAACCTCGAAGGGTTTCCCTGACTTCCTGCACTCCTTGCAGCTATTTCTCTGTGAACAAAGGCATTGTTTCTCCTGAGCTTTGTCTTCCTTGAATCCTTAAAGGATTTTTCAACCTCTGAACTCCTTACAGGGTCCCTACACACATGAAGGTGTTATCCGTTCTAAGCTTCTTTGTTGCTCAATCCTCTAAAGTATCTATCCCTTTCTCTCCTTGAAAGGATGGAAATGCCCTCTTGCAACTTCCTTCTCAAGCACTCCTTACTGAACCTACAGGATGTTCAGTAACCCTGTGAAGGTATTCTTCCTTGGACGCTTCTCTATTCCATAACTCAAAGGAATTCTCTTTGTGCACACATGCACCTATTCAATTCCCTCTAGGCAGAGCCTCCTAGAATCCTCAGTGATTATGTCTTCTTCTCCTGTGCATTATATGCACCTTCTCAATGCCCCCTTGGCAGAGCTTCCCCAAAATCCTTAGTGATTCTGGTTTCTCTTTGAACTCACAATAAATTTCTCTTGTGCACCCTGTGCACTTGCTCAATGCCCTCCTGGTATAGCTTTCCCATACTTCCTCAGAATTTATGTCTTCTCTGAACTCAATATAGAGTTCTTCTCCTCAATGCAACCCATGCATCTTCTCAATGCCCTCCTAGCAGAGCTCTATAGAACTCCTCAGATATTCTTTATTCTTCTGTGATTTCCTCTGCATAGTCCTACCTCCAAGGTATTCAACAACCTTGAGGATTCCTTCCTGAGCCTAAAACTTCATCTAGTGTACCCTCCTGGCACGTCCTTGCCCAAATTTCATAGAATTCAGGAGTGCATCTAGGCACTGGCTTTCAGAACCCACATCGTTTTGTCACACCCCTTGGTATGAAGCCTCAAAGAACCCAACTTGAAATCAAAGAAATCAGCAGACAATGAATTCTGTCTATCCCTGCAAATGGACACCTACAACATACATCTACAATATATAATGAACACATGAAAACATTCACACAACATAGAATGTCATGCAGGAAAAACTGTTGTTTGTATTAATGTAAAATGCCTTTTTTTTACAATGTGTTCGAGCTCAGACTTTGACAGAGTCTTGACTCCTTCTCTCCTCTCTATCTATGCTACTCTCACAGACTCTCACGCAGAGCTCTCCTAACTACTTTTTTCAAAATAATATCCAAGATATTTTACATGAGAGGGCTCTTCGAGCTCTTCCCTCCATCTCACCTACTCTATTTAATTACATTAACTTTACATTGAATGGGCTGTCTAGTCTAGATTAGAGCTAGATCCAACCTTACAACCATTAAAGGTTACTTCTACCTAATGCCTGTTCAAAGGCACGACTTTGGCTCTACCAGCCTTACATACATTTAATACAATTTCAAATTCAAAATGTGAGAGGACTGGTGCCTCTCTTCCTTGAATGTGCTGAGTGGGCTGGCTGGTTGGTGCATGGATGGTTGGACTGATGCTCTTGCATCATATTATGTAAATGAAGTGGTGGTCTGCACTGAACTTCATTAAGGGACTAAACCTGAAGAGGGTATTTGAGGTTATCCAAGGCTCAGACTGGATGGCACGCTTGAACTGATTGTAGTAGGTGTGAAATATGACATTGGATGGTAATTGTTTTCTCATATCATTAGAGTACCATAAGGTACTGAACTTAGTGGCTAAGGGATAAAAAGGGTTGAGGTCTGGGAAGGTTGAATCTTCCGGTATCTCCCATGTAACGAAAGCTATAAGCATCAAGAGCCAGCTAAAATGGAATTCATGCCCCTAATCCTGGGCTTCTCTGTAGTCGATATCTAGTTGATTCACCAGGTACTTCGCCCAGTTCATCTGTAGTCCCTCTATGCACTTTCCTGTGAGGTCAACTATAAAGCCAGATACTTGCGTGGCTCGATTCTTGTGAGCGAGCTTCCCTGTGATCAAATGACATGCAAGTTGCACTGCACCACTTTGAATAGAGGCTACCTTGTAGCCTCACGCTCCTTTCTCAACATCGCCATAATATTCTTTGATCTTCTGAGCAAGAGCATGGTCTGCGGTCTTTCCAAGATAGTAGTCATGGGGATTAGGGCCCTGCATGATAATACCTATGATCCTATTGATCAGTACTGAATCAACTATGATGTGGTAGTTCAACCATAGGTATCCTCTGTGGTATCTTGCCAGGAGTATATTAACACAAGCATTGACTTCTTGGCGACATACGAAATGTGGGATCTTCATGACATTCAACAGAGTGGACTGTGCAAGGTTCATAGTCCATTTTTTAGGGACGAGCTTCGAGTTATTTCCCTTGGTTCTGGTGAGGTACTTGTGTGGGGAAAACATGATGTAGAATTTACGATCTCCTAGGTTGAAGTCACTGGACTTCAATGCTGCAATATTGTCTTGATCTATGCGGACTACGCGTACCCCTTTCGGCAGGTATGCAGTGACTAGAGTGTACTCAAAGTCTCTAGGAATGTTGTCTCTATTGATCACACTGCTCAGAGGTGGTATGTAAGTAGGTAGGATGGATGGAACCAACCTCACATTGGCCATATCATATTTATGTTTGGTTCTGCATTCTGCGTTAGCTCGGGATGTTCCTGCTCGGGCAGTCGACGGGGAGGCTTGTACTCCTCTCGTCGATGATTCCTGTAAACCTCTAGAAAACCCTCATTTTGACATGACTCTTTCAATTCTGAGGCTAGCAAGTACCTCTCTTACAGATTCTTTGACTACGCTAAATTTGTCAGACATACGCGCTCGGAAAGAAAAATTAGTCAGGGTTCACAATGATCTCAGATACTGTATTACGATGACCAACCAGATCGCAATGACCACTGCATACAACTACTATTCTGTGGGATTCTAATTCTCACTTGGAAAAAGTGTTCTTCGATGTGATAAACTAAATAATAAATTCAACAACGGTCTGATTGCAATGGGCATGAAGATTCCATTAACGTTGATCTATACATTATGGTGAGGTCCAACGGTCTAGTGATGATCATTTAATGCTTTTTTGTCTATTCGGGGCGGAAGTCAAACGGGTATATCAGTCCAATAGCTATATCGCTTCGTGACGATGAAGTGCCATAGGTCATTGTTCTGATATCTCAACGAAGCTCCCATTCTGCAAGTTTTCTTTCTGTGATGTTCTATCTAGAATCTTCTACAACTTTTCAATCTTTTCCCTCTTCTTACTTAACTTTCTACCTTTCTTTCCAGTGAGCTTCGTCTCAATGTTTCTTTTCCCATTCTGGTTCCTATTTTACTTGGATATAGTTACTTCACGTTGTTGAGGTTCTTTCTTAGGGTTCAGGTATAACATCTCTTCTTTATCTGAGATAGAAACTTCAATCTTCTGTGAGTCCTCTGGTGTTCTGATAACGTTGACATCTGGATTCCTAGTGTGATATAGATTTGATCTGTTCTCCTATTCTTCAATCAACTGCGTGATCCTTCTGGTCGTGAAGTCTTTTAACTCTTGTCTCTACTATTGTTAAGGTCCTAACCCGCACATAGGTATATCAATGTATTCGGATGTAATAAAGGTCAATATTAATAAGACCTTTCAATAAAATAGAATAAGGCGGATGTAAGAAGACCT
>JZKD02S2110228.1:36622-47456 GCA_000966675.3 Picea glauca
TTTCTGTTGCTATTTCGTATATCATTTCTATGTATTGTGAAGATTATGCTGGATATTTTACTGTTATTCTGTCATTTCTAGCATTTCGTTTATGTTCTGCATATTTTATATATCTAGTATCTTGCAACTATTCTAAAAAAATTTCTTTTTCCTTCTTTCTGGATTGATCTCTTTCAATCCAAGGATTTCCAAGTAACATAGTAAATGGGGTGTTGTCCTCAATAAATTTGATAATCTCAAAATCTTCTTCTGTTGAAGTTCCATTAGCATTCATAGATATCTGATTGAGCCTTCCACATAGGTTCACTAGTTTCCCTCTGAATAACCCTATTCCACTCAGTGAAGGGTTCATAACAGACCTCCCTATAACTTCCCAAGTTCTTTCTGTCATAACATTCACTTGTGTTTCCTCATCCATAACACAGTCAATGTCGAAGTCTCCTATTCTTACCTCGATGCATTCTTTCTTGTTAAATACCTCTAATAATCTAACATGTTGGTGATCATTCAATGTGTCTTGTATCTATAGTAACATATTGTTTGATTCTCTCTGGGGTTCTATTATTTCTGGATCTGCCTTAGGGTTTTCTTCTTTCAGATTCATGCCTTCGATTTTATCAATCATTCTAGGCAAATATAATACTTCATGGTCCAAAGCTTTGCAATAGAGACAACTAGGTCTTCCACTAGGGAATTCCTTAGAAATATGTCCCAGTCTTATGCAACTATAATAGAGGGTTAATCCTCTCTTTCTTTTAAATTATCCCCAACCTCTTCTGTACTGCGCACTAGGGTTATGGTATCTAGCCTGCAAAAAATTATTTCAAGGATCCTGCATCCGCTTGTTAGTCCAAACATTATTTCTATGCATAGGTATAACATATCTATCAGATCTATTCATATCAAACTTTATTTCATCTATCAAAGCCCTAATTTTCAAGCTAGAACAAAATATACCTAGATCCATACTCTAGAAACAAAAAATTTCACTTATTTTACTTTTGCAGAGCAGAAAGCTTCCAGATCTAAAAACTTATGACTATTCTTACCTCTATCAGAGCACAAAGCTTACAAATCTTACCTCTTTTCTGCATATATGACCTTTTTTCCTTAGAAACTTCTACTTTTACCTTTCTTAGAGCACAAAGTGTTCAGATCTTGCTTCATTTATTCAGATCTGACCTTCTCTTTTTAGCACACAGTTTCACGGGTTGAATGAAAATCTGTGCACTAGGGAAACAGATCTATGCACAGATCTTTCATAGTTTCTATATTGAATCTTTGCACAAAGCTTTTCTTTCTGAGTTCCCAACAACAACAGTTCCAGTCCTGACAATGAAACCATTTGTTGTCACAGGGGTAGACCCAGGGTTCAACGCTTACAACAACGCACCAACAAAACCCTAAATACCGGCCCTTTCGACAACACCTGTGAAGCAGATGGAGTCTCACCCGAGGTAGAGGCATGGGTGGTTGCAAGACTCAGGTGTCTGCAACCGTAGCTGCGACCCAAATCTATGATTTCAAAACTTAGCAAGCACTTAGCATAGGTCATTCATCAATATACATTTCTTATTATACTTCGCAGAAGGTACAAAGCATCGCAACATTCACTTAGATCTAAGATTCCAGCACTTAGCAAGAGTAAAACAGATCAAAGCTAGTAGATCAACACTAAGCATCTTCATATATATTAGATCTAACATTCATTCACATATCAGAAGCACAAAGAAATAATATATCTATCCAATCTAATATAAGCACTTAGCAATACAAAACATCTAAGAATAAGCACAAAGAACAACACACAGTATTTACCTGGTTCACACCCACCCTGGGGCTATGTCCACCAACTCTTCTTCTGTATTAGCTTTAGTCAATCAGGTTACAACACATAGCTTATCAAAATCCTACTCCGCATAGGACAAGAGATTTTCACACACCTCGCCAGATCCTCCTTCCCTGAGTAGATCTAACACAGAGCCTCCTTACAATCTGTGCACTCAACACTTACAATACTTGCACTCAGCTCTGCAAATTTATCACATAGATCAACTCTTAGCACTAATTCTCTACTAACTTCGCTTTTTAGCCTCTTCTTATATAGCCTAGACTTCTACTTATACATTTACAAAAGTGGGCCTAAGAATGGGTAAATCCATAGGCCGACATCCCAATCCCATTACATTATCCCCAAAATCCCCAAAAGGACCCAAAGTGGGCCGAGATCCCATGATCTCTGCTTCGTCTTGCATGCTTCCTTTGATAGGGCGTCGAATTCCCAAAAATGGTCAAATATGACCAAGAATCAACCAAAACTTGGTCAAAGGCCAACATGTCTTATCAAATACTTCAACAATACCATTTTCTTGGGGATGGTATTCCATTGTTCTTCTGTGATCAATGAGAAATTTCTTTAGTAGGACTTGGATTGTCTTGTTTACAAAGTGTGTCTCTTGGTCATTGATTAGAGTTAGTGGAAATCCAAATCTTGTGATTTCGATGCAACCTCTTTAGTGCATTCTTCGATTAGTTCTTCTTCCACCCACTTCGTCACATATTCAACTACAGTGATAATATATTTTGCGCTTGTTCTCTTTTCTCTTTGAGGAAATGGGCCAAAAAATTCGATGGCCCAGATTTAAAATGGTCGATTAGGATTGACCGACTATAATGGAATTTCATTCTTCCACAAAGGTCAACCCATTATTTGACAACTATCACATTTCTTGGCCTATTCCCGACAATCATTATGCAAATTCGACCACCACAAACATGTTTGAGGTATCTTTCGAGTTGTCGTGTCAGTCTAAAAGTGGCCCCCAGATGTCCCTACGCGTGCTTCATTGATAATGTCTTCTATTTGATGTTCTAGAGAACATATCCTTAATATGTCATCATGTCCCATTTTGTATAAATATTTATTTATGATTGTGAATGGTGTTTCTTTTAGAGCTAACACTTTATTTTTATTTGTTGAGAGGTCTTCCTTCAAGTGCCTTTCCCTCCTCCAAGAAATTTTCTATTTCTTCTAGATGTTTTGGTGTTGCTTCGACATATAATAAATGTGCGTTTGGAAGGTCGTCCTCTATGCCAATTGGGTCCTCCCCTATCTCAACTCGGGAAATATGGTAGGGACAAACGTTCTTTTTTTCGAGTCGAACAATTATATCAAACTCAAATTCTTGGAATAGTAATAACCAACGACATATTTTTCCTTGATGAAAAATTTTATTGACTAAATATTTTAATTCATGATGATCTGTAAAGAATGTGAATGGCTTCACCAGTAAGTAGTGTCATAATTTTTGCAAAGAGAATATGATCGACATGGCTCTCCTTTATGCGGTCAAGTAATTACTTTCTTCTTTATTCAAATTCTGACTAGAATACACGTTTGGGTGGTCAATTGTGTTGTCATATGGTTATGCACGAACCGACTCAAGAATGACACTTGAGGCATCATCATGGAAGTGAAACCTTCTTGATTAGTCGTGGAACTTTAGTATGGGGAATTCCACCAATTTTGTCTTTAAAATTTTGAATGACTCCTGGAAGTCTTGACTCCATCTAAATTCAATTTATTTTTGAAGCATCTCATCCATTGGAAAGTGATATCTGAATACTGGCATATAAATTTTCGTTAATACCCAGTATGTCTCAGGAAGATTTTAATCAACTTTTTTCGGTTGATGTTCTTTAGCTATAGGAACTTGATTATATCCCGAAAAATCATCTGTGAATGAGTAGCATCCATGACATTCAACTTCATTAATTATTTCATCGGAAAATGGAGTGGGGAACAAACCCATTAAAGTTAGTTTGTTGATACCTTTGAAGTCGACGCAAATTCTTAACTTCTTAGAGTCATGTTTCTTCGGTTGAACCACCATAGGACTTTCCCATTCTACTTTGTTGATTGGATATATGATGTATGTTGATAACATTCCTTCAATTTCCTTCTGAATGATAGGCTTGTATTTGTGAGACAATTTGTAAGTTCACTTTTTAATTGGCTTCTCTCCCAGAATGAGTTCAATTTTCATTTCTCCCATTTCTTCTACAAGTCCTTTTAGATATTTATAGTCTCATGCAAATACATCTTGATATTCTTTGAGTAATTAGACTATGTCAGTTGTCTCCTTCTCTATCCAATAGTCACCTACTCATGCCATTTTCGATCGATCGTCATTTGATATATTGAAATATTTTGTCTTTAATTCAACATTCATCCACTCTGGTGGTTTTTCTTCTTCGAGATGTTGATCCCCTTCTTCGATTTTGGTGAAGCTCGCTGGAAATTCATGTTGTTCAATTTCCAACTTTCCTTCCTTAGATATTTTTAATACTAATTTTACATGGTTTTGCATCATTAGGTGGTCACTTTTACATCGAAAACTCTGGCCAGGATAGGTTGTATTTTCCATATAGATTCTTTGTGCTATCAAAACAAGGTGGAAATATGATGTCAATCATTTGTCGACCATCATTTTCCCTTTTTCCTTTTGTATAGATGGTGTCATTTTTTCTAGGAAGTTTTTAATTTTTTGTGTTGTTTCTCTTAGATGTTCCTCCCCCGGAATAAATTCAAATTCTTTGATAAAATTTTCTTTAATGTCGAACCAATTGAGTGTATGGCCACATGCTTCTTCAATTTTGTACCATTTATTTGGTATTTCATCTAGTGTGTTTGGAAACATGTGAGGCCATACCCTTTCATCTCTATATCATATTCTGTGCCATTAATTCTCACAACTATGGATATTCTCGACTAGGTCTTACCCAACCTTGAATATAGGGATGTTGGCTTCTTTGGATAGTTTCTTTTCTCAAAAGTGTTCTACAAAGTAAGTTGATATAGTTGTCCATGTTTTCTTTCTTGGAAAATATGTTTCCCACCATCTTGTGACTTGGCATGTAAAGGTTTCTACCAAGATTTGAATTCTTCCTTGTTCTCCGATAGATTTAGAAACTTCCTTAATATGCATCTACAAAATGTTTCGTTCATTGTAGCGTAGCGACTTTTTCATCGTGTTGTCGGTTGGAATAAGTGTAGGATTTTTTCAAATTCTCTTTTCATACATTATAGGTACTTCTTGAATTGAATAACATGTTCTAGAATGTTTAATTGGGATGTCTTCGATGGTCCAACAATATTTTGAGTATGCCTCATAATTTTCGATCTGCTAGTTGTATAGAGATGAGTCAGAATTGTGTCCGACTGATAGGGGAGATTTTGCTGAGATTTCTCCTTGCGCGTTTGGTTCAACATAATCTCTTTGTTAATTTAATATTTGGTACAAACATCGCGCTTCATGATCTTCGTACGATGATTCACTCCAACGTTTACATTCATTAGGGTCCAGAGGAATTATTATTTTTCTTCCATTCCCTTTTAACTTGATTATGTCCTTTTCGAGCGAGATATTTTCTTTCATCTGTCATCCCCATGGCCGACCGAAAAGTGATGCATATGATGGCATTCCATCGACTAAGTCGATTACTTCAAAGTAAACTATTGTTGACATACACATAATATAAGTTTCAATGTTTCTGAGTATACCAATAAGCTATATTAATCTTTGATCTGACAACTTTAGGTAATTCAATGTTGGTTCTAATGAAGGTCAACCTAGCCATATCCATGTATCATGAGGTAGGATATTTACTTGTGATCCAAATTTGGCAACTNTTTCAAGGATCCTGCATCCGCTTGTTAGTCCAAACATTATTTCTATGCATAGGTATAACATATCTATCAGATCTATTCATATCAAACTTTATTTCATCTATCAAAGCCCTAATTTTCAAGCTAGAACAAAATATACCTAGATCCATACTCTAGAAACAAAAAATTTCACTTATTTTACTTTTGCAGAGCAGAAAGCTTCCAGATCTAAAAACTTATGACTATTCTTACCTCTATCAGAGCACAAAGCTTACAAATCTTACCTCTTTTCTGCATATATGACCTTTTTTCCTTAGAAACTTCTACTTTTACCTTTCTTAGAGCACAAAGTGTTCAGATCTTGCTTCATTTATTCAGATCTGACCTTCTCTTTTTAGCACACAGTTTCACGGGTTGAATGAAAATCTGTGCACTAGGGAAACAGATCTATGCACAGATCTTTCATAGTTTCTATATTGAATCTTTGCACAAAGCTTTTCTTTCTGAGTTCCCAACAACAACAGTTCCAGTCCTGACAATGAAACCATTTGTTGTCACAGGGGTAGACCCAGGGTTCAACGCTTACAACAACGCACCAACAAAACCCTAAATACCGGCCCTTTCGACAACACCTGTGAAGCAGATGGAGTCTCACCCGAGGTAGAGGCATGGGTGGTTGCAAGACTCAGGTGTCTGCAACCGTAGCTGCGACCCAAATCTATGATTTCAAAACTTAGCAAGCACTTAGCATAGGTCATTCATCAATATACATTTCTTATTATACTTCGCAGAAGGTACAAAGCATCGCAACATTCACTTAGATCTAAGATTCCAGCACTTAGCAAGAGTAAAACAGATCAAAGCTAGTAGATCAACACTAAGCATCTTCATATATATTAGATCTAACATTCATTCACATATCAGAAGCACAAAGAAATAATATATCTATCCAATCTAATATAAGCACTTAGCAATACAAAACATCTAAGAATAAGCACAAAGAACAACACACAGTATTTACCTGGTTCACACCCACCCTGGGGCTATGTCCACCAACTCTTCTTCTGTATTAGCTTTAGTCAATCAGGTTACAACACATAGCTTATCAAAATCCTACTCCGCATAGGACAAGAGATTTTCACACACCTCGCCAGATCCTCCTTCCCTGAGTAGATCTAACACAGAGCCTCCTTACAATCTGTGCACTCAACACTTACAATACTTGCACTCAGCTCTGCAAATTTATCACATAGATCAACTCTTAGCACTAATTCTCTACTAACTTCGCTTTTTAGCCTCTTCTTATATAGCCTAGACTTCTACTTATACATTTACAAAAGTGGGCCTAAGAATGGGTAAATCCATAGGCCGACATCCCAATCCCATTACATTATCCCCAAAATCCCCAAAAGGACCCAAAGTGGGCCGAGATCCCATGATCTCTGCTTCGTCTTGCATGCTTCCTTTGATAGGGCGTCGAATTCCCAAAAATGGTCAAATATGACCAAGAATCAACCAAAACTTGGTCAAAGGCCAACATGTCTTATCAAATACTTCAACAATACCATTTTCTTGGGGATGGTATTCCATTGTTCTTCTGTGATCAATGAGAAATTTCTTTAGTAGGACTTGGATTGTCTTGTTTACAAAGTGTGTCTCTTGGTCATTGATTAGAGTTAGTGGAAATCCAAATCTTGTGATTTCGATGCAACCTCTTTAGTGCATTCTTCGATTAGTTCTTCTTCCACCCACTTCGTCACATATTCAACTACAGTGATAATATATTTTGCGCTTGTTCTCTTTTCTCTTTGAGGAAATGGGCCAAAAAATTCGATGGCCCAGATTTAAAATGGTCGATTAGGATTGACCGACTATAATGGAATTTCATTCTTCCACAAAGGTCAACCCATTATTTGACAACTATCACATTTCTTGGCCTATTCCCGACAATCATTATGCAAATTCGACCACCACAAACATGTTTGAGGTATCTTTCGAGTTGTCGTGTCAGTCTAAAAGTGGCCCCCAGATGTCCCTACGCGTGCTTCATTGATAATGTCTTCTATTTGATGTTCTAGAGAACATATCCTTAATATGTCATCATGTCCCATTTTGTATAAATATTTATTTATGATTGTGAATGGTGTTTCTTTTAGAGCTAACACTTTATTTTTATTTGTTGAGAGGTCTTCCTTCAAGTGCCTTTCCCTCCTCCAAGAAATTTTCTATTTCTTCTAGATGTTTTGGTGTTGCTTCGACATATAATAAATGTGCGTTTGGAAGGTCGTCCTCTATGCCAATTGGGTCCTCCCCTATCTCAACTCGGGAAATATGGTAGGGACAAACGTTCTTTTTTTCGAGTCGAACAATTATATCAAACTCAAATTCTTGGAATAGTAATAACCAACGACATATTTTTCCTTGATGAAAAATTTTATTGACTAAATATTTTAATTCATGATGATCTGTAAAGAATGTGAATGGCTTCACCAGTAAGTAGTGTCATAATTTTTGCAAAGAGAATATGATCGACATGGCTCTCCTTTATGCGGTCAAGTAATTACTTTCTTCTTTATTCAAATTCTGACTAGAATACACGTTTGGGTGGTCAATTGTGTTGTCATATGGTTATGCACGAACCGACTCAAGAATGACACTTGAGGCATCATCATGGAAGTGAAACCTTCTTGATTAGTCGTGGAACTTTAGTATGGGGAATTCCACCAATTTTGTCTTTAAAATTTTGAATGACTCCTGGAAGTCTTGACTCCATCTAAATTCAATTTATTTTTGAAGCATCTCATCCATTGGAAAGTGATATCTGAATACTGGCATATAAATTTTCGTTAATACCCAGTATGTCTCAGGAAGATTTTAATCAACTTTTTTCGGTTGATGTTCTTTAGCTATAGGAACTTGATTATATCCCGAAAAATCATCTGTGAATGAGTAGCATCCATGACATTCAACTTCATTAATTATTTCATCGGAAAATGGAGTGGGGAACAAACCCATTAAAGTTAGTTTGTTGATACCTTTGAAGTCGACGCAAATTCTTAACTTCTTAGAGTCATGTTTCTTCGGTTGAACCACCATAGGACTTTCCCATTCTACTTTGTTGATTGGATATATGATGTATGTTGATAACATTCCTTCAATTTCCTTCTGAATGATAGGCTTGTATTTGTGAGACAATTTGTAAGTTCACTTTTTAATTGGCTTCTCTCCCAGAATGAGTTCAATTTTCATTTCTCCCATTTCTTCTACAAGTCCTTTTAGATATTTATAGTCTCATGCAAATACATCTTGATATTCTTTGAGTAATTAGACTATGTCAGTTGTCTCCTTCTCTATCCAATAGTCACCTACTCATGCCATTTTCGATCGATCGTCATTTGATATATTGAAATATTTTGTCTTTAATTCAACATTCATCCACTCTGGTGGTTTTTCTTCTTCGAGATGTTGATCCCCTTCTTCGATTTTGGTGAAGCTCGCTGGAAATTCATGTTGTTCAATTTCCAACTTTCCTTCCTTAGATATTTTTAATACTAATTTTACATGGTTTTGCATCATTAGGTGGTCACTTTTACATCGAAAACTCTGGCCAGGATAGGTTGTATTTTCCATATAGATTCTTTGTGCTATCAAAACAAGGTGGAAATATGATGTCAATCATTTGTCGACCATCATTTTCCCTTTTTCCTTTTGTATAGATGGTGTCATTTTTTCTAGGAAGTTTTTAATTTTTTGTGTTGTTTCTCTTAGATGTTCCTCCCCCGGAATAAATTCAAATTCTTTGATAAAATTTTCTTTAATGTCGAACCAATTGAGTGTATGGCCACATGCTTCTTCAATTTTGTACCATTTATTTGGTATTTCATCTAGTGTGTTTGGAAACATGTGAGGCCATACCCTTTCATCTCTATATCATATTATGTGCTATTAATTCTCACAACTATGGATATTATCGACTGGGTCTTACCCAACCTTGAATATAGGGATGTTGGCTTCTTTGGATAGTTTCTTTTCTCAAAAGTGTTCTACA
Source organism: Picea glauca (assembly GCA_000966675.3). Classification (NCBI taxonomy): domain Eukaryota; kingdom Viridiplantae; phylum Streptophyta; class Pinopsida; order Pinales; family Pinaceae; genus Picea; species Picea glauca. The sequence goes on from JZKD02S2110228.1 coordinate 46,339, forward strand.
AAGTAAGTTGATATAGTTGTCCATGTTTTCTTTCTTGGGGAATATGTTTCCCACCATATTGCGACTTGGCATGGAAAGGTTTCTACCAAGATTTGAATTCTTCCTTGTTCTTTGATAGATTTAGAAACTTCCTTAATATGCATCTACAAAATGTTTCGTTCATTGTAGCGTAGCGACTTTTTAATCATGTTGTCGGTTGGAATAAGTGTAGGAGTTTTTCAAATTCTCTTTTCATACATTATAGGTACTTCTTGAATTGAATAACATGTTCTAGAATGTTTAATTGGGATGTCTTCGATGGTCCAATAATATTTTGAGTATGCCTCATAATTTTCGATCTGCTAGTTGTATAGAGCTGAGTCAGAATTGTGTTCGACTGATAGGGGAGATTTTGCTGAGATTTCTCCTTGCGCGTTTGGTTCAACATAATCTCTTTGTTAATTTAATATTTGGTACAAACATCGCGCTTCATGATCTTCGTACAATGATTCACTCCAACGTTTACATTCATTAGGGTCCAGAGGAATTATTATTTTTCTTCCATTCCCTTTTAACTTGATTATGTCTTTTTCGAGCGAGATATTTGATTTCATCTGTCATCCCCATGGCCAACTAAAAAGTGATGCATATGATGGCATTCCATCGACTAAGTCGATTACTTCAAAGTCAACTATTGTTGGCATACACATCATATAAGTTTCAATGTTTCTGAGTATACCAATAAGCTATATTAATATTTGATCTGACAACTTTAGGTAATTCAATGTTGGTGCTAATGAAGGTCAACCTAGCCATATCCATGTATCATGAGGTAGGATATTTACTTGTGATCCAAATTTGGTGACTTCCTGGTTAATCAATACCCAAATAATTTCCAAGTCGACCCATGGGTCATAATATTAATTCTTATAAGAAAGTTGTCTGACATCCTTAAATGGTCTTTGTCCTTCTTTATACTCTCTTAGTATATTAAGTAGATCCAACAATCTCCCGACTGAATGCTTTGTTGATTAAGGTTGGTTGTCATTGATGTCAACCCTTGAAGAAAGCCCCGTAGCATGAAGGTTTGGGTAATGGACCCAATATTGTTTGATGTAAATATGACTCATTATTGTTTT
>JZKD02S2110239.1:0-13189 GCA_000966675.3 Picea glauca
TCCTTGCTTAATTTTATGTGGAAGTTTATATGTCTAAAACTTATTATTGGTCACCAATTCAATACGATGTCATGTAACATGGAATACTCCATTGCAGATCCAAATGTTACATCTGGTTCAGAACTATGAACGGTCTATCAAACTTTGGAACAAGTTAATTTCATGACCGGGAAAATTTACACGCTGGATAGATCACTAGAAACTTCGAACCGAAATTTCAACCCCATCTGTGTGTTTGCATGTGCATCTGCCTTCGCTGACCTCTTCCATGCGTTAAAGGAAAGTGTGATTGTCAGAGGCTCGGGATTCGGGAACCTCAGAATCCAGACAACTGGAAACAATAACATTAACAAGGGCACACTAACGTAGAGTGGAATGTAAAGGTACATGTAGACAAATGGAAAGGAACACATTAACAAGAGTGCATTAACGTAGAGTGGCACGTAGTTGAAGGTATATGTATCACAAATATCTTTCTCTGCATGACCATGACCGACTAGCAGGACATAGTGCACTCTGCGCCATAGAAAATTGTGTAGATCCACTATGATTGAGACAACTTTAGTTGGCCAAGGAGGCCACCTACGGGAGCGCCACCTCGGGCCCACAAATCAGCCAACTAGGCTCGACCCATTTTCATCTTTTGATACTATTTAACTATGCATATGTAAATAATTGGTCCATCAATATATAAGGTGAATCGAGACTCAAATAAAACATTTTTGTCTTTTTCTTTTAAGGTCTCACTTGATTTTGTTATCTGAGTTTACATCTTAAGTTTTGCTGCATTTTCGTTTTTGGGCATTCTCAGGGTTAGTCAGTGCGCCTTTCTTCATGGTTGCACCTTGGCTGCTCCGTTTTCCATGCTTCTACATCTGAGAGCAAGCTTACTCCGTTAGCTAGCCAATCTGTCAGGGAGCAAGTCGATTTTCTGCAAGTTTCTTTAGGCAGAAAGGAGGGCGCGCTAACCTAGGGTTTGCGCCCTTGTTGGTTTTTCCAAGCTTCTCCCTTTGATCCCCGTGACTCACACTGAGATAGCCACACCCTCTTGGCTACTCTTAGATCATCCTTGCACTGGATCTCCATTGCTTGGTTACCCAAACCAATGGTGCGCCCCTCATCCGATTTGCACCCCTATTGATTTTTTGGTCAACTGTTGAAAAATTGTTTCCATGGAAAATATTATGATCTTGAAGATTGAGCCAAATATATTTTAGGGTCTTTCATGAAATAGTCTAGATTTCACCCATTTCAGGTTTACATCTTCATGCAAGAAGATAAAAAGATCTCATAGCCCCAAGGGCACAAAGATCTCCACTACAACAAAGAGGAGTTTCATAGATCTAAAACAATGCAAATATCTCCCTCTAAACTAGTTCAGCTCCATTGCTCCAGGGTTTTGCACCCTCTATTCACAAAAAAGAGCATGACCCATTTTTCAGTTTTGCAAACTAGGTTCACTTTGATCTTTAGTTGGCCTCACAATGCCTCCATGAAAAGATTCCTTGGTAGTAGACTCAGATTCCAATACTTCAAATCTCGTCCAAGATCTTTCCTTCGTCCTGAATGAGTTGCTCAGAATGCAATAACAAAACAATCAAGACCCCTTCCTCTTGGACACTTGAATCCAAATACCCAAATTTGTTGGTCAAACCAATGGAGAAGTTGTGGATTCCTGGATTCCTAGCCTCTCCACCTATTTCAATACATGTCCAAGCCTTACCAAGGAGAGAAAGCTCCATATTGTAGCCTTGCAATTAGAAGGACTTGCACAAACCTGGTGGGATACAGAGCAAGAGAAGACCACATTCGTGATAGAGATTGGGGATGATCTACAATCCTCTACTTTCAAACCCATCAGAACTTGGGCTCGACTTTCTGAGGCATTGAGAAACTGCTTCTACCCACCCGGGTATGTGCAATCTTTGTGGATCAAATGGCACCGCCTCCGATAAGTCCCTTCACAAGGAGTGCAAGGCTACATGGACTTCTTCTACAAGCTGCGCCTCTTACTGCATATTCCAGATCCAAAAGAGGCACTCATATTAAATTTTGTTGCTGGTTTATTGATTCAGCTCCGTAGAGAAGTAGAGTTGTTTGAAAATCCAACTTTAGATAAAACATTTCAGAGAGATTTGTCTATAGAAAGGAAAGTTTCTCCTAGGGGTCATACTCCTCAGTCCTGCCCCTACACCAACCTCTATGCCTCTCAACCATCCAGCTCCAATCCTTCAGCCCTCTTTCCACTTCCTTGGGCTCAAAATCTCATATCCAATACAAATACAAGGACACCTTGGTGCTCATTCCACAAGACTACCTCACACAATTCATCAGATTGTCGAATCCTCCAAAATATAAAGACCAACAAAACCCTACTGACTTAGCTCATTGGCCCTCCACAAGTCGAAGATACGGAAGAATTTCCCCTGGACAATCCCACAGAAGTGGATCCCTCACTGATCTTAATGACCCATGAAGATTCAAACTCCTCCACCCAACCCCTCTTCACTCATAACTGCCAAATTAAAAACTCCTTGGCTTTATTGATTATGGACAATGGAAGCTAGAAGAATTTGGTGTCTCAATACCTTATCAATCACCTTAATCTCGTTACTACTCCCCACCCACAACCCTATCAACTCAGATGGGTCCAAAAGGATGGCCCCCGCCTCTTAGTTTCTCAGTGTTGTTTGGTCAATTTTTCCATAGGCCAATTCAAAGATATTGTCCTTTGTGATGTCTCCCCCTTGGATTGTTCGGATTTGCTGCTAGGTATCCCATACCAAACCCAAATAAATGATATCTATATGGCCAAATATCACCAGTACAAACTTACCAAAGAAGGCCACACTTATATCTTAACCGCAACAACACCCAAACCCCCTGCTAGCAAAGAACAAATCCCACATGTACATTTAAACCAATGTGTCTCTCTCTATTTGGTGTGCCCAATAACACCAAACAATACCACTCACCCTGTTCCTGAAAAAAGGACTCACCTCCTCCACGAGTTTGCAGATGCATTTCAACCTCCGGTGGGACTCCCTGCCTCTCAACACATTGACCATTCCATTCATCTCATCCCTGGATCTACATTACCTAACGCCCCTACATATCGGTTGGCCCCAACATAAATAGAGGAAATGGATAGACAATTGACTGACCTCATCAACTCTGGCCACATCTAACCATCATCTTGTCCCTGTGCTTCTGCCACATTTGTCATCTCGAAAAGAGATACTTCATAAATGCACCTTGTCACTTATTAACAGGCCTTGAACAAAGCCACAGTCAAGAAACATTACCCCCTGCCATGGATTGAGGAGTTACTCGACACCCTCCAAGGAGCTAAGTGATTTAGTAAATTGGATTTAACAGTCAGCTACCATCAGGTTCAAATGAACCTAGATGATGTTTGGAAAACAACTTTCAAGACCAAATTTGGTCTTTTTGAGTGGAAAGTTATGCCCTTCGGCCTCACCAATGCCCCAACCACTTTCAGGAGGCTCGTCAATGACCTATTTAGGTCACATTTGGGTCGATTTGTGGTCATCTACTTAGATAACATTCTCATCTTTAGCCGTACATGGGACACTCACATGCAACATGTCCGACAAGTTCTCCAAATCCTCTGAGAACACAAGTTACAAGTCAAAGAGAAGAAGTCATATTTTGGTTAGACTTAAGTTCCCTATCTCGACTTTGTGGCCATCTCAGAGGGTATTCAACCAGATCCAACCCACATCCATGCATTGAAACAATGGCCACTACCTTCTTTAGCTAGGGAGCTCAATTTTTTTATGGGTGGAATCAATTTCTATTGTAAGTTCATTCCTTATTTTTCACAGCTTGCTCGTCCTTTGTATCAACTCTCAAATAGTTCTTCTACATTTATATGGACTAAAGAAGAAACTACTCACTTTGATCAACTCAAAGAATCCCTCTACTCATCCCCTATATTACACCTGTTGGACCTCTCCCAATACTTTGAGATTGAGTCTGATGCCTCACAATATGCTATTGGTGTCATACTTAAAGAGGGACGACACCCCATTGCTTACCACTCTAAAATCCTGTCTGAGATAAAGAAAAATTATAGCACCTATGACAAGAAGTTTTACAGTCTTGTTCAAGTCCTCAAGCAATGGAGGCATTATTTGCTGGATAAACAAACTATTCTACATACAAACCACCTCCCTTTGATTTTCATCAACTCTTAGTCGAAGATTCAGGATTAAAGGGACCTTAAATGGGCCTCCTATATTCAACAATTTCACTTGGTATTAAGATATAAGAAAGGCACTTCTAATAAGATGGGTGATTTGCTAAGCCGACCTCCCACTCTAGTTCTCTCAATTCTAGAAGTGCATTGTGCTACCTATGACACATGGAAGGATCAATATGGTATTGAACCCAACTTTCAAGAGATTTCGATGGCATTGCAAACTCCCACAGTGATCAATCAGACCCCCTTCCTAGACTAAACTATTCAGGATAGGTGGCTATATAAGTTGAATTTGTTATGTGTTCCACACTCAGATGACCACCTCTTTCTCATCAGAGAGGTGCATGCTTCAGCTTATGGGGCCACTTCGGTACCACAAAGACCATCCAACATCTGCAATACCATTTCCATTGGCCTTCCATGCAGCCTCAAGTTGAAAAATTTATCAGAGTCTGTGCATTATGCTCACAATCCAAGCCATCCAACCAAAAGCATGGGTTATATCAACCACTGCCTTTTCCTTCTTCGCCTTGGGAGTCAATCTCAATGGACTTCCTCAGTGGACTTCAAACAACCCAAAAGAAACATGATGCAATCTGGGTAGTGGTATGTCACTTAAGCAAAATGACACTTTTCATCCCATGCAAAAAGACTACTACAACAACACAAACAACAAAACTCTACTTCCAACATGTTTGGCCCCATTTTGGCCTCCCAAGCACTATCATCTCAGACATAGATTCTCTCTTCCTCAACACATTTTGGAAGACAATATGGGCACTATTGGGATGCCACCTCAAGTTTTCTACTACATTCCATCCTCAAACGAATGGCCAAATAGAGGTTGTCAATAGGGTCTTGGTTCATGCTCTCCGAACTCACTTTGGGTGTAGTAAACAACAAGACAATTACTTGCACATTCTACAACATAGATACAACAAGGAAACACATTATTCTACAGGGTTTTCAACTTTTGAAGTCTGCCTGGTCTTGCAACCAACATATCCAACCGAGCTCCCGTCACTTGGGTTCCTCAAGGTACCTTCCATCAACAACAGGAACAACTCTCAGCAAAACAGTTTCTCCAACAAATTGCACAATGCCACACTACAGTAACAACAACACTTAAAGCATCTCAAGAGCATGCCAAGAAGCGCCATGAAAAGCAAAGGACCTTCGTGTCCTTTCAACTTAGGGATCAAGTCTAGTTACACTTAGATAAGAAGCGCTTCAAAGGGAACCATCACAAACGTTTGCCAATAAGATATCGCTCGTATACCATCCTCGATAAGATTGGAGAAAATGATTATAGGTTGGATATGCCACCACAACTGCGAATCCACAATATTGTTAATGTTAATCACTTGAAGTTGTTTGAGCCTACCCTCTTAGAAGGACTAATCACTATTACTCATCCAGTGGAAAACATTATGGATTTCCAACTCCCATTGGCCAAAGACACTCTACTAGACACCCAGACCCTCTCTACAAGGCACCGGGCATACACTTCGTATCTGGTAGCCCGCTAAGGCCAAACGCCATCTCAACAAAAGTGGATCACAACTAAAGTATTGCACAACAAGTTTCCTCACCTTATCATGGAAGCTGGGATGCTTCCAGATCTAAACAAGGAAGAATTGGGCCAAGGAGGCCACCTAGGGGAACGCCCACCTGGGCGCACAATTCAATAAACTAGGCTCGACCCATTTTCACCTTTTGATGATATTTAACTATGCATATGTAAATAAATGGTTCCCTCAGTATATACGGTGAACTCGGACTCAAATAAGGAATTCTTGTATTTTTCCTAAAGCTATGTGTCTCACTTGATTTTGTTATCTATGTTTACATCTCATGTTTTGTTGCATTTTCGATTTTGGGCATTGTAACAAACCCACTACGGAGCATAAATTTTTTCTCTTTTCTTAAAGGACATATTCTCCATCCATTGTTTCTAATTTGGGAATTCAGAGAACCACTCTAACCTCCTGGTCAAGGATCTCTGATTCTGAATCCAATGACTCTCTGAGACCCTGATGGTCTCACTCTATAATTAAACACAGACACTTTCGATTTCCGGGTGTAGGTCTAATGGTACCCGCGAACTTCCCTTCGTGCTTGGGAAATCTCTGAGTTTGGGCACTAGCCCCTTTTTTTATAAGCCCCTCCTTGAGGTGACCTTGGGCAATAGCCTCACGGAAAGACACAATTGCGGGTGTGGCCAAAGGCGATTTGAAACCAAACTACCTTTCGGCCCACAATTCTCCTCGAGCCTCCACATGTCCTTTCTTCAAAACCGTGGTTTGGATTGCGACCCACCCTCAACTTTTTAAATTTCACGCATCTTCGATCCCCAAAATGCTACGGGACCATCGATATCATGATCTTGACGGTGCCTCTGAACTAACAGTTCAGATCCATCCCTTTCAAAGATATGGTTCAGATCTGACCTCTTGCAAATCAACGGCTATGATTTGTTTCGAAATTCCAGACTTCAGAATTGTCAAGTCTCAAAATTTCCTTTCTTTCGTACGTCAATATTTCGACATCAACGATTTGTGGAAACCTGTCCTTCTCAATCAGTGGCTCTGCCTCTGCTTTAGGGGTTTGACCTTTCAACTATATCAATGATACTATGACCCCTTTACTCGATCAATGATGTGTGTCCACTTGAATCAGAGGGTTGAGGATTGCTTTGGGTCTTTACCAGAAATATATAGATTTATGCCACCTATCCTCTTGATCTTATGGATATGAATTACTTCATAACTTTACCTGGAATCCACGGATCTACGCCATGTCTCTTCTAGATCAGACGGTCTAGATTCACCTTGAACAATCCGACGCTTGAGATTTACTTCGGATGATATGATGACTGAGATCTACTTTGGATGATCAGACGGTTGAGATTTACTTCGACTCTTTGGCTCTCTGGACTTTGGTAGTCTCAAATATCAACTGAAAACTCTCGAACAGATTTTTTCGAAGTCCACGATCTATCGCCATGCATCCCTCTGGATCTAGCGATCCAGATTCACTTTAGGTATTCGTGGTTCGAGAATCTTAATTCTCAACTGAAGCTCCAATGCAATTTACCCGAAGCTTGTGATCTATCGCCATGTGTCTCTCTGGATCTAACGGTTCAGAATCCTTCAGCTCTTTGGCTCTTTAGCCCTTCGGTGCTTTGGTGCATTGGTGCTCCAGCCCTTCAGTGCTTCAGCGCTTTGGCGCTTCATATCTCTAGGATCCGATAGTTTCAACTCTTATGCACCCATTTCTACGGAGTGCTTTTACCCGAAATACACGATCTCTTGACACATATCCCCCTGGCGATCAATGACCAGGATTTACTTCGGCTGTTTGTCATCCTCCTTGTCCACAAACCTTCAAAGTTGTGGATCTTACACCATGTATCAACCCTGACGTTGGATGGTTTTGATTGACTTCTTAAATTGGGGACTTTGCAAGTCCACTAACCTGTGCATTTTCAAAGGGTTAGGCCTTGTGCACTTTCTTTGGGATCCAATGACTATTGGCCCTCGCACTAAGATATGACGGCCCATATCTGATCTCCTCCTGCATGCTCTTCTAATTGTCTGGACGTGGATCCTAGTGGTCCAGATATTTCATAGTGCTCGATCCAATGATCATTGTTTCTCCTCCTCCTGAGCTTTCACTTTCTTCCTTGACTTGGAAGATTTCATATGTTTCGAAGGTCTCGACCTTCGATTTACTTCCTGCAAGCCCTGATGTATGGGTCTTGACTTCCACTTCCCTCATGAGCTTACAAACTTGAAACAAGTTTTCCTCTTGGACCTCATCTGTGCTTATGAAAAGTGATAGTCTCTTCTAAGATTGGTCCCTAGGGAATTTCAAATTCCCATGTACTGCTTGCGTTAATATGCTCGCATCAGATCGAAGGTCCATGAACTCCTCGATCCAATGATCCAGATCACATCACAACTTCGAGTTTCAAAAGTTTAATCACACCAACGCGCCATTCTCCCATCGTGCAAACTCTGCACTCATCGATCTGATGGTAAAGGTGGGTCCCAATAGTTCCTTGGATCTACAGTCTAGATTGCATCGTGACTTTGGGTTTCAGAGGTTTAGTCGCACCAACACACGATTCTCCTGTCACGTGAACTTTGAACTCACAGATTCGACAGTCAAGGTGGGTCCCGATAGATCCTTGGATCTTCTCGAAAGGTCTCATCCATTCGTCTTCCAAACGAAAGGATATTCCATTTTGATACTTGAATCTCTCTATCATTCCTAAGATTCACCAGTTATGAAGGATTTAAGAGCGTTGCGCTCTTTCTCCTGAACTTAACACTTAGAAGGGTCTTCTACACAACTCTTGCACTCCTTCATCAACTCTAGAACTTAAGTGGTTCTCAATCTATTCTTGCCTCACAGAGAGCATGTGCATATATGCACTACCTCTCCTGAGCTTAACAAACTTCATCCTCCAAGGGACTCAAAATGACTAGGAGGGTCGACACGCATACATGAAACTATTCCCATAGTGAACGAAGTCACAGTTCATGGCTTTGGCTTAAGCCACCACAGGACGCAAGCATTTACGAGTATAAAAACACGTCCAATTCATACAATTTTACTTCCCTAATTACCCAATCAAGCAGACACAAAAAGGGTATAGTATAAATCCTTAAGAAAACATTTCCATCCCTTCAACATTCATACGATATCCAACTTTAATTCACAGTACCACTTAAATACACAATATATGCGATTACTTATCTATTACAGGTGCTAGCCAACTAACTAACTGTGGGTGTTCATCCTTCCACTCGAACATAGACTTAGAGGCATTCATTCTTAGCACTTTGGCCACCCCTGTGCCAAGCCATGATATCACCAGGGAACTCTCGCAGTTCTCAAGGATTCTTTCTCTATTTCATCTTCCGCTTGGGTTCTGTTCTCTGCAAACTTTCAGAGATTTCTTTCTTTGTTATGGCCCTAGGCGAGGTTTAGCATATTCTCACTCGACATCAAGCTCGTGGCCTTATGTTCCTCATATGCTGGGGAGCTCCCACATTATCCATACCAATTTTCTTATATCTTTTCCCCAGGATGGTTCTCGACCCATCCTGTTCCTTCTGTCAGAAGGGAACTCAGGTCATCTTTGTCTGTCATACCCAATGGTAATTCATGCTGACATGCTGCAGTCAAACCATGCTTCCATTCATAGGAGTGGTTGATAATTCAACCACTGGTCCTTTCTTCATTAACTAGTTTCTCTCCTTGGGATCCTAAGGAGATTTATTATCCCCATCAAGGGAAATTTGTGGTTATTTGATATAATGAGCCCTCTCTTATAGTTTTCACATTCTTTCCTCTAGTGATATCATGGCTAGTACTTTCACGGCTTCATCCACACAGTCAGTTATTGGCAACTCAAACAATAATACATTTACATTGTCCACATGCCTTAGCATGGTAATCCTATTTTATGATTAGTTACAAGATGGGGAAGCAAGGATGTTACAATACCCTCCCCCTTAAAGGAACATCATCCTCAGTGTTTTTCCTGAAAACACCTATCAAGCCTTTCCCATTTAGCTATTTTAGAAATATTGATCTTTCTTTCTCGGTCAGGTCCTATTTTAGACCCTTAATATTCGTCACCTTCTTTCAATAATTCTTGGACAACAAGCATATTAATCATAGTCTCATGTGATAACATTGTATAAAAATTTCTAGGAATGTTTTTTCTAATCTTAGCATAATAACTATCTGCGCAATTTGTGGATTTGTATCCACATGGTTGTTTGTTATTCAGGCTCATTGTTTTTCCTTGAAATACTCATTGGGTGCATTATCCCCATCCATAGTTTACAAGAACTATCAACTTTTCATCTTCCTTGCGGTCACTCACCCTCCAATCCCAGGCTCAGGCATCCCCTTCTCTGCTATACAGTCCCTTGGGTGATCCATCTTGCCTTGCCAAGGTTTTCTCGCACAAGAAGAACTACCCATCATGTGCATGATCCCAATCAATAGTTTACAATAAATATTAAGGTATCCTCTTCCTTGCGGTCAATCACCCTCCAGGCCCAGGCTCAGGCATCCCCTTCTCTACTATAAAGTCCCTTGGGTGATCCATCTTGCCTTGCCAATGTTTTCTCGCACAAAAATAATTCTAGAGACTCTATCGAGTCTTACAGTCAAGGCATCCCTCAAAATTTATCTTCTGAGGCATCCCTCCATCTTGTGTTACCTTAACACAACCTATTCTAGGCAATCATGGCTTACCACGGGGTTCTCATGGCTCAACAATGGTCATTTTTCATGCTTTTATAGGTTGACAACCTTTCGTCTTAGCAAAAGTTAGGGAGGAAGGTTACTCTCCTTCTCCTTGCACCGTAATAGATAGGGATGAAGATTACTTTCCTTCTCTCGACACTATAATAGATAGGGATGAAGGTTACTCTCCTTCTCCCGACACCATAATAGATAGGGACAAAGGTTACTCTCCTTCTCCCATCACCGTAATAAATAGGGGAGAAGGTTACTCTCTTTCTCCCGATATCGTAATAGATAGGGATGAAGGTTACTCTATTTCTCTCCGTACCATAACAAATAGGGACGACAATTACTCTCCTTCTCTCGGTACCGTAATAGATAGGAACGAAGGTTAATCTCCTTCTCCTAGTAATTCATTCTTTACACAGCCAAACAAACTGTTAGTCTCTATTTCATGCGATTAGATTATACTCCTTTTCACAGTTCTTCCTCGAACCTGAGATTTCAGTCTCTCATCTCTGCACTCTTCGCAGATCTTTTCCTTTCACCTGTATCATAGGTATACAAAAATTCATGAGACATCATCATAAATTTTAAATTTTAAATTTCTTTGTAAATCTATCACCTACAGATTTCCAATTCCACATTTTATTTCCATATTTGTTCCACATAGGAACCGGATTCATAATTATGGGACTTTCCTTCCCATAGAGGTTTGGATCAACATGAAATTGGTATTCCTTATGGGCTTACAATGCTGCCATATCCAAGACCCCTTTGCTTCCTGCACTTTCAACTTCAATCAACCAAACAAATTGTTAGATTTTCCATGCACATACATTTTTATTGCACCTTTACAATGTCATCACAAACAATTTTAGAATTGTTCATACTAACTATCAAATTTACTTTCTCAAAAAGGAAATACCATTCCTTGTAGTTTAGATCAGTAGGCAATTGGTCTTCCTTATGGGATTATAATATCGCCATTTCCGAGACCCATTTCCTCCCTGCAATTCATTCTTTACACAACCAAACAAATTGTTAGTCTCTCATTCATCCATGTATATATATCTATATTCAAAACCATTCATACTAATAGTTCATCACATCTATATAAACATAAAAAGTGAATCCCATTCCTTGCCTATGCCTCATTTCAACATACCAACCCTTTCAAAACGTAATTCAATATTTCAAAGGATTTTAAGAAATGTGTCAATTATTCATGGCCACATTCATACCCAATTTAGTCTTGCATTGTTTTCAATTTCGTCAGACTTTATGACCGGTTCTTGGCCATGGTGTGTTGGAATTTAACCAACCTTTTCCTCATATGGCTTATTCATTTTCTTTCATTCATACAGCAGGACCATACTGCCTGCTATAGGTCGATCACGATCCAAACTCAATACACATGAACTCAAAACTTTCACATGAATGTCTTTAAGCATTCCTTGATTGGTCAATGCATTCATGAAATGTCAGTTCATGAATTATTCCAAGGGCTAGAAAAAATGTTTACTACCATAGGTTCATGCCAACATCATTCAAGTTCTCCTTCCTGAATCATACCTTACTTGGGTACCCAAGGCATACAACTACCTTTCAAAATTTCATGCATAAAACTAAGACAATAAAATATTTTAGAAGGGATTCTTACCAAATCCTTTCATACCTTGTGCCACATAGGCACGAATATCTTTATACCAGTTCTTCCCTGCTAGCACCCTCTTTCCGATTTTTACCTCATCAGTGGGGACTTTTACAGCCCTGTCAACAATCTTTCAACAACAACCTTCTCATGGCCATCCTCTGCTTGAGGTTTCCAATCATTGACACCTATCTTCCTCAATAGCTCCAATTTCTTTCTATGCATAGCATGCATCATCATAGTCAAAATTACATTAGTTGTAATATTAAACCAAATGCATGTATCATAACATTCAAATTCATAAAACATCTTCAAAATGTCCTAACATATCTTTATGCACTTAATCACATTATCCTCAAATGTTTCCACAAGTGAAACACAAAGAGATTTTGATTGTATATTTAGCGATACAATCCTTATCACTATGGTGTCAAAACCTTTTTACTTTCATTAGTGTACCAACTTTCTCATCCAAGAGAAAACATAATACTTAGCAAGGAAAGAATTGAGGACTCTCCTCTTCTCCCAACTCTTTCTACACCACCTGGGACTTTTCAACCCAGTTGGGTTATCTCTAAGGCCTCACTGCCTTTTATTAATCATGGCTTCAACCAAGCCTATTCAATTAAACGTAATCATTTATTCATTTAATCATACTCAGGGGGTTTACTTTCCTTTTACCAACTATACTGGTTTCTGCAACTGCTCTTTTAATCCTATGTCTTTGTTAAACAATTTAGGGTTCTTAGGGTGAGGAAAGTGTTCCTCCTTTTCTCCCCATTTACTTATGCAATCTACTTCTTATTGTGATATTTCTCCTCTTTTCCCGAGCAGACCTAGGTTAGGCTCATCCTAACTCTTAGGATACATCAACATGCTTTCATAGAAAAATCTTTTTCCCATAATGAATCATTAACCTGTGCATCGTGCATGTTACCATTTAGTTATCAGAATGGTCAATATTAATTATTAGTCTTCTATTCATTACATGATGTTTTTCAAAATGTAATCCAGGATTCCAGTATATATATATATATATA
>JZKD02S2110239.1:13220-47455 GCA_000966675.3 Picea glauca
TAAGCTTGTGGCTGACTGCTTAATTCTCAACAGTCATTAAGGTTGTGACTTTGTTTTCTTGACAGAGTCTTCACACGGTTCCTCCACAGAGAACTCCTTCTACATGAATATTTTTTAATGGATATCCATCACTATTTGTGATGAAATCATCCATGACGTCGCTTCAACAGTTTACCAAATATCCCATAAGGAATATAAACATGCATCCTTGTCATGTACCCAAATTATGTATCCATACATATTCTGGTTTTGTTAAATTACATCATACATGTGCATCACTTGAACATTTAATATCATTCATACCTAAATGGTATTACCATCAGGCTTCATGTTAGGAAGCTCCATAATGCACTAAACCCATGTACTCAATCATAATTAAACACAGATAAGTATTCATCATGCTAGCTTATTGCTTGCACTTTTCCATCTCATTCACATGCATGGACATATCAGGTTTCTATATCATTTTCCCAAGGATCTTGCAATCATCATTATGATCATGTATACACATTCGTGTATAAGAGGTGCATATATTGCACCTTTTTACCTCATTCATTCACTTGACAGTTTAATTTCATCATTAGTGTCCTTTAGTTTGATATTTCAGTCACTTACCGGACTAATCTCATAGTCATATCTCGTATTGATGTTTCCTTTTATGAAGGCAATAACCAACCAGGGTCACTTTCCTCTTTATGCGACAACGTCTAGCAAGAAAACCTTCTTGCTTCACCATCCATAGGGTTTTACCCATCTCATTTTTCTCTGGTCATGAGGAGTTGTATACTCTGATTTTAATATAGAGCAGTAACTATAACTTCCAGGGATCCTACATGATCCTACCAGATTCCTTTAATCCCACAAAGGTATTAACCATTATATAATCTACCATAATTAGTGCCTGAAGTTCCAACTATCCATGCTTAGAAGCAATGTTACGAACACCAGGTCATCTATCCTTCAGGCTTCAACTTCTATTGACATAACCCTGCCACCTTCAACTATCCACATTCAAGTATTATTATAGATGTTAATTAGAATATCCCTACTCCAGTAAGAGTAGTTATCACTTTGAAAAAGGGCTAAAGAAATTCTTTCGCTGAAATTCAACAAGAATTCCCAAAATCACAGATTCAATCTGCAGTCCTTCTCCTCAAGGAGTAAATGCAGATAAAAATACCTCCTTACGTGAATCATACATGATCCCAACTAGGCCAAGTGTTGTAACCATGCTCTGATACCAATTTGTAACAAACCCACGATGGAGCATACAATTTTCACTTTTCTTAAAGGACAAATTCTCCATCCATGGTTTCTAATTTGGGAAGTCAGGGAACCAGTCCAACCTCCTAGTCAAGGATATCTAATTTTGAAGCCAATGACTCTCTAAGACCTTGATGGCCTCGCTTTGTAATTAAACGGATACCCTTTCGACTTCCGGGTGTAGGTCTAATGGTACCAACGACCTTCCCTTCGCACTTGGGAAATCTCTGAGTTTGGGCGCTAGGCCCTTTTCTGATAAGCCCCTCCTTGAGGTGACCTTGGTTGATAACCTCATGCAAACACACAATTGTGGGCATAGCCAAAGGTGATTTGAAACCAAAATACCTTTCATCCCACAATTATCCTCATGCCTCCAGGTGTCCTTTCTTCAAAACCGTGGTTTGGATTTCGGCCCATCCTCAAATTTTTATAGGCATTGTTAGTTCATGATCCTCGCAATGTTCTGAGATTGTCGATCTCACGATATTGATGATGCCTCTGAATGGATGGCTCGGATCTATCCCTTTCAAAGCTACGGTTCATATTTGACCTCTTGCAAATCAACAGTTGTGATTTGTTTCAGAATTCCAGACTTCGGAATTCTCAAGTCTCAAACTTTCCTTTCTTTCGTACGTCAATATTTTGGAGTTGACGATTTGCAGATACTTTTCCTTCTCAATCAACAACTCTACCTCTGCTTCAGAGGTTTGACCTTTCAACTAGATCAACAATCCCGCGACCCATTTTCTTGATCAATGATCGAGATTTCCTTTGGGTTTACGAACTTCTGAGATCTCAAATCTTAAACTTCACTTCCCCTCGAAGTAAAAAGATTCCTCTTGCGTGTCCACTTGAATCGAACAGTTGAGGATTGCTTCGGGTCTTTACCAAAAATATAAAGATTTATGCCACCTGTCCTGTTGATCTTATGGCAGTGAATTACTTCACGAATTTACCTGGAATCCACCGATCTACACCATGTCTCTTCTGGATCAGAAAGTCTAGATTTACCTCGAATGCTTCGACGCTTGAGATTTACTTTGTACGATCTGATGAATGGGATCTACTTCGGATGATAGGACGGTTGATATTTTATTTGGCTCTATGGATCTCTAGTCTTCGGGAGTCTCAAATCTCAACTAAAAACTCTCAAACAGATTTCTTCGGAGTCCATGATCTGTCTCCACGTGTCCCTCTGGATCTGGCGGTCTAGATTCACTTTGGGTCTTTGGGGTTCAAGAACCTCAATTCTCAACTTAAAATCCAATGCTATTATTGCAAGCTTGCAATATATCACCATGTGTCTCTTTGGATCTAATGATTCAAAGTCCTTCGACTCTTCAACTCTTCAACACTTCGGTGCTCTAGCTCTTTGATGCTTCGGCTCTTCGGCATTTCGATGCTTCAACTCTCCAGATCTCCCGGCTTCGAGAGTTTCAACTCTTATGCACCAATTTCTCCAGAGTGATTTTACCCTAAATACAAAATCTCCTAACTCGTATCCCCCTGGCGATCAAAGACCAGGATTTACTTTGGTTGTTTGTCCTCCTCCTTGTCCTCAAACCTCTGAATTTGTGAATCTTACGCCACGTATCAACCCTGATGTTGGACGGTTCCAATTGACTTTGAAACTACGAGACTTCGCAAGTCCACTCTCCTATGCACTTTCAAAGGGTTAGGGCTAGTGCAGTTTCCTTGGGATCCAATGACTATTGGTCATTGCGATCAGATCTAACAACCCAGATCTTATCTAATCCTGCATGCTCTTCTAATTGTCTGGACTTGGATCCCAGTGGTCTAGATCTTTCACAGTGCTCGATCCAACGGTCACTGTTGCTCCTCTTGAGATTTCACTCTCTTCCCTAAATTGGATGTTTTTAGATGTTTTGAAGGTCTTGACCTTCAATTTACTTCTTGTGAGCCCTGATGTATGGGTCTCGACTTTCGATTCCCTCCTGAGCTTATGAACTTGAAACAAGTTCACCTCTTGGACCTCTTATGCACTTCTGAAAAGTGCTAGTCTCTTATGAGCTTGGTCCTTAGGGAATTTATAATTCCCAGCTAATCCTTCCGTTAATATGCTCATGTCAGATTGATGGTCCATGACCTTCCTCGAGCCAATGGTTGATATCACATCACAACTTTGGGTTTCGTAAGTTTAATCGCACCAATGCGTGATTCTCCCGTCGCGCGAAGTCCGCACTCACAGATTCGAAGGTCAAGGTGGGTCCCGATAGATCCTTAGATGTATGGTCAATATCACATCATGACTTCAGGTCTTGGAGCTTTAGTCTCACCAACGCGTGATTCTCCTATCGCGCAAACTCTGAAATCACAGATCCGATGGTCAAGGTGGGTCCCGATAGATCCTCTCAAAAGGTCTCGTCCGTTCATCCTCCAAACAAAAGGATATTCCCTTTTGATACTTGAATCTCGCTATCCTTCCTAATATTCATCAGTTATGAAGGATTTAAGAGCATTGCTCTCTTTCTCCCGAACTTAATGCTTATAAGGGTCTTTTGGACAACTCTTGCACTCCTTCATAATTTCTAGAACTTAAGTGGTTCTCGGTCTCTACTTTCCTCGTAGAGAGCCTGTGCATATATGCACTACCTCTCCTGAGCTTAACAAACTCCATCCTCTAAGGGACTCAGAACGACTAGGAGGGTCGACATGCTTACATGAAACTATGCCCACACTCGATGAACTCGCAGTTCTTGAATCTGGCTTAATCCACCAGAGGATTCAATCATTTACGAGTATAAAAACATGTCCAATTCATACAATTTCCTACTTTCCTAATTACACAATCAAGCAGATAGAAAAAGGGTATAGTATTAATCATTAAACAAACATATCCATCCCTGCAACATTCATAGGATATCCAACTTTAATTCACAATACCACTTAAATACACAAGATATGCGATTACTCAACTCTTACAGGTGGTAGCCAACTAATTGACTATGGGTGTTCATCCTTCCAACTGACCATAGGCTCAGAGGCATTCATTCATAGCACTTTGGCCACCCCCATTCCAAGCCATGATATCACCAGGGAAATATCGTAGTTCTCAAGGATTCTTTCTCTATTTCAACTTCCACTCGGGTTCTGTTCTCTACAAACTTTCAGATATTTCTTTCTCTGTTATGGCCCTGGACGAGGTCTATCAGATACTTACTCGGCATCAAGCTCACGGCCTTCTCTTCCTCATCTGTTGGGGAGCTCTCGCATTCTTCTTACCAATTGTCTTATATCTTTTCCACAAGATGGTTCTCAACCCATCCTGTTCCTTCTGTCAGAAGGGAACTCAGGTTAGCTTGGTCTGTCACACCCAGCGGTACTTCGGGCTGATATTCTACAGTCAGACCATGCTTCCATTCATGGGAGTTTTTGATAATTCAACCACTTTTCCTTTCTTCATTAACTGGTTTCTCTCTTTGGTATCCGAAGGAGATTTATTATCCCCATCAAGGGAAATTTGGGGTTAGTTGATATAATGAGCCCTCTCTTATAGTTTTCACATTCTTTCCTCTAGTGATATCATGGCTAGTACTTTCAAGGATTCACCCCCACAGTCAATTATCGTCAAGTCAAACAATAATAAATTTACAATGTCCACATATGTTAGCATGGTAATCCTATTTTATGATTAAATACAAGTTGGGGGAATCAGGGATGTTACAATACCCTCCCCCCTTTAAAGGAACATTGTCCTCGATGTTCTTCCTCAAAACACCTATCTAGCCTTTCCCTTTCAATTTTTTCAGAAATCTTGATATTTCTTTCTTGGTCAGGTCCTGTTTCGGACCCTTAACCTTTGTCACCTTCTTTCAAAAATTCTTGGACAACAAGCATATTAATCATAGTCTCATGTGATAACATTGTATAAAAATTTCTATGAAATTGTTTTCTAATCTTAGCACAATAATTATCTGCGTAGTTTGTGGATTTGTATACACATGGTTGTTTGTTATCCAGGGTCATTGTTTCTCCTTGACATGCCCATTGGGTGCATGATCCCCGTCAATAGTTTACAAGAACTATTAAGGTTTCATATTCCTTGCGGTCACTCACCCTCCAGTCCCACGATCAGGCATGCCCTTTTCTGCTATACAGTCCCTCAGGTGATCCATCTTGCCTTGCCAAGGTTTTATTTCATGGGAAGAACTACCCATCCTGTTCATGATCCCAATCAATAGTTTAAAAGAACTATTAAGGTATCCTATTCCTTCCAGTCACTCACCCTCTAGGCATAGGATCAGGCATCCCCTTCTTTTCTATATAGTCCCTTGGGTTTTAAAAAAAAAAATGAATTTGTTTTTTTCAAAGCGTGAACACGTCAATGTGGGTGAATGAAGTAAAGGTTTTTTATGGAGTAAAAGGATTAAGTAAAGGTGGAGGAATTAAAAAGTGTCTTTTAATTATCTCAAAGTGAATAATGGTTAAAAAGGTCACCTTTGTTATTTTTTATTTTTAAATAAAAGGAAAAGTTAGTAAAAGGATTTTTTATTAAATCTTTTATTAAACATTGTAAAGTTTAAACCATTATTCCTCCGCATTATTTTTTCAAAGGGCCTTGGTTATTACAAGCAGTGGTGTTTTTTGGAATGTTTCCTCTAATGGAAAAGACGCAAAGTGCTAAGTTTGAAATTGAGAAGTTTGATGGAAAGAACAATTTCGAGATCTGGAAGGTTAAGATGTACGATCTGCTCGTGCAACAAGGCATGGTGAAGGTGCTTTTGGGAAAATAAAAGAAACCCACAACCATAAAAAATGATGAATGGGATGATATGGATGTGAGAGCACTGAGTTCCATACGCCTATGTTTGGCCGATGATGTTATATTCAATATTGTCTCAGAGAAGACAACAGTCAGTTTATGGACGAAGCTAGAAAGCTTGTATATGAAGAAATCCTTGAAAAAAAAGATCTTCCTGAAAAGGAAATTGTACAGTTTGCGCATGAAGGTACGAAAATAGTTGATCATTTAAATACTTTTAATATTCTTTTAGTCCAATTGGATAGCACGGGAGTGAAATTTGAATCTGAAGATAAGGAAATTACATTATTGTGTTCTTTGTCCATGTCATGGGATCATTTTGTTATCTCTATTAGCTTCATTTCAACATAAAGTATTGAGTTTGATGATATTGTTGGAGCTTTACTGTCTAAGGAAACAAGGAAGAAATCCAATTTAGGAACCTCTACATCTGAGGCAATGGTGATCAGAGGTAGACCTAAAGAAAGAGGATAGGGTCAGAGGGATTTCTCTTGGTCAAAGTCGAAGGGAAGAAAGAGAAAGCTTAAGTGTTAGTTTTGTGGAAAATATGGACACCTGAAGAAGGATTGTTGGAAGCGACAACAAGACTGAAAGAAGAATCTCCAAAAGAGATGAAGGAAGCCAATGCAGCTGAAACAGGTTCAACAATAGGTTCATGTATGCCTGATGAAGTTTTATCAATTAGTATTGGTTCACATCATGATCAACAATGGTTATTAGATTCTAGTGCTTCAAATCACATGTGTCTTCATAGAAACTAGTTTGCTACTTACCAGTCTGTAGATGATGGAATAGTTTACATGGGAAATGATATCTCATGTAAGGTTGTGGGAATTGGTAGCATTTGAATTAAGATGTTTAATGGAACTATTAAAATACTAACTAATGTAAGACATGTACCTAATATTAGGACAAACCTAATTTCTTTGGGAGTCTTGGATATTGGAGGATATAAGAGTATTGTTCAAAGTGGAGTTATGAAAGTCTATAAAGGAATTTTATTGGTTATAAAAGCAAAGAAGGTCGGTAACCTATTTTTGTTAGAAGGAAGAGCTAAGTCAAATCATGCAACAACAGTATCTAAGAAAGACAAAGAATCTGTTCGACTGTGGTATCAACGGTTGGGCCATATGAGTGAACAAGGATATAAGGTATTATCTGATCGCAAGTTACTTCCTAGTCTAAAGTCTTTAAAGTTAGATTTATTCAACCACTGTATTTATGGAAAATAGAATAGGTAGAGATTTAAAACCGGAAGACACACAATTGAAGGAATCCTTGATTATATCCATTCTAATGCCTGGGGACCATCCCCTACTATTTCATATGGAGTATCATCATATTTTGTAACTTTTATAGATGATTTATCTAGGAAGGTGTGGATCTATATGTTAAAAAGTAAGGCTGATGTATTTATAGTTTTCAAGCAGTCTAGAGCTTTAGTGGAAAAGAGCACTCGTAGATCCATTAAATGTTTAAGAACTAATAATGGTGGTGAATTTACGTCAATGGAATTTGAGAACTACTTCAAGGAGTTTGGGATTGATAGGCATAAAACCACTACCTATACTCCTCAACAAAATGGAGTTGTTGAACGCATGAACAAGACTCTTTTAGACAGAGAAAGGAGTATTCTTAGTAACCATAACTTGCAATAGGAATTGTGGGTAGAAGTAGTGTCTACAACTTGTTATCTGGTGAATCAATCAACATCAATATCAATAGAGTGAAGAATTCTAGAAGAGGTATGGACAGGTCATCGTTGTAATTATTCTAATCTTAAAGTTTTTGGTTGTGAAGCCTATGCTCTAATTCTGAAACATCAACGTTCTAAACTAGATCCAAAATAAGAAAGGCTTATCTTTGTTGGATATGGTGATGGTATTAAGGGGTACAGGTTGTGGGATCCTACTACCCACAATATCACCATTAACATATATATAATATTTGATGAATCATCTCTCATCAAATCAGATGTAGATGTTCAAATGAAACAACAAGAAGTAAATAAGTATCAACATATTCAATTTGAAACCAGTTGAAATACAGATGAAAGTGAACATGAACAAGTTTCTAAAGATGTTCATGAAGAGTTTCATGCAGAAGAAGACATGGTTGATGATAACAATCAACATAATGTGGATGAGCCACAAACCTTCCTAAGGAGATCTACGCGGGTCAGAGTTCCTCCAAGAAGGTATGATGATTTTGTTTCGTCAGTTTCTTTAAGTACTAATGATGATGAACCTTCGTGCTACCAGGAAGATGTGAAGGGTTGTAACAGTGAGAAATGGAAATAAGCAATGAAGGATGAGGTAAATGCATTAGAGGGGAATGCCACATGAGACCTGGTAGAACTTCCAAGAGACATAAAAACTATAGGTTGGAAGTGGGTGTACAAGATGAAGAAGGGTGTTGATGATAAGGTGGAAAGGTATGAAGAAAGGATGGTTGTGAAAGGATATTCTTAGAAAGAAGGTATTGAATTTCATGATATTGTTTCATCAATTGTAAAGACTATTTCAATTTGAATTGTGTTATAATTAGTTGCATTGCTTGATTTGGAGTTGGAGCAACTAGATGTTAAGACTATTTTTTTACATGGAGATTTGGATGAGGAGATCTACATGGAACAACCTGAAGGGCTCGTTCAAAATTGTAGAAAGAAATTTGTTTGCGGGCTCAATAAATAATTGTATGGTTTGAGGTAGTCGCCTAGACAATGGTACAAGAAATTTGACTCTTTCATGGTGAGCCAAAATTATACAAGGAGTGAGTATGATCATTGTGTCTACTTTAAGAAATTGAATAATAACATATTCATTATCTTAGTATTGTATGTTGATTATATTCTTTTAGCAAGAAAAATTATAACTAAGATCAATAGGTTAAAGGATCATATGGCTAGGACATTTGATATGAAAGATCTAGGAGCAGCAAGGCAGATTTTGGGCATGGAGATATTCAGAGACAAGAGGAATGGTAAGCTTTGGTTGTCACAACAGAAGTATGTTGAGAATATACTTTTGAGGTTTGGTATGAATGATGTCAAACCAGTTTCAGTCCCTTTAGATTCCCATTTTAGGTTGTCTTCATGTTTATGTCCCAGTACAAAAGAAGAAAAGAAATATATGTCTCGACTACCGTATGCTAATGCAGTAGGAAGTTTAATGCATGCGATAGTTAGTAAAAGGCCAGATATTTCACATGCAGTTGAGGTTGTTAGCAGGTATATGGAAAATCCAGGTAAAGAGCATTGGGCATCAGTGAAATGGGTGCATCGGTATCTGAGGGGCACAAGTGATTATTGGATTACCTATGATAGTGGTAATGAGTTAGTCTGTTGATATGTGGATTATGATTTTGCAGGTGATTTAGACAAGAGAAGGTAGACTTTAGGGTATGTCTTTACTCTTGCAGGTGGAGATATTAGTTGGATGTCAAAGCTATGAAACATTGTTGTTTTATCCACTACCGAAGAAGAATATGTAGTTGCTTCAAATGCTTGCAAAGAGGCAGTTTGGTTGAAAGGTTTTTTTATTGAGTTTGGAAGGATGTAGGACAAAGTAAAGTTACTTTGTGATAGTCAAAGTGCTATTTACTTGGCTAAGAATCCATCCTACCATAGTAAAACAAAACATGTACCTATCAAGTGCACCAATGCGCGATTCTCCTGTCGCGCGAAGTCCGCACTCACAGATCCGACGGTCAAGGTGGGTCTTGATAGATCCTTTGATCTACGGTCGATATCAAATAATGACTTTATGTTTCAGAGGTTTAGTCACACCAACGCGCAATTCTCCTATCACACAAACTCTAAAATCACAGATCCGACAGTCAAGGTGGGTCTCGATAGATCCTTGGATCCTCTCAAAAGGTCTTGTTCATTCAATGAAAGGATATTCCATTTTGATACTTGAATCTCGCTATCCTTCCTAATCTTCATCAGTTATGAAGGATTTAAGAGCATTGCACTCTTTCTCCTAATATTAACACTTATAAGGGTCTTCTGCACAACTCTTGCACTCCTTCATCAATTATAGAACTTAAGTGGTTCCTGGTCTCTACTTGCTTCGCAGAGAGCCTGTGCATATATGCACTAGATCTCCTGAGCTTAACAAACTCCATCCTCTAAGGGACACAAAACGACTAGGACGGTTGACATGCATACATGAAATTATGCCCACACTCGATAAACTTACAGTTCGTGGCTTTGGCATAAGCCACCATAGGACGTAAGCATTTACGAATATAAAAACATGTCCAATTCATACAATTTCCTACTTTCCTAATTACACAATTAAGAAGAAAGAAAAAGGGTATAGTATAAATCATTAAGCAAACATATCCATCCCTGCAACATTCATAGGATATCCAACTTTAATTCACAATACCACTTAAATACACAAGATATGCGATTACTTAACTATTACAGGTGGTAGCCAACTAACTGGCTATGGGTGTTCATCCTTCCAACTGACCATCGTCTCAGAGGCATTCATTATTAACACTCTGGCCACCCCCACGAAAAGCCATGATATCACCAGGGAACTCTCGCAGTTCTCAAGGATTCTTTCTCTATTTCAGTTTCTTCTCGGGTTCTATTCTCTACAAACATTCATATATTTATTTCTCTATTATGGCCCTAGGTGAGGTTTATCAGATGCTCACTCGGCATCAAGATCATGACCTTCAATTCCTCATCTGTTGGGGAGATCTCACATTCTTCTTACCAATTTTCATATATCTTTTCCACAGGATGGTTCTCAAACCATCGTGTTCCTTCTTCCAGAAGGGAACTCAGGTTATCTTGGTCTGTCATACCCAGTGGTACTTCGGGCTGATATTCTGCAGTCAGACCATATTTCCATTCATGGGAGTGGTTGATAATTCAACGACTTTTCCTTTCTTCATTAACTGGTTTCTCTCCTTGGTATCCAAAGGATATTTATTATCCCCATCAAGGGAAATTTGGGGTTATTTGATATAATGAGCCCTCTCTTATAGTTTTCACATTCTTTCCTCTAGTGATATCATGGCTAGTACTTTCAAGGATTCACCCCCACATTCAGTTATTGGCAACTCAAACAATAGTACATTTACACTGTCCACATGCGTTAGCATGGTAATCCTATTTTATGATTAAATACAAGCTGGGGGAAACAGGGATGTTACAGTACCCTCCCCCTTTAAAGGAACATTGTCCTCAATGTTCTTCCTCAAAACACCTGTCTAGCCTTTCCCATTCAATTTTTTTTCAGAAATCTTGATATTTCTTTCTTGGTCGGGTCCTGTTTCAGACACTTAATCTTCGTCACTTTCTTTCAAAAATTCTTGGACAACAATCATATTAATCATAGTCTCATGTGATAAAATTGTATAAAACTTTCTATGAAATTGTTTTATAATCTTAGCACAATAATTATCTACGCAGTTTGTGGATTTGTATCCACATGGTTGTTTGTTATCTAGGGTCATTGTTTTTCCTTGACATGCCCATTGGGTGCATGATACCCATCAATAGTTTACAAGAACTATAAATTTTTCATATTCCTTGCGGTCACTCACCCTCTAGGCCTAGGATCAGACATGACCTTCTCTGCTATACAGTCCCTCGGGTGATCCATCTTGCCTTGCCAAGGTTTTCTTTCATGGGAAGAACTACCCATCATGTTCATGATCCCAATCAATAGTTTAAAAGAACTATTAAGGTATCCTATTCCTTCCAGTCACTCACCCTCTAGGACTAGGATCATGCATCCCCTTCTTTTCTATACAGTCCCTCAGGCTTTTTCAAAAAAAAGAATTTTTCTTTTTAGAGCGTGAACATGTCAACACGGGTGAATGAAGTAAAGTTTTTTTATGGAGTAAAAGGATTAAGTAAAGGTGGAGGAATTAAAAAACGCTTTTTTATTATCTCAAAGTGAATAATGGTTAAAAAGGTCACCTTTGTTATTTTTTATTTTTAAATAAAAGGAAAAGTTAGTAAAAGGATTTTTTATTAAATCTTTTATTAAACATTGTAAAGTTTAAACCCTTATTCCTCCACATTATTTTTTCAAAGGGCCTTGGTTAATACAAGCAGTGGTGTTTTTTGGAATGTTTACTCTAATGGAAAAGATGCAGAGTGCTAAGTTTGAAATTGAGAAGTTCGATGGCAAGAACAATTTCGAGATCTGGAAGGTTAAGATGTATGATTTGCTCGTGCAACAAGACATGGTGAAGGTTCTTTTGGGAAAATAAAAGAAACCCACAACCATAAAAAATGATGAATGGGATGATATGGATGCGAGAGCACTGAGTTCCATACGTCTGTGTTTGGCCGATGATGTTCTATTCAATATTGTCTCGGAGAAGACAACGGTCATTTTATGGACGAAGCTACAAAGCTTGTATATGAAGAAATCCTTGAAAAACAAGATCTTCCTGAAAAGACAATTGTACAGTTTGTACATGAAGGAAGGTACAAAAATAGTTGATCATTTAAAGACTTTTAATACTCTTTTAGTCTAGTTGGATAGCACAGGAGTGAAATTTGAATTTGAAGATAAGGCAATTACATTATTGTGTTCTTTTTCCACGTCATGGGATCATTTTGTTACCTCTATTAGTTTCAGTTCAACATAAAGTATTGAGTTTGATGATATTGTTGGAGCTTTATTGTCTGAGGAAACAAGGAAGAAATCCAATTTAGGAACCTCTACATCTAAGGCAATGGTGATTAGAGGCAGACCTAAAGAAAGAGGACATGGTCAGAGGGATTTATCTTGGTCAAAGTCAAAGGGAAAAAAGAGAAAGCTTAAGTGTTAGTTTTGTGGAAAATATGGACACCTGAAGAAGGATTGTTGGAAGCGATAACAAGCCTGAAAGAAGACTCTCCAAAAGAGATGAAGGAAGCAAATGCAACTGAAATAGGTTCAACAACAGGTTCAGGTATGACTGATGAAGTTTTATCATTTAGTATTGGTTCACATCATGATCAAAAATAATTATTAGATTCTGGTGCTTCAAATCACATGTGTCTTCATAGACACTGGTTTGCTACTTACCAGTCTGTAGATGATCGAACAATTTACATGGGAAATGATATCTCATGTAAAGTTGTGCGAATTGGTAGCATTCGAATTAAGATATTTAATGGAACTATTATAATACTAACTAAAGGAAGACATGTACCTAATATTAGGATGAACCTAATTTCTTTGGGAGTCTTAGATACTGGAGGATATAAGAGTATTGTTCAAGGTGGAGTTATGAAAGTCTACAAAGGTATTTTATCGGTTATAAAATCAAAGAAGGTTGGTAACCTATTTTTGTTAGAAGGAAGAATTGAGTGAGATCATGCAACAACAATATATGAGAAAGACAATGATATTGTTCGACTGTGGCATCAACGGTTGGTTGATATGAGCGAACATGGATTTAAGGTATTTTCTGATCGCAAGTTACTTCCTAGTCTAAAGTCTTTAAAGTTCGGTTTTTGCAACCACTGTATTTATGGAAAATAGAATAGGTAGAGATTTAAAACTGGAAGACACACCAATGAAGGAATCCTTGATTATATCCATTCTGATGTTTGGGGACCATCTCCTACTATTTCATATGGAAGATCATCATATTTTGTAACTTTTATAGATGATTTCTCTAGGAAGGAGTGCATCTATATGTTAAAAAGTAAGGCTGATGTATTTATATCTTTCAAGCAGTTTAGAGCTTTAGTGGAAAAGAGAACTCGTAGATCCATTAAATGTGTAAGAACTAATAATGGCGGTGAATTTATGTCAATGGAATTTGAGAACTACTTCAAGGAGTTTGGGATTGATAGGCATAAAACCACTGCCTATACTCCTCAACAAAATGGAGTGGTTGAATGAATGAACAAGACTCTTCTAGAGAGATAAAGGAGTATTCTTAGTAACACTAACTTGCAATAGGAATTGTGGGAAAAAGCAGTGACTACAACTTGTTATCTGGTGAATCTATCAACATCAAAAGCAATAGAGTGCAAAATTCTAGAAGAGGTATGGACATGTCGTCCTTGTAATTATTCTAATCTGAAATTTTTTGATTGTGAAGCCTATGCTCTAATTCTAAAACATCAACGTCCTAAACTAGATCCAAAATAAGAAAGCCTTATCTTTGTTGGATATGGTGATGGTATTAAGGGGTACAGGTTGTGGGATCCTACTTCCAAAAAGATCACCATTAACATATATTTAATATTTGATGAATCATCTCTCATCAAATTAGATGTAGATGTTCAAATGAGACAACAAGAAGTACCTAAGTATCAACAGATTCAGTTTGAAACTAGTTCAAATATATATGAAAGTGAACACGACAAGTCTCTAAATATGTTCATGAAGATTTTGATGCAGAAGAAGACATGGTTGATGATAACAATCAACAGAATGTTGATGAGACACAAACTTTCCTAAGGATATCTACGCGGTTCAAAGTTCCTCCAAGAAAGTATGATGATTTTGTTTCGTCAGTTTCATTAAGTACTAATGATGATGAACCTTCGTTCTACCAGGAAGATGTGAAGGGTTGTAATAGTGATAAATGGAAAGAAGTAATGAATGATGAAATCAAGACATTAGAGAGGAATGCCACATGAGACCCGGTAGAACTTCCAAGAGACACAAAAATGGTAGGTTGCAAGTGGGTCTACAAGCTGAAGATGGGTGTTTATGATAAGGTGGAAAGGTACGAAGCAAGGCTGGTTGTGAAAGGATATTCTCATAAAGAAGGTATTGAATTTCATGAGATTTTTTCACCAATTGTAAAGACTATTTCAATTTGAATTGTGTTAGCATTAGTTGCATTGCTTGATTTGCAGTTGGAGAAACTAGATGTTAAGACTATTTTTTTACATAGAGATTTGGATGAGGAGATCTACATGAAACAACCTGAAGGGTTCTTTCAGAATTGCAGAAATAAATTTGTTTGCGGGCTCAAGAAATCATTGTATGGTCTGAGGCAGTCGCCCAGACAATGGTACAAGAAATTTGACTCTTTCGTGGTGAGCCAAAATTATACAAGGAGTGAGTATGATCATTGTGTATACTTTAAGAAATTGAATAATAACATATTCATTATCTTAGTATTGTATGTTGATGATATTCTTTTAGAAAGAAAAAGCATAACTGAGAGAAATAGGTTAAAGTCTCAAATGGTTAGGAAGTTCGATATGAAAGATCTAGGAGCAACAAGGAATATTTTGGGAATGGAGATATTCAGAGAAAAGAGGAATGGTAAGATTTGGTTGTCACAATAGAAGTATGTTGAGAATATACTTTTGAGGTTTGGTATGAACGATGTGAAACCAATTTCAGTCCCTTTGGCTTCCCATTTAAGGCTTTCTTCAAGTTTATGTCCTAGTACAAAAGAAGAAAAGGAATATATGTCTCGAATACCATATGCTAATGCAGTAGGAATTTTAATGCATGTGATGGTTAGTACAGGGCCAAATATTTCACATGCAGTTGAGGTTGTTTGAAAGTATATGGAAAATCCATGTAAAGAGCATTTGGCATCAGTGAAATGGGTGCTTCGGTATCTGAGGGGCACAAGTGATTACTGTATTACCTATGATAGTGGTCATGAGTTAGTTTGTTTATATGTGGATTTTTATTTTGCAAGTGATTTAGACAAGAGAAGGTCGATTTCAGGGTATGTATTTACTCTTGTAGGTGGATCTATTAGTTGGATGTCAAAGCTACATAACATTGTTGTTTTATCCACTATCGAAGAAGAATATGTAGTTTCTTCACATGCTTGCAATGAGGCAGTTTGGTTGAAAGTTTTGTTTGGTGAGTTTGGAAGGATGTAGGACAAAGAAAAGTTACTTTGTGATAGTCAAAGTGATATTTACTTGGCTAAGAATATAGCCTACCATAGTAAAACAAAATATATACCTATCAAGTGCACCAATGCATGATTCTCC
Organism: Picea glauca; assembly: GCA_000966675.3. Lineage (NCBI taxonomy): Eukaryota > Viridiplantae > Streptophyta > Pinopsida > Pinales > Pinaceae > Picea > Picea glauca. The sequence goes on from JZKD02S2110239.1 coordinate 29,216, forward strand.
CGTCACGCAAATTCCGCACTCACAAATACGATGGTCAAGGTGGCTCCTGATATATCCTTAGATATACGGTCGATATCACATCATGAATTTAGTTTTCGGAGGTTTAGTTGCAGCAACGCGCGATTCTCCTATCGCGCAAACTCTGAAATCACAGATCTGACGGTCAAGGTGGGTCCTGATAGATCCTTGGATCCTCTCAAAAGGTCTCATCCATTCATCTTCCAAATCAAAGGATATTCACTTTTTATACTTGAATCTCACTATCCTTCCTAATATTCATCAGTTATGACGGATTTAAAAGCATTGCGCTCTTTCTCCTAAACTTAACACTTATAAGGGTCTTCTGCATAACTCTTTCTCTCCTTCATCGATTCTAGAACTTAAGTGGTTCTCAGTCTCTGCATGCCTCGCAGAGATCCTGTTCATATATGCACTACCTCTCCTAAGATTAACAAACTCCATCCTCTAAGGGACTCAGAACGACTAGGAGGGTCGACATGCATACATGAAACTATGCCCACACTCGACGAACTCGCAGTTCGTGGCTCTGGCTTAAGCCACCACAGGACGAAAGCATTTACGAGTATAAAAACATGTCCAATTCATACAATTTCCTACTTTCCTAATTACACAATCAAGAAGATAGAAAAATGGTACAGTATAAATCATTAAGAAAACATATCCATCCCTACAAAATTCATAGGATATCCAACTTTAATTCACAATACCACTTAAATACACAAGATATGCGATTACTCAACTATTATAGGTGGTAGCCAACTAACTAACTATGGGTGCTCATCCTTCCAATTGGCCACAGGCTCAGTTGAATTCATTCTTAGCACTCTGGCCACCCCCATGCCAAGCAATGATATCACCAGGGAACTCTCATAGTTCTCAAGGATTCTTTCTCTATTTCAACTTCTACTCTGGTTCCGTTCTCTGCAAAATTTTAGAGATTTATTTCTCTGTTATGGCCCTGGGAAAGGTTTATCAGATGCTCACTCGGCATCAATCTCATGGCCTTCTCTTCCTCATATGTTGGGGAGCTCTCACATTCTTCTTACCAATTTTCTTATATCTTTTCCATAGGATGATTCTTAACCCATCTCGTTCCTTTTGTTAGAAGGGAACTCAGGTTATCTTGGTCTATCATACCCAGTGGTACTTCGGGCTGATATTCTACAGTCAGACCATGCTTCCATTCATGGGAGTGGTTGATAATTCAACCACTTTTCCTTTCTTCATTAATTGGTTTCTCTCCTTGGTATCAAAAGGAGATTTATTATCCCCATCAAGGGAAATTTGGGGTTATTTGATATAATGATCCCTCTCTTATAGTTTTCACATTCTTTCCTCTAGTGATATCATGGCTAGTACTTTCAAGGATTCACCCCCACAATCAGTTATTGGCAACTCAAACAATAATACATTTGCATTGTCCACATATGTTATCATGGTAATCATATTTTATGATTAAATACAAGCTGGGGGAAATAGGTATGTTACAATACCCTCCCCCTTTAAAGGAACATCGTCCTCTATGTTCTTCCTCAAAACACCTATCTAGCCTTTCCCATTCATTTTTTTTAGAAATCTTGATATTTCTTTCTTTGTCAAGTCTTGTTTCAGACCCTTAATCTTCGTCACCTTCTTTCAATAATTCTTGGACAACAAGCATATTAATCATATTCTCATGTGATAACATTGTATAAAAATTTCTATGAAATTGTTTTCTAATCTTAGCACCATAATTATTTGCACAGTTTGTGGATTTGTATCCACATGGTTGTTTGTTATCTAGGGTCATTGTTTTTTCTTGACATGCCCATTGGGTGCATGATCCCCATCAATAATTTACAAGAACTATCAAGGTTTCATATTCTTTGCGGTCACTCACCCTCCAGGCCCGGGATCAGACATGCCCTTCTCTGCTATACAGTCCCTCGGGTGATCCATCTTGCCTTGCCAAGGTTTTCTTTCATGGGAATAACTACCCATCATGTTCATCATCCCAATCAATAGTTTACAAGAACTATTAAGGTCTCTTATTCCTTGCAGTCACTCACCCTCTAGGCCCAGGATCAGGCATCCCCTTCTTTTCTATACAGCCCCTGGGGTGATCCATCTTGCCTTGCCAAGGTTTTCTCGCATAGAAATAATTCCAGAGTCTCTATCAAGTCTTAAATTCTAGGTGTCCCTCAGACTGGCTTTGTCGAGGCATACCTTCAGCTTGTGTTACCTAAACACAACATATTCTAGGGGATCATGTCTTACCATGACATTATCATGGCTTAGCAGTAGCCATTTTTCATGCTTTTACAGCTTGACATCCTTCTGGCTCAGCTAAATTTAGGGATGAAGGTTACTCTTCTTCTCCTGACACCGTAATAAATAAGGATGAAAGTGACTCTCCTTCTCCTGGCATCGTAATAGATAGGGACAAATGTTACTCTCCTTATCCTGACACCGTTATAGATAGGAACAAAGGTTAATCTCCTTCTCCCAACACTGTAATAGATAGGAGAGAAGGTTACTCTCCTTCTCATGGTACCGTAATAGATAGGGACGAAGGTTACTCTCGTTCTCCCGGTACCGTAATAGATAGGGACGAAGGTTACTCCCCTTCTCCCGGTACCACAATAGATAGGGATAGAGGTTACTTTCCTTCTCCCGGTACCATAATATATAGGGACGAAGGTTACTCTCCTTATCCCGATAATTCATTGTTTACACAGCCAAACAAATTGTTAGTCTCTATTTCATGCGATCGGATTATACGATTTTTCATAGTTCTTCCTTGAGATTGAGAGTTTAGTCTCTCATCTCTGCACTCTTTACAAATCTTTTCCTTTCACCTATATCATAGTTATACAGAAATTCATGAGACATCATCATAAATTTTAAATTCAAAATTTCCTTTTAAATATGTCACCTACAGATTTCCAATTCCACATTTTATTTCCATATTTGTTTTGTGTTCCACACAGGAACCAGATTCATAATTATGGGACTTTTCTTCCCATAGCAGTTTGGCTCAACATGAAATTGGTCTTCCTTATGGTATTACAATGATTCATATCCAAGACCTCTTTGCTTCCTGTACTTTCAACTTCAATCAACCAAACAAATTGTTATCTTTTCCATGGACATATATTTTTATTGCACCTTTACAATGTCATCACAAACAATTTCAGAATTGTGCATACTAACAATCAAATTCACTTTCTCAAAAATGAAATACCATTCCTTGGAGTTTGGCTCAGTAGGAAATCGATCTTCCTTATGGGATTATAATACCACCATATCCAAGACCCATTTCCTCCCTGCAATTCATTCTTTACACAGCCAAACAAACCGTTAGTCTCTCATGCATCCATGTATATATATCTATATTCAAAACAATGCATACTAACAGTTCATCACATCTATATAAACATAAAAAGGGAATCCCATTCCTTTCTTATGTCTCATTTCAACATACCAACCCTTTCAAAACATAATTCAATACTTCAAAGTATTTTAACAAATGTGCCAATTATTCATGGCCACATTCATACCCAATGTACTCTTGCATTATTTTCAAGTTCGTCACACTTTATGACCAGTTCTTGGCCATGGTGTGTTGGAATTTAACCAACCTTTTCCTCATATGGCATATTCATTTTCTTTCATTCTTATAGTAGGACCATATTTCCTACTATAGGCTGATCACGATCCCAAATCAATACACATGAACTCAAAAATTTCACATGAATGCCTTTAAGAATTCCTTTATTGGTCAATGCATTCATGACATATCAGTTCATGAAATATCCCAAGGGTTACAGACAATTTTTACTACCAGAGGTTCATACCTCCATCATTCATGTTATCCTTCCTGAATCATACCTTCCTAGGGTACCCAAGACATACAACTTCCTTTCAAAAGTTCATGCATAACACTAAGACAATAAATATTTCAGAAGGGGTTCTTACCAAATCCCTTCATACCTTGTGCCGCATAGGCACGACTATCCTTATATTGGTTTTTATCTGCTAGTACCCTCCTTCCGATTTTTACCTGATAAACAGTGCTTTATGGGGACTTTTACAGCCCTGTCAACAATCTTTCAACCACAACCTTCTCCTAGTCATCCTCTGCTTGAGGTTTCCCATCATTGGCAACTATCTTCCTCAATAGATACAATTCTTTTCTATACATAGCATGCATCATCATAGTCACATTTACATTAGTTGTAATATTAAACCAAATGCATGTATTATAACATTCAAATTCATAAAAAATCTTCAAAATGTCCTAGCATATCTTTATGCACTTCATCACATTATCCTCAAATGTTTCCACAACTGCAACACAAACAGGCTTTGATTGTATCTTTAGTGACACTATCCTTATCACTATGGTGTCAAAACCTTTTTACTTTCATTAGCATACCATCTTACTCATCCAAGAGAAAAAATAATACTCAACAAGGAAAGAATTGAGGACTATCCCCTTCTTCCAACTCTTTCTACACTGCTTGGGACTTTTCAGCCGAGTCGAGTTATCTCTAAGGCCTCGCTACCTTTTCTTAATCATGGCTTCAACCAAGCCTATTTAGTTAAACGTACTCATTTATTCATTTAATCATACTTAGGAGGTTTACTTTCCTTTTACCAACTATACCGGTTTCCACAACTGATCTTTTAATCCTACATCTCTGTTAAACAATTTAGGGTTCTTAGGGTAAGGAAAGTGTTCCTCCTTTTCTCCCCATTTACTTATGAAATCTACTTCTTATTGTGATATTTCTGCTCTTTTCCTGAGAAGCCTTGGGTTAGGCTCATCCTAACTCTTAGGATACATCAACATGCTTTAATAGAAAAATCTTTTTCCCATAATGAATCATGAACCTATGCATCTTGCATGTTACCATTCGGTTATCAGAATGGTCAATATTTAGTATTAGTCTTCTATTCATTACATGATGTTTTTCAAAATGTAATCCAGGATTCTGGTATATATATATATATTCATATAATCTTGTGGCTCACTTCTTAATTCTTAGTAGTCATTAAAGTTCCGACTTTGTTTTCTTGGCAGAGTCTTCATGTAGTTCCTCCATAGGGAACTCCTTCATCATACAACTTTCTTATTGCATATCCATCACTATTTTTGATGGCCTCAGTCGTGAGTTAGCTTCAACATTTTAGGAAATATACCATAAGGAATATAAACATGCATCTTTGTCATGTACCCAAATTATCTATCCATACATATTCTATTTTTGTTAACTTACATCATACATGTGCATCACTTGCACGTTTAATATCATTCATACCTAACTGGTATTACTATCACGATTCATATTAGGAAGCTCCATAATGCATTAAACCCATGTAGTCAAGCATAATTAAACATAGATAAGTATTCATCGTGCTATCTTATTGCTTGCACTTTTTCCATGTCTTTCACACACATGGACATATCAGTTTTCTATATCCTTTTTCCAAGGATCTCCCAATCATCCTTATGATCATGTATACATATTTGTGTATAAGTAGGTGAATAGATTTCACCTTTTTACCTCATGGATTCACTTGATAGTTTAATTTCATCATTAGTGTCCTTTAGTTTGAGATTTCAGTCACTTACATGACTAATCTCACAGTCATATCTCGTATTGATGTTGTGTTTTCTGAAGGCAATAACCAACCAAGGTCACTTTCCTCTTTGTTCAAAAACATATAGCAATAAAACCTTCTTGCCTCAGTGTCCATAGGGTTTTACCCATCTCATTTTTCTCTAGTCACGAGGAGTTATATACTCTAATTTTAATATAGAGAAGTAACTATAACTTCCAGGGATCCTACCTAATCCTACCAGATTCCTTTAAGCCCACAAAGGTATTAACCATTATATAATATACCATCATTAGTGCCTGAAGTTCCAACTTCCCATGCTTAGAAGCAGTGTTACGAACACCAGGTGATCCATCCTTTGGGCTTTAGCTTCTGTTGACATAACCCTACCACCTTCATCTATCCACATCCAAGTCTTATTATAGATGTTAATTAGCATATACCTACTTTGGTAAGATAAGTTATCACTTTGACAAAGGGATAAAGAAATTCTCCTGCTGGAATTCAACAAGAATTCCCAAAATCACAGGTTCAATCTGCAGTCCTTCTACTCAATGAGTAAATGAAGATAACGATACCTCCTTACACTACTCGTACATGAGCCCAAGTAGGCCAAGTGTTGTAACCATTCTCTGATACCAATTTGTAACACACCCATGACAGGGCATACAATGTTTTTCTTTTCTTAAAGGATAGATTCTCCATCCATGGTTTCTAATTTGGGAAGTTGGGGAACCAATCTGACCTCCCAGTCAAGGATCTCCGATTCTAAAGCCAATGATTCTCTGAGACCGTGATGGTATTTCTATGTAATAAAACGTAGACTCTTTCAACTTTCGGGTGTCGGTCTAATGGTACCTGGGATCTTCCCTTCGCTCTTGGGAAATATCTGAGTTTGGGCACTAGCCCCTTTTCTGATAAGCCCCTCCTTGAGGTGACCTTGGGTGATATCCTCAAATAAACAGACAATTGTGGGCATGTCCAAAGGAGGTTTGAAACCAAAATACCTTTGTGCCCGTAATTATCTTCGAGCCTCCACATGTCCTTTCCTCAAAACCATGGTTTGGATTGCGGCCCACCCTCAAATTTTTAAAGTTTGCACATCTTCAATCCCCGCAATGCTATGGGACTTCCGATCTCACAATCTTGATGGTGCCTCTAAACTGATGACTTAGATCTATCCCTTTCAAAGTTGCGGTTGAAATATGACCTCTTGTGAATCAACAGTTGTGATTTGTTTTGGAATTATGGACTTCGAAATTCTCAAGTCTCAAACTTTCCTTTCTTCTGTACGTCAATCTTCCATAGTTGACGATTTGCAGACACCTATCCTTCTCAATCAATGGTTCTATCTCTTATTTAGGGTCTTGACCTTTCAACTAGATCAACGGTCCTATGGCGCCTTTGCTCAATCAACGGTCGCGATTTCCTTCGGGTATCCGAACTTTTGAGATCTCAAATATCAAACTTCACTTCCCCTCGAAGTAAGAGGATTCCTACGGCGTGTCCACTTGAATCAGATGGTTGAGGCTTTCTTTGGGTCTTTACTCTAAATCTACATATTTATGCTAGTTTTCCTATTGATCTAATGGATATGAAGTACTTCGTAACTTTACCTAAAATCCACCGATTTACGCCACGTCTCTTTTGGATCAGATGGTCCAGATTCACCTCGGACGATCCAACTCTTGAGATTTAATTCAGACGATCTGATGACTGATATCTACTTTAGATGATCAGATGGTTGAGATTTACTTCAGCTCTCCGGCTCTCTGGACTTCGGGAGTCTCAAATATCAACTAAAAACTATCGAACATATTTCTCTAGAGTCCACGATCTGTCACCATGCATCCCTCTAGATCTGACGGTCCAGATTCACTTCGGGTCTTCGAGGTTCAAGAATCTCTATTATGAACTAAAACTCCAATGCAATTTACTCAAATATTGTGATCTATCACGACGTGTCTCTCTATATGTAACGGTTCAGAGTCCTTTAGTTATTTATCTCTTCATCCCTTTAGTGCTTCGACGCTTCGTCTCTTTGGCACTTCAGTGCTTCAACACTTCCGCTCTTCGACTCTCAGGGCTTCGGGAGTTTCAACTCTTATGCAACCATTTCTCTGGAGTGATTTTACCCGAAATACATGATCTCCTCACACGTATCCCCCTAGCGATCAACGAACAAGATCTACTTCGGTTGTTTGTCCTCCTCCTTTTCAACAAAACTCCCAAGTTGTGGATCTTATGCCACATATCTACCCTAACATTAGATGGTTCTGATTGACTTCAGAGCTTTGCAAGTCCACTCTCCTATGCACTTTCAAAGGGTTAGGCCTCATGCACTTTCCTTGGGATCCAATGAGTGTTGGTCCTCATGCTCATATATGATGGCCCGGATCCGATCTCTTCCTGTGCGCTCTTATAATTGTCTAGATGTGGATCCCAACAGTTCAAATCTTTCACAGTGCTCGATCTAATGGTCACTATTGTTCCTCCTCCCGAGCTTTCACTTTGTTCCCTGAATTGGAAGATTTCAGATGTTTTGAAGGTATCAACATTCTATTTACTTCCCGTGAGCCCTAATGTATGGGTCTTGACTTCCTCTTCCCTTGTGATCTTACAAACTTGAAACAAGTTCACCTCTTAGACTTCATCTACACTTATGAAAAGGGATAGTCTCTTGTGAGCTTAGTCCTTAGGGAATTTAAAATTCCCACGTACTCCTTGATTTAATATGCTCATGTGGGATCAATGGTCCATGACCTTCCTCGATCCAATGGTCCAGATCACATCACAACTTCAGGTTTCAGAAGTTTAATCGCAACAACACGTGATTCTCCTATCGCGCAAACTCTACACTCAAAGATCTGACGGTCAAGGTGGGTGCCAATAGATCCTTGGATCTACCATCCAGATTGCATCACGACTTCGAGTTTCAGAGGTTTAGTCTCACTAGTGAGCGATTCTCCCATTGCGCAAACTCTGAACTCACAAATCCGATGGTTAAGGTGGGTCTCGATAGATCCTTGGGACCCAAAGGATATTTATTATCCCCATCAAGGGAAATTTGGGGTTATGTGATATAATGAGCCCTCTCTTATATTTTTCACATTATTTCCTCTAGTGATATCATGTCTATCACTTTCAAGGCTTCACCCCCACAGTCAGCTATTGGCAACTCAAAAAATAATACATTTACATTGTCCACATGCCTTAGCATGGTAATCCTATTTTATGATTAATTACAAGATGGGGGAAACATGGATGTTACAGGAATTATTAGGGTTAGCTAGTGCGCATTTCTTCATGGATTCACCCTCGCTACTCTGTTTTCCATTCTTCCACGTATGAGAGCGATATTAATCCATTGGCTAGCCAATCTCTCAGGGAGCAAGTCGATTTTCTACAAGTTTCCTGAGGTATAAAGGAGGGCACACCAACCTAGGGTTTGCACCCTTGATGGTTTCTCCATTGTCGGGATGAAGTAAGTGCTCCCTCTTCTATGGTTGCACTGAGCTTCTCCCTTTGATCCCACAGACTCACACCGAGATAGACACATCCTCTCAGCTACTCTTAGATCATCCTGGCACTGGATCTTCATTACTTGGTTACCCAAACCAATGGTGCACCTCTATTCTGATTTGTGCTCCTGTTGATTTTTTTGTCAACTACCCAAAAATGGCTTGTTTGGTCACCTTCTCCAGTAGATCCCCTTCTTGGGAAGATCACCTAGTAATATATTTAAGTATTTTATTTGAATATCATTCAGATTTCACGATGACAAGACATTCAAGGATTCCAAATTGAGAATCTTAATGAGATGTTATAGGTTTTCAAAGAATTTAAGGATGGGACATATGTTTTCAAATCATTTAAGGATGGGAGATATAGAGTATTAAACGTTCTATTTTGGGGTTGTTTTTGGGTGATTATTTTTGTTTGATTTTGTTCGAAATAGGGTGAGGAATAGTTGGATATGAAAACTTGAGTGGCTAAGTTTGTATAATCTGAGTGCCCAATGGTTTTTAAGCATGCTAAATCCATTTAGACATCAATATGAATTCATTTATGCATTCAAAAACCCAATTTAAATAGCACAAAATAGAGATTTTGTCCAAATTTCAATCTTCTATTTCCGACCAAAATCACCAAAAAGTAGAAATTTTAGCCAACCCCGAAGATATTGGGTTTCTAGTGTACATTTTTATCCCTTCATCGTGAATTTCCAACTAACCCACTCTCTCATCAGTCTTATCCCATCTAGATATGTCATATATATTTTATATTTGTTTCTATGTTATCCAATCTTTGGATATTGGAGTATCATTGAATTGTGTTGGAGCTACCTTAGTTTAGGTAGTTCGATCTATTGAAGAGTCACCCACATCATACCTTACAGTTCCATATCTAGCAATAGATACACAATCAGAGTCATATTCTCTTGACCATGATTCAGTACCAGTTTTTTTCTGTAGCTCTTGATCATGATTATTACTAGCATACCCTCGAAGCAGGGAAAGGGAACTCTGAAAAAAATTAACATATTTTTTTATGACAATCATATTTAGTGAAAGAATAGATTATGAAACAAAAATAATATAGAGAATTGAATGGGGGAATAATTTTTTCCAAATATATAGCAAAAACAAAAGATGTTACATGTGTATTTTTTTTTTTATTCTAGATATCATCTAAAACTATTTACTAATGAAATGTCAAATCATAATTTGATATGAAAATGAAATAAAACAGAAGACATTTTTTAGCATATCCTTGAAGTGGGAAATGGAACATTGAAGTGAATCAAGGTGGTTATGTTGTTCAAAGATCAAGAGATTTGTTTTTTTTGATGAAAATAAATACTTCAGAAGGTCTTATAGCTGGATAAATTTGAATGCACCTATGATGAAGGGACACATCATTCGTCCTTTTTGTTGCTTGACTGATCTAGTTATGGAATAATGTGAGGGGATTTTCTAAATCGATAAAACAATAAATGAGATCTTTAGTTTTTGTTTTTATAGTCCTAAATATTAGATCTAAGAGTGACAATGGTTAACTATAGAAATAAGATAACCAAATTGGAAAGGGAATTATAACAACCAAATGGGAAAGGGAATGATAACCAAATCACTCGTTATCGTTGACACTACAAAACCTGCTTAAAATCTGAAAAATTGGCCTTTACTTGTTCTTATTTTTCTTTCAACATAACATAACAATGGCAGACTTGGAAATGGTAGGAGTAGATGTCAAAAAGGGATAAAATATAATCACAAAAAGATGTCCTCATGCAACCACTAGGACCAATCAAAATCAAAATCACTCTATGAGTGCTTTGTCCCTCTCCCTTGGTTGGGTAAACATGCATTATATTCAATTTCCTTCCAACAATGGGCTTCATAACCATATGAAAGGGCATTGATACACTTGACATATATGCTTACTTGATGCAATTCTATGTCGATATTAGAAGGATTATAATCACTTATGGTTTAAGATTAAGATAACAACATAAGTGAGTAGAAGAAAGGATGCAATTTTGTGTTTCAAGCTCGAAAAGGATAACACCATGTCCAGAAACACTAAGTTAGAACTTATGTTGCATATGTGTCCTTATTATAGGATTCATCTCTAGATTGGAACCAGGTTTTTGGTTCAATGCATTTACACAAATGTTTGGATAGAGTATCAACAAAGTGAGACATTATTCTCTGCATGAGATTGTTGTGTTGAGATTGCTTCCCATGCTCTATGTGAAGTTAAAAATTTGATCTGATGTAATTGTTTCATATGAAACTTTAAGTTTTTTGGGATACATCAGGACTCGATGTTTTTTGGGGATACATGGGGATTGGGAATGTATTGGCTAGATGTCATTGCATGTATTGGATAGATGTCATCCACTTCAGTGTTTCCTTTCCCCTGCTTTAGGGGAAAGAAAACGTCGAATTGTTCTAGTGATTATTATGATCATGTGTTTCTTTTGGATGATAGATGAATAATCAATTGAGGATATATTCAACTATTTTTCTTCATTCGTTTGTAGATGATAGTCATGTATAGTGTTGTCAAAAATAAGATTCCAACCAATTAATCATAAATGGACATATAGTGGGAGGAATATTGGATTAAGAGATAATTGAAGTTGATTGTTATGTATTGGGACATTTTTGTGGGTAACTGGTACAACTTAATCATAATGTGAAAAATAAAATAGGTGATATGGGATCAATGGGCTAGAGTGCATAAAAATCAAAGATGATGTTGTTGACATTAAATTCCCCTCAAAGTAAAATTCATATAATACCCATGTGATTGTTAGATGATTCTCCTCCAATATTTTGTGGAACATAGAATCCAAGCAACTCCAACTAATCCTAACCCTAAAAAAAAAACCCTACATCCATGTATCCCTATTCAAGTTATCAAAAAATATTGTTATTTAAGAAATGTACAATTTAGATTAGTATTTAGCATACTTTTGTTAAGACATCTTCTCATGGTTCAATCTCACTCTATTTTAATAAGTTTGAGTTTATAGAATATAAATGTACCAAAGAGATATTTCCATGTAGTTTATATTGTTGAAGAAACTCCACACACTTGAGATGAGTTGATTAAAAATTAGTTGCCAATTTTCGATCTATGTTTAATATCACCCACTTTTAACATATGATGTTTAATGTAGTTAATATTAAAAACAATGTGAAAGGAAAAAACAACACGAGGAAAGTCTCAAATGAATTGGGTTGATGATTGATATAATCACTAGTGCATAATCACCATTTAATGTTGGAGACAATGTTTTTCATTGATTTTGTTGGAGAAACTCAAACAAGAAGAAATTGCATGTTGTGGAATAGTCTATTTAATCCAATGGCCTTGGGGCCCATAGTTGTTAATGATAATCTTTTATTTATAAGACCAAAGAAATTTCAAAGTGTGCAAATGACTCCTCCGACTTTGACAACATTCTTATTTTACATATATACTTTAAATGGTAATGTTGTGGGTAGAGGTACACGTATGAGATGTTTGAATAATGGTTGAGAATTGAACCTTGGTTATGATTAACATTACATATTATATTAATTTTTTATAATCTATCAAGAATGGAGTTCCATTTACAGTACAAGAAGTTGGTGGACAAAAGCAAGGAAGTCTTCTCATGGAGAGGAACTCATGGGTAGAGATAGGAGGATAGGTGGCAGGGGATTTCCAAACATTTATGGTAAATGTCGATCTATCTTTAGTGACAAAAAATGAGGGTGATGTGTCCCTTAAAAGACACATTCAACATAACTAAGTGAATACCAAATGCATCATTTAACATTAAAAGTTGAATTATATAAGAGAAAGATCTGTAAACAATGCTAAAATTAAGATCTCTTCTAAAAATAAAACATTTGGTCCACAATTTATTATTCTAGACTAAAATTCCGGATTGAAACTCCCCATTTCCTAATAATAGAAATTAAAATCTACGCAAAGATAATTACTTTGGAAGATGGTTAACATCAAATTAATCTTGTTATCTTATTATTAATGGACTTTTCATCACAAATATCTCTCTTAATTTGTTCCCCCAACTCCATGGTATTATTTCCCTTATCAATTTATGGTCTTTGTGAATCATCTCCCTCTCATTGAGTTCCTTATATATCTTTTGATATCATCACTTCAATCAAAAATACTTTTCTCTCTTTTCTTACTTGTGTTTCTCATTTTGCTCTTTTTTTTAATGTTTGTTTTTTTCTATTATTTCATTTCGATATTTTTAGTTTCTTAATTATTAGTTCCTGTATTTCATTTTACTTTCCAATATATAAGGAAGTCTACTTCTTTATTATTATTAATATATTTTATTTAATTTCCATTCTCATATTACTTTTCCTTTTTTTCTTTTCTTAAAATAAAAAAGAAAATAGTTTGTATTTTTTAATTTATTATTATTAATATATTTTATTTTATTTCAATTTAATTTCCATTCTCATTTTACTTTTTTTTTTCTTCTTCTCTTAAAATAAAATGGTTTATATTTTTTAATTTAATTTATTTTTTCTATTTCTCTATTTTTCTAAAATTTATTATCTATTAAAACATTTTAATTTTTCTTAATTATTTGTTCTTTATAGTTTTTTTTTTTAATTCTTCTTTATTATTATTATTTTTATTTTTTCAATAATTTGTTATTTATGGTTTTTTTTCCATTATCATTATTTTTATTTTATTATTTTTATTTTTATTTTTCCAATAAATTGTTATTTATGGTTTTTTTTTCCATTATCATTATTTTTATTTTTATTTTTCCAATAATTTGTTATTTATGTTTATTTTTCATTATTATTATTATAATTTATTAACTATGTCCTTTTTCCATTTTTTGGATTTTTTTTTTCATTTTTCATTATTAAATTTTTTGGTTTATTTCTCTTATTTTTTAATTAATTTATATTTAAATTATATTTTGTAAATTAAAATCTTATGAATTAGATGTAGGGGATCCATAGTTAGTACAATCCTTTCATTTTATTCTCAAAAGAATTTAAAAAGATGGACTTATAAAAGTTTATGTTGGATCCAAAGAGTTTGGATAATAAGATTCCAACTAATTATAACACAAGTGGAATGAGCAACAAAGAAGATTTACTACTAATGGGTCTAATGGTTAAGAACATGTGTTTCCTCCTAAGAGATCACAAGTTGGGTAGGGGGTAGGGGGTAGGGTATATATACCATTCAAATCGTTGGGCCAATTTGATGTCTCGCTTGGGCGTGACCTTAAAAATATATTATTATTATTATTATTACTTGCGTCTTCTAAAAATTTGAAAAAATAGAAGAAAAATAGTTTACAAATGAATTACAACACACACTAATATTTTTTTACTTTAATAATAAAAATAATTATTTAAAAAAATACATATTTTCAAGGAAATGATGCATAGCTCAAGATCATAAGAATTTTTTACCTAGCTAATTAAAATCATATTGATCCAAAACATATTCTTAATTTTTTAATTTTTCTTAGGCTTAGTAGTGACTTGATAGACTTAATTCCAACCTCTCCTAATTAAACCTAAGTAAAAAAGTACGATTGATTTTCTAATAATGCAGGGATGCCATTAAAAGCGGTTCTTATGCTAAGTAAAAATGGTCTTTGTCAATGGGTAGTAAAATTAGTTCTTCTGCTAATGTGGTCTTTTTTGATGGGGTTAAGTGTGGGCTGTAGGGTTAAGTCTGGGTGATTTTGATGAAATAGATACAAAATCTTCTAGAAATCTCATATTGTAAAGAGTTTTGAACCTTCTTTAGTGAAGATAATAGAAAAAATAAAAAGTAAACTCAAACTCCACAAAAGCTAACCAGACCAAACCATGCATTTCATTACAAAAATAGAACTAACAAAAATATTTCCTGGCCGTATGTGTTAAATTGAATCTTCTCTTTCTTATTTACACTAATTAAGAAACACAAAAAAAAACTTAAATGATTCTAGGGAATTAATACTAACTAAATAGACAATTTCCACACAATGTTCCGTACGTTTTAGTGAGGAAAATTTAGGGCAACAACAAAAAACAAAAAACCAAAGTAATAATGAATGAATATACATACCTTTGGTTCCTTCCTCTTCTTGTCCAGCCTCTCCTGCTTAGCCTTGGCACGTTGCTCCTCGTCCAAAAGAGCCATTGGCATGTGTGTTGAGCTTCAGAAGAGCACCCAAGTTATTAAGCGGGTTCTTCTTGAGCGGATTCTGCTTGATTTCCCTATTGATGGGTCTCACAACAGACTGGATTTCATCAGAATTCACAATCCTTGCCATATCGGAATTGGCCATCTTCGCACGAGGCAGAACAAATCCCTTCTTCTGCAGAGATTCCTTCTCAAAATCCCCAAAAGTACTATCAAGCTTCTCAAAATAAGACTTTGTCCATATAATAAAACGACCCAAATGCCCATCGGGAGTGATCTTCAACAAATTCTCTCTATCAATACAAGAAATCTTCACACCCGGAATATTCCTGAAAGCCTTAACAATTTTATCCCCTTCAGTGGCATAAACAATAAAAGGATCGTTGCGTGAAACATAACATTTGTTCCTCATCTTACCTTTATCGACACGAATACCGTGA
Source organism: Picea glauca (assembly GCA_000966675.3). Classification (NCBI taxonomy): domain Eukaryota; kingdom Viridiplantae; phylum Streptophyta; class Pinopsida; order Pinales; family Pinaceae; genus Picea; species Picea glauca. Next base: position 44,980 of record JZKD02S2110239.1, read on the forward strand.
ATTTTCTTGGCCCTTTCCACGTCAGCAAAAGCCCCAACCCTCCTCAAAGCCTTCACAGTAGCCGAGGTTTTCTCGACCCCTTCGACCCCATCGCTGAGAACGAGCAACAGCTCCGGGACATACTCGATTCTGTGACCTCGGGCCATGACGAGGGCGGGGATCACAGAGGCTTCGAGGGTAGAGACCACCACGGCGAGCACGGCCAGAGCATTGTCGGCCAGGCCCGGTTGTTCACGAACCTCTTCTGTTATAAGTTTCACCAGCAGAGGCACTGCGTCGGCTTCCACGACCCTGGTTGTGTTGTTTTCCTGCGTCTTAGGGTCTTCAGATGAGAGAAGGGGCACCAGATGTGGAATAGCACCGACGTCAGCGATGAAGGCACAGTTGTCCATCCAAGCGGTTCTTCTTCCATCTAGAACGTTCCGAACTATATCGACGTTGCCACGTAAAATGTTTGGCTGAACGTTCGGAAACATATTCGCTTGACACATGATTTCCCTCCATACGCTCTGGACAGATGACAAAACTGGAAAAAAACCTCTCCCTTAAAAACCCCTTCGGCGTAATTAACATGTCTGTCGTTAGGTTCTGTGATGTATTTTCCTTCTGTTTTTTATGTGCTCGGTGTTTCACACACTCACAGCTATTGGTGATGTGCTTGGTGTTTCACGTACTCGCAACTATTATTTCATTGCATCACATGCTCACTCTTTAAATTTGTTTCCGATCCCTACGTCTTATATCAAATCAAGAAGCAGGGACTATTCATATTTGATGCTATCTCCCTTGTTAATGATGACACTACCAATCTCGTTATGAAACAATCTCGTTATGATGACACTACCTACTCATGGAACAATTCTAAGTCATTGCTCTTAATTCATACTCAGTTAAACCTAGTCTCTAGATTAGGATCGAGGACAATACCTTTATTTAATTAATGGTCCTATGAGGAAGAGGAGCTTAGAAAATTCCGATCATCTTAACTCTTAATCCAATAATATTAAGCTTACCATGGAGGTGGAGAATAAAAATAACCTTCCCCTGCTTGCCATCCTCCTAACTAAAATACTCAACAATGAAATTTCTCATCAAATTTATACAAAAGACCCACATTAGGGACCACTTTATGACTAAACAATACCACCTTGTTGTTACATTTTGTTGATTTACAGAGAATTAGTGTTACTAGTGTTATTTTACTTCATTACCATTAACATATATATCATGTAATAAGCAGCAGTAGGAGCATAAACAAGAGACAAAAAGAGCACAAGAGATTTATCCTAGGAAAACCCCAAATGGGGGAAAAACCCAACAACCTTTCTTAGATATAGATTATGTTCACAAACCAAGTCCAAATAGATAAAGCTTAGCACAAAGGCTAGCTCAACCGTAAATATCACTACAACAACAACAACACTATACCAAGATAGTGCTCCTCCTCAAGGAGTAGCACACAAGACAGAGATATAAAAAGACTAAACAAGAAGAAACTGAGTCTCGTCACCTTCTCCAAACTTGCGCCTTGCTTTTGTGTAGTTGAGAGAGTGTGAGTCCGTGAAAAAATGATCTAAGGTGCCTCCTTATTTATAGTCTTCATGTCCTTCTAGTTGGGATGACTTCTCTTATGGGAAGGTGTATTTTCATTATTCTTTATTCTTATGGCTCGACTTCTGTTATGTGGTATTTCAACATCTCTCCAATGGATCTCTTGCTTTTGGAATCTTCTCCTCATCTAAGAAAGGTCATCTAGGAGGGAAATTTATTCTAGGAGCTACCAAACATCAACACTCCCTCTTAACTAGGGAGGTATCTTTCACGATGTCTTCATCTATTAGTCCACTAGCTACTCTGCAATCAGCTAGTAGCACACAACTACCACAATTCTATCGGTAGCTCGAATCATCTGTCACAGTCTCTGGAATCAAGTAGCACACAACTACTCCCAATGTGATCCGGTGGTCTCTATGACAATCAACTAGTAGCACACAACTACTACAATACCATCCGGTAGAACATGATTGTGTCGATCCATAGTAGTACATGAATATTATCCAGTGGTACAAAATCACTCCTAGTAGCACACAACTATTATCTAAAGACACGATGTCTATCTCCTGCAATCAAATGATAGATACACAAGCTACCACCATGCAATCCAACAGTCTCTATGATTATGCAACAATAAAATACTAGCACACAACTACTACCGTGACATCAACAATAACCATAGTCTGCAATCTCCATGACTATGTAGCAATTAGCTAATAGCACACAACGACTACAATGCCATCGTCCATAGTCAGGATCCAAATGACTATGAAAAAATTAAATAGTAGAATATAGCTACTAAAATGCCATCAACCATAGTCATTTGTATGACTATACAACAATGATCTAGTACCACATAGCTACTACAATGCCATCAACCATAGTCATATCTATGGTTATTGTAACACATCCACTATCATAG
>JZKD02S2110305.1:6744-24100 GCA_000966675.3 Picea glauca
AAATGACATTTTCCCCCCAAAGTGTCTTTTCACCTTCCCCAACCCTAGATCCAAAGGCCAATATTAGATCTTGCCTTTTTCAAGATCAAGGGTCATGATCCATTCCCTCCAAAATTTCTCATTTAAATTAAAGTGATTTTCACTTTATTACATAAGTGCTTTATGAAAATAAAGTCTCTTTAAAAATAGAAGGTACACTTTATTTAAAAGTCACTTTAATAAAAGAACCACTTAAAACAACTTTATAAAAACTATTACAAAGTTAAGTGCGTGGTAGTGTAAATATTAAGGTAACATCCGCATACAAGACAAAACATGCGGAGTACCTCTCGAGCTAAAAAGCTAACAACCCTAGCCTAGAAGTGCAGAGGCAACGCTGTTGAGGTGACAGTGGGTAGACTGTGTTAGGATCCGATCCTAACCCCTCTCCATGGGTCATTAGTTAGTAGGATATGTTTTCTATGTAATAAAGGTCGACATTAGTTAATAAGGCCTAATAAATAAAGGAGAATAAGTCAATGTAAGAAGATCTAATAGAAGCCTCCGCTTCTAGAAAGATCTTCCTCTATAAGTTTCCTTAGAAGGTAGAATTAGTATAAATAAGAGTAGGAGGCATTGGATATTTTTGTCTTGGATTTTATTTTAATAGAGCTCTCCTTTGCTGGAGGTTGCCCCCTCGAAGAGACAAGTGAACATTTCTATCTCTAATAAAGGTGCTCTTTCCGGTGTTATTTTGGTATTGTTCTAGCTATAATCTGGTTGTTCCATGACTGCTTACTAAATATTTATGTTCCGCATATTATTAATCATCTGGTATATTACAAGTGGTATCAGAGCTCTTTCTTGGGCAAAACTTGTGGGGTAAATTTTTTGGAGGGTAGAGACGTATTTCAACGTCTTTAAGCTACATAGATCTGTCGTTTCGCGCATAAACCCGTGGTCAGGGACTCATACATGTAGGAAATACAAGTGGTACTTAAGCGCACTTTGTTGGCCACCCTTGTAACCCCTGTTGGTACCCCTTCAAGTGGTAGCGCATTAGACAACACTTGTATACGGATTGACCTAGATATCCTGAAGCCCTCCGTAGATAAACCAATCGGCCGCTTGACTGCTGTAGTGCCATCGAGAACAACACTCGGGAATATACTCTCTAGTACCTGGGTAGTCTGGTAGTACGACTAAGGGAACGGTCTAGCCTCTTTAGTTGGTGCCCTAAGATATTGGGCCGAGTACTACTATTGGACTCCGCACGTATATCAGAGAGCTATAGCACAGGGCAAACCCTTGTCTGTAGAAACCTTGAATATCCTAACCCTTGGGACGGAAACATAAACAAAACCAACAAGATCTATTGCGGTGCAACTGTCTCCTGCATTCTGGTTGCGAAATTCCTACACATTTCTTCCTGTTAAACATTTCTTCAACACCCTTATTTGTAACCTAGTCCATTGCATTCCTCTCTTCATTTTGATCGTAGTGGTACCCTTCATTTTTAAGCCTTTTTTTCTCTTCATGGTCGCACCCCTTTCCAAGACACTCTTATTTGACACCTATCCCATTGGACTCCTCTCTCTGTACTGATCACCCTGGTACATCTCACTTTTTGTGGTCCCAATTGCCATCCTGCCACCTCATCTACTGCCTAAGCTGCTACCATGCCAACCACCCGAGTTCAGACCCAAGAACACCGGGATACTAGACTGTCCCACTTAGAATCGCAAATGGAATCCATCCTCACTGCCATACAAACAACAATCAACGACTTGCTTTCTGTAGCAATTGAAGCAACCATTCGTGAAGCCATGCAACAACTCACAAAAGGTAAGTAGGTAGAACCCAATGCAAAGGACCCTCAACATTCCCATTATGAGCATACTCATTCCTCCCACTCCCCTTGGGGTTCTCCACACTCTTGGAATAAGGTGCCCAAAGTTGACATGCATAAATTTGATGGATCCAACCCAACAGGGTGGGTCTCTCAAATAGAACAATACTTCTCCCTCTATAATATTTGGGATGATGAGACCAAACTCCATGTAGGGGTTTTGTATCTGGATCAAGAACGATGGCAGTGGAATAAGAAATGTTATCCAGGAAATCCCACTTGGAACCTGTTCATTAAAGCAGTTTGTGCTCGTTTTGATAGGGAATCACATTTTTTCGGTAGACTCACCAAGCTACGCCAAACTGGATCAGTCACAGATTTCATCACGACATTTGAACAGTTGGCTGTCCAGACTGAGGGGTTATCTGATGCATTTTACCTTGAATGTTTTATCGGTGGCTTAAAGGAAGCCATCCGGGCTCATGTGAGCATGCATCATCCTACTACCTGGTTGCAAGCATGTCAATTAGCAAAGGAAGCAGAGACCATCCTTCAGGCCCCACCCATGAAGGCTTCAGTTCTCTATTGTCCTCACCTCGGGGCTCACCTAGCTTCGACACAAACATTGAAGGTCCAAAAAGTATATCTCACTGAAATGGCGAAATGTCACAAGCAAGCACTGGCTATTATTGTGATGAAAAGTATTCACCAGGGCATAAATTTAGAGAACAAAAGTTCTTCCAGATTGATGCATCCACTTCATCTCCTTCGAAAGACATCCCCATCAGATGAGGCTCTTGACTCAGATGAGGCTCCATCAAGTGATCACGTTGAAGCTCCAGTTGTAACCCCTGTGGAACCAGAGGAACCCATCATATCACTTCATGTACCCTCGGGTATTTCGGCCCCACAAACATTGAAGCTCAAGGGCTACATCAAACATCGGCCGGTGGTGGTGTTGATTGATAGTGGTAGCACCTATAATTTTATTCATCACAGGCTTGCTGATAAGATCCATTGTTTTGTCCGCTCTGTTTCTAATTTTCAAATCCTCATCGCTAATGGTGGTACTATGAAGTGCGGGGGTCGTTGTGAGAATGTCAAACTCCAAATGGGTGATTATACTCTAAAAACCCACATGTTCTCTATTGCCATGGGTGGTTGTGATATTGTATTATGAGTGGAATGGCTTCGCACTCTGGGGCCAATCACAATGGATTATCAAGAATTATTTATGAGCTTCACCCAAGACACTCACTCCTATACCCTCTGAGGTCTCCAAGCGGGCTCTCTTGAATTTATCAACTCTCACAGGATGGAAAAACTGTTGAAGAAAGGCCACCACGGTTTGATTGCTCAATTTAATACCATCCAGGTCATTGAACAAGCCTCTCAGGTAGATCCTCCTAGGCTGCAACTCATCTTGGACAAGTACCCCAAAGTCTTTGAGATTCCCACAGCCTTACCTCCCTCCAGGGGTGAGCATGATCATAGCATCCCTCTCCTTCCGGGCAGTCAACCCCTAATGTACATCCCTACCGATATCCATTTGCTCAGAAAAATGAAATAGAAAAGATGGTACAGAAATTACTGGAGGCGGGGGTAATTCGCCCCGGTACCAACCCATATTCTTCACTAGTGGTGATGGTCTTAAAGAAAGAAGGTACTTGGCGCATGTGTCCTGAATAAACTAACCATCAAAGATAATATTCCCATTCCTGTCATTGATGATCTGTTGGATGAACTCCAAGGTGCATGTGTATTCACCAAATTAGACCTTTGCTCAGGCTATCACCAGATCCGGATGAAGAGGCAGATATTCCAAAGACTGCTTTCAGAACTCATGAAGGACATTATGAATTCTTGGTCATGCCTTTTGGCCTTTGCAATGCCCCATCCACATTCCAAAGTCTCACGAATAAATTATTGAAACCCTATGTTCAGAAGTTTGTCTTGGTTGTCTTTGATGACATCCTCCTTTACAGCTGCACTTGGGATAACCACCTTCTTCATGTGGACAAAGTTCTTCACTTGCTGCAGGAAAACCAATTGTTTGTCAAAAAGACCAAATGTTCATTTGGAGCTAGTGAAGTGGAATACTTGGGACACATTGTCAGTCGAGAAGGGGTAAAAGTGGACCCCAAAAAGATACAAGCTATGCAGGAATGGACGTGAGCCAAGACCTTAAAGCCCCTAAGCGGTTTTCTTGGTCTCACAGGATATTACAGGAAATTTGTCAACCATTATGGCAAAATTGCTAAGCCATTGACCGACCTTAAGAAGAATGCATTTCATTGGACACCTGCTGTTGAGCAAGACTTCACATAATTAAAGAGGGCCATATGCACTACTCCTGTCCTTGCAACACCTGACTTCAACAAAAYGTTTGTGGTGGAATCAGATGCTTTTGGYACTGGTATAGGCACAATGCTCACACAAGATGGTAGACCTTTGGCCTTTACTAGCCAAGCATTGAGTGGCCGCAATCTGGACAGATCTACGTATGAAAAATAAATGATGGCCATTCTCCATGCGATGCACACATGGTGGCCATATCTCTTGGGACGTCGTTTTTAGATCAAAACAAATCACCGTAATCTGAAATATTTTTTGGAGCAACGACTATCCTCCCTAGAACAAAATAAGTGGCTGACCAAAATGTTGGGTTATGATTATGAAATTATATACAAAAAGGGCAAAGATAATATAGTAGCTGATGCATTATCACGCCAATGTAAATAAGGTGAAACTATCAAGTCTCTAGGCACCCTACAACCCCTACCCATTCCAGCTTCTACATGGACATGAATCTACATGGATTTTATAGTGGGCCTTCCTAAAGCTGGGAACAAGTTCGTCATCATGGTGGTGGTTGTTCACCTCTTTAAGTATGCTCATTTCTGTGCCTTGCCCCACCCTTTCACACTAGCACTAGTAGCACAAGTTTCCCTTCATATTTTCAAGTTACATGGCATGCCCACATCTATTGTATCTAATCGTGACCTCACTTTCACAAGCACATTTTGGAAAGAGTTGTTTAAATTGCAGGGCACCCAACTGAACATGAGCACAACCTATCATCCCCAGTTCGATGACGAAACAGAAGTGGTCAACAAATGTTTGGAAACCTACTTGCGGTATTTTTCTTCGGACAAACAAAACTAGTGGGTACAATGGCTGCCCTTGGCAGAATGGTGGTACAATACTTCCTATCATACGGCCACTAAAATGACCCCATATGAAGCAGTGTATGGCCAACGCCTACCTACAGTCACTACCTATCTTCCAAGCACATCAAAGGTCCAATCTATTGAAACATTGCTGCAAGGTTGCAGAACCACTCTCTCGGCTTTGAAGGACAACCTCCACATGGCCCAAATCGCATGAGGCAACAGGCGGACCAACATCGTTTCGAAGGGGTTTTTCAAGAAGGTGATCAAGTGTTTCTTAGGCTTCAACCTTACAAGCAAACATCTCTAAAAGCCCAGGAACATCACAAGTTGGCCCCCAAGTTTTATGGGCCCTACCAAATCATCAAGCGTATTGGTTTAGTGACCTACAAATTGGCCCTTCTGGCTACTTCCAAAATCCATCCGGTGTTCCATGTTTCCTGTCTGAAGAAAGTGGTGGGACAAAATTGCAGGGTCGAAACCATCCTTCTGGAACTAGATGACAAAGGCTCCCTTTGGCTCCAACCAGACGCAGTCCTCAATCACCAAGAATGTCAGCTGCGTGGTAGAACTATCAAAGAAATGCTGATCCAGTGGAAGGACACATCACCAGAGGATGCGATCCGGGAACCAACGGCTATACTCCAACAATTTCCACACCTACAGCCTTGAGGACAAGGCTGCTTTTGAAGGGGGAGGGCATGTTAGGATCCGATCCTAACCTCTCTCCATGGGTCATTAGTTAGTAGGATATGTTTTCTATGTAATAAAGGCTGACATTAGTTAATATGGCCTAATAAATAAAGGGGAATAAGTCAATGTAAGAAGACCTAATAGAAGCTTCCGCTTCTAGAAAAATCTTCCTCTAGAAGTTTCCTTAGAAGGTAGAATTAGTATAAATAAGAGTAGGAGGCATTGGATAATTTTGTCTTGGAGTTTATTGTAATAGAGCTTTGCTCTGCTGGAGGTTGCCCCCTCGAAGAGGCAAGTGAACATTGCTATCTCTAATAAAGGTGCTCTTTCTGGTGTTATTCTGGTATTGTTCTAGCTATAATCTGGTTGTTCCATTACTGCTTGCTAAATATTTCTGTTCCGCATATTATTATTCATCTGGTAGATTGCAGCCTACTTGTCCGTGTCCTTAGGTTTTCCCCTTAGAGAGGTTGGACTTTTCCTCTAGGGAGAATTCGAAAGATAACAGGCCTGTATTTGGAAAGATGATGGAAATGGAAACATTAAATTCCTCAGAATGGTTTTATTTTTACACTTGTGGGTCTCCAAGTGTATCGAAGTGGCAAGTGTGGACCTACCAAGCCACAGTGAGAACAAAAATGATCTTGGGATTGTATCACTTGTACGAAAACGATACCCCCCTCTCAATTTTTCCCAACATTTTTGCTTATCTGATATTTCAAGTGTACCAATTCATAAACATGTTGCTACTTTTATAGCCTAAATTCTCCTAAATGTTCAGGCCTCGTGGAATCCAATTTCTGGGTTTGTATGTTTATTGGCTCCATATAACTGAATTCTGTCACAGCTATTCTTGTTTGTGCAAAAGTTTTAGATACGGTTTAAAAGTAGGGTATAAAATCCCCAAGATTAGGCTTCCACATCTAATATATGCATCATCTCATGTTTTTTTTGCACATATATATATAATCTGTATCGCGACTCTTGTATCTGGCCTTTCTGAAATTTTTTCATATCCATTTCCCGTCTCTCTGTATCTGTTTCAATGCAACTTAGCTGAATCCTAGTTTGTTAGTTCTGGTTGGAATGCTTTATGTGGTTATAGGGTATTGCATGATCTAAAATCATGTAATATCTTAATGGCAGAGTCTAGTTCAATGGAAGAAATGAAGTTTAAGACCATTTTAGGCTGCTTTAACCGTTCTCATCTTGATTTCAATGTCAGCCCCTAGTGCTAGGATGTTACTTGTTTGATAATTAGGAAAGATGCACTGTGATATGTCTGTGTGGGCCTGTCTCTAACAGTGGAAAGATGGGAGATGGAAACATCATATTCCTAAGAAGATGGTTTTGTTTGTACTCTTATGGATCTCCAAGCATATTGAAGTGGCAAGTGTGGACCTTACCAAGCCGCAATGAGAACATAGGTGCTTAATAAGCATGGAGTTATGTGAGAACCCTGAGCTTTGCCATCGCAAAACAAATGCAGGATTTAATAATTGAACTTTCATTTGGTCTGATGTCGATTCATTACAAAGTAATGTAAAATGTAGTCATTTGTCATTTAACTTTGACTCGTGGTCATCTCATCTGGTCTGTTCCCCCTGGTCTATGGTCTGTTACTTGCAACGGTAATTGTTGCAATATAGCCAATCTTTAACTGACAAGGTACTCTTTTGATCTTTGCAGAAAACGGAGCTAGAAAAGCTGGAGAAACTTGCACGTAAGGTACGTACTGTTTGAACTGTTTTGAAATAATTAAAGAGCAAATCACCTTCATCTTGATTCTTTAAGCTCTGTCAGCGATGAAATTGAGAGACATTGTGTTTCTCTTAAAAACCAAAATATTTTGTTTGATCGTAGATGTGATAAAAGGTGGAAACATTCGTTTAAGCAATAAAATGGAAGAAACGCAGTTAGATTAATTCTTGTTTTAAAAATACTTTAAAGACATGCGTAAACTCTTTTAAGTTTTGAGGCTTTACTTGTTATTCTAAAGACTGATACACCTCATTGATTTTTACAATTCAAGATAGCTGTGCAAAAAGTTCATGGATAGTGACACAAGTAGTTGCTCTGCCAATCCCTGGCTTCTTAGACTCTATGGAGAAGAAAGCAGCCTACATATGTTTACAATCTTAAATTGTAATCTTAGTGTTTTTTTTCTTTCTTTTGGCAATTTATGTATGTGCCTTTTTCTGTAACACTTCACATGAAGAACATCTGTTTCTTGAAGAAGAACAAGAATGACTCTTTCACAACCTATTGCTTTGTCACTCCAATTGGGGTCATCTACACAGCTCGATGGGATTGCTTAGCAGTTTGGACTTGGAGTTACTCAACAACTTAACTAGTTGCTAAGTAGCTCTATGGGGATATTACTGTCTTTTACTCAACAAAAGAAATACACATGGCAACAGCTTGTTTTGGTCTATGACTCTACTATGCTTCCCCTGCGAATTTCTCCTTCTTTAGCACCTACATTTACCTCCTCTTTCTCCTGTTTCCAATTTGAACCAACTTCTTAAGCCATGGTAGCTCTCTGAGTCTCTCCCCTTGGATCAATCTTTCTTGTACTTGCAAGTTGCAACAGCATCCTCCTCTTATTCTAAGTTTAGGCCTTTAAAGGGGTTTTGCTTCTACTAATATTAGTTTCTTCGTATTGCTTGCTCGGCTTTGACAATTTCTCCCTACCTTGTAATTTAAAGATTTGTTGCTGATTTTCCTCAATTGCAACCTTTGAATAAGCTTGATTATGGTGACTATATTCATGGCAACTTCTACATTTAACAGGGCATTTTCATAGTAAACATCTTAGGTCCAATAATGATCAAGAACTTTGCTATCACCAGAGGCAATCTCTCTTACAAGGACCTGAAGTGGATAGCAAGGAGCGACGAGGCTTTCCCCTTCTCCACTCCTAACTTTGAAATCAATGTATACTGTATCCAGGGGAGCTTATCTATAATATCAGACCTGAGATACCCAATTTGTGCAATGAAGACATTCAGATCCGATCTCTGACTTAACTGATCTGAGACCCCAAACAAATTTTTGCATGAAAACTTTGTCAAATCAGCAAAGTAAACATTCAAATCTGGAAATGTAACTCACAGATTTTAACTAATATTGCTTGGTAGTAACAGATACGGTGATATATGTTCAAACCAGCAAACAAATAAATGGATTTTTCTTGTAGAATTTTGTCCCAACGATCTGTGCTTCATCTGTTGGCTGTGGATTCAACGTAAACACTTGTGAGTGATTGAGTAATGAAGAAGATGAAATGGACGAAAGATTTAGTAAGACAGAAAATTTCTTTGCGTCCTACTAACAATCATCTTAGAAAATCAAATATTGAATTCATAAAGGCTTGACATTCAGATCCGATCTCTGACTTCACTGATCTCAACAAACCAAATTTCTGCATGAAAATTTTGTCAAATCAGCAAAGTAAATATTCAATTCTGGAAATGTAACTCACAGATCTTAACCAATATTGCTCGGAATTAGCAGATATGGTGATATATGTTCAAACCAGCAAACAAATAAATGGATTTTTCATGTAGAATTTTGTCCCAATGATCTGTGCTTCTGTTTGCTGTGGATTCAACTTAAAACACTTGTGAATGATTGAGTAAAGAAGAAGATGAAATGGAAGAAAGATTTAGTAAGACAGAAAATTTCTCTGCGTCAAATATTGAATTCATAAAGGCTTGCAAATGGCAAGAGTCTTTACACCAATCTGCAGAAACAAGAGAACCGGGCCAACCAAAAACCTACCAAGATTTTGTATTACCAAGTGTTGCCAATGACAAGTCAATGTGATACATCCATCAAGCTGAAATTGATAACCAAGGGCCATTGAAGATAAAAAATCTCAGAGGCTAGACTTCCTCTTACTTTTCACCTCCAAAAGACAATGTCTACAATGACGGTGAAAGCAAAATGGTTCTTTTCTGTAGAAATTTCTGCGCTCTTTGATTTTTAATGCAAAACAGAAATTTTAACACTTATAATTAACAATTATTACTAATGAAGAGACACCTTATATGAAAGGTCATGTCTCTTATGAAAGGGCACCCTTGCGTGGGTATATATACAACCCTCATTTCTCATTTGTAATCATCTCATTCATTCTTATACATTTTTATATTATCATTACATTCTAAATGGATTACTTTATATTCCAGATATTTTGGATAATTTGTGTGTGAGAGAACTTTGTTCGTCTCAGTTTGGATCCTAGAAGACAATGAGTCTTACTTCATGAGGTAACAAGTCTGGTGTCGTGGTAAGTGTCACTTTAATATTTGAAGCATTTGAGCATGTTGCGAAGAATGCTTTCTTGATTATGGAACATTTGCTTTGAAATTATACATTTTTCTTAAAATCACCTTGCTGGTTGTCATTGTATCTTAGTAAGTTGGCCACCCTCGGGAAAAGGGTTGCTACTGGGTAGTTCCCTGAAGGGTCATCGTACCATTCCCAATCATACTTACCACTTTTCACACTTTTCCCCCTTCGTTTCCTCATCTTTTGGGTTCTCGGGTTCATTGACCCCAAGAAAGGATTGTGGCTCATTTCATGTGAAGAAGGGGCTAAAGGCCTAGAGGTGTTGTAGCTGGCAAAAGTTAAAATCCAATCATTAACGTTCTAAATGCTCGCCCTAAGGTTCTAAGAGCAATGAAACACTTCTCCACAAAAATTGAGCACCTTCTAAACTCATAATTAATAAATGTCTCGCTTGTTGAGGAAATACATTTTGCGGTGTCCCTTACTTTCCATTGCATATGACACTCTGTGTGTTTCTAGCTTCAATTGGCATTGTGGTACTCCTTACTTTCCATTGCACATAGCACTCAATGTTTCAGACCATAATGAATTAATGGCAATAAAATGGCTTGGAAAAATGTTGCATCGCAGACGAAGGCAACACACCCTCCACAAAGGCATCCATAAATGATACAATACAAACGCTTGTATGTCAAGAACTCCATGCCTAGAAGTCTTGCCCCAATCCACCTCATATTCATTTCATGACTTAGATAGGGTCTTCTTGGAAAACATCCTTTGACTTGGGGATTGGCTTACCCAATAGGGCACCTTGACAACCCTCCCATACCTAAATTTGGCATTTGTTTAAATAGAACATTTGTTTAATTTGAAAAGGGGGGTTTGATGCACATGTTTGGGTGGTTCTCTTATTAAATGTGGCTTACTTGGCATGATTCATATGACTTGTGGACCCTTGGAAGGCGTACTTATTTGTCTTTACAAAACCTTTCTTGATGAAAGTTATTTGTGAAGGAATTGTGCCACTTGGACCTTCACAGGGGCTTGGAAGCCCATGAGATGGATGCTAGACCCCACGTCTGGGGCACCATTGATGATGAAGCATTGCACATGGAAGATGAACGCCGTTTCCTTTAGAGGTACCTTAGCACCAATAAAGGACAAGATTGTACCTTCCCCCACTTGAACGTTTGCCTTTGGAGGCCCAAACGTCACCCCTTTAGCCCTTGACGTCACCTAGGGGCTAGGGTTTGATGGTTCACATGGTGATTTAATGGGAGGCACTTAGCATGGACCTTGGCACATGAGAGAATGACACTTGGCCTTTGGAGACCCAAATACATCCATCTTGGAGCTTGACGTTGTTGAATTAAATTAATAAAGTACTAAGGACAAGTGTTTCTCATCACTTACGTGCCTAGGGGTGAGAAAGTGTCCAATGTGGTTCCTAGTGCATTAATTTCATGAGATATGAAACTAAATGAGACTTTATGAAAGTGAAATGAAATGGGTGAGTGAAAAGTCATTTCATCTCAAACATCCATCTAATCTATCCTCCACCGTTAGATTAGATGTCTCTTCACCTTCCCTCATGAGATTGAATTAGGGAAACGACGCCCCATTCACTTGATATTCTTCTTCATGCGATTTGGAGAGAGCAAGCAAAGAGAGAGTCGAGCTGAGAAAGAGTTGAGCAGAGTAACAGAGAGTTGCAACAAGTGTTACAGAGAGTAGAAACAGTGTTACAAAGAGTGGCAACATTGTTACAATGAGTAGCAGCAGAGTAACAATGAATAGTTGTTGAGATTTGGGTACCTTGGAAAGTGGTCTCCTTGTGGTTTTGGGCCTGTAACCACAAGAGGGAGATATTTGTACCATTGTGCCTTGTACTTTATGTCTAATTTCACTTTGACTTAGGAGATTTAGGTCAAGTGAAATTATTTACCAAGTGGGTGAATGAGGGGACATAAAGTGAACTGAAGGAACTTAACCCAAACTGGGTTTTGAGTTGAGATTCTTTTGGAGAGATCTCAACTATTGATTAGAGATGGCATGGGGTGATCCTAGCCATCCACACTTTAGGTTCCCTAATGGAGGTTTAAGAGGGGTGCAAGGGGCAAAGGGAGGCTCAATCCTTGTTTTGTTCACCAAGAGAGTTGGGAGAGGAGCATGAGGATGAGGATGGAGGCATTAGATGAGGGAAGCTGGGGCGCCTCCTTCCATGGAGGGCTCATGGATGCTTAGACCCTCATTTATTTGTGGAGGGCGCACTGTAGGAGGAGGGCGCACACATAGCAGGCACTAGCTATAGTTGGACGATCGCAGATCTGTCAGTTTCAGTGGAGATGTAGCACACAAGAGCTTCTCTGTGTGCAAGGGATTCTTCATCAGAGCTCAGAGGGTCAAGGGCGCATTGTTTCAGTGAGATAGGAAACAAAGGAAGAGGGCGCATTAGGCTTGGGCACATATCTATTCTTGGAACTCCAAATCATCTCGAGATTAGTTGCTATTGTATTAGGTTCCATTGTATTTACATACTTGTTGTATCTCATGCTTTAGACATCACTTATATATACTTTCATTCTAAATTGGTTTTCCCCAGGGGGTTTAATCCAGGGTCGTGTTGACCAAAAATACTTGTGTCCAAATTTCATGCATGCTTAGTTGTTTAAATCAGTTGTAAGAGTTGTAAAGATCGAGAGGAGTGTTATTTGTTTTGAGTATATTGCATGTGCTAACCACTGGTTACAAAAACACTTACAAGGGCACCTCAAAAGAACACTTAACCATTATTTTGCAGGCATAAAAGTACTTAACTGTTTTCTGTCCCAAAACAACAACAAAGGACAACCTTGTTGACATAACTTAGAGCCCAACAAGAGGTCATCTGACAGGCCTGTTGGGTACCCTCATAGTTCCTCAAAAATCTAAAGTAGCAGCAAGGAGAAAGTTGACACAAAATTCGAAGAGGAAGGTACAACAAATACTGGGCCGTACCATACGGATTTTGAGCAGGCCGTACAACATAAAGTTGGCATAAAAATCAAGGAACCTAGTTGCCATTAATTTTTGGAAAATAGAAACAGTAGATAGGCACGATTTTTGAGACAACCGCACCACAATAAATGTAGTGACAACCGTACACAGTACAAATTTCTTTGCACAAGAATCGGGGAGCTATTTAGCATGCATTTTGAGGTTGTGTGTTGGCACAAAAATCGAGATAAGTCTGTGTATTATTTTTTAAAGAAGAATGCTGTAAGAAATTCTTTTTCAGAGCTCTGCAAATAATAAAAAGCTCCTCTCTCATTGGTTTTTCCTTTGTGGGATTTTTCCAAGGTCGAAGTTAGACCAAAAATCTCCGAGTATTTATTTTCTGGGTGTTTATTTATGATTTCTTGCTGTAGCACACTTCATGTGTTTTTTGTTCATGAGCATTTTATTTTCTGCTAACTAATTTGCAGCCTACATTTGCAATGTGGGTTGGGCATTAAACTATGTGTCTTATTGAGACTTGAAACCGGGTTGGGGTCCGAAATTTCTACATTGTATCAGAGCTTAAGGTGTGAAAGGAGCAAAAATATATCAACCACGGATTGTAGGGATTTTTCTGAGAAGAGGAGGTACTTCACTAGGTAGAGAATTGTTGGCTTGTGTTTCAAATGAGAGGGTCAATGGCCACTGGTTTGAGGGTTGAGGATAGGTTGGATGGAGTTGCGAATTTCAACTCATGGAAGGAGAGGATTGTGTTGTTTTTGCAAGAGTGTGAGTTGTGGGATATTGTGGATAACTCACAAGCGAATACCGTGATGGTGCCTACGGATGCTACTCTTTTGGTAGCCTACACCAAAAACAACATAAAGGTCGAAGGAATTATCCTTGATGCCATTAAGGACAATGTGCTTCCACATGTGACCGGGAAAAACAATGCCTATGAGATGTGGGAATCCTTAACCAAACTATACCAGAGTTCCAATGAAAATCGAAAAATGGTATTGAGGGAGAAACTGAAGAGCATTAAAATGACCAAGACTGAAAATGTTGCCACCTATCTTACCAAGATTACTCAGATGAGGGATGAACTTGGTGTTGTTGGAGAGGTTGTTGTTGACAATGAACTTGTGAGGACTGCTTTGAATGGGGTAACCAAACAATGCGTTGTCTTTGTTGAAGGCATTGTGGCAAGGGGGAATCTTCCCAAGTGGGACCGTCTTTGGGATGACTGCATTCAGGAGGAAACTCGAAGAGGCTATGTGCATGGGAGTTCATCTACAGGTAATGAAGAGGAGCATGTGCCGCTTGCAGCTAAAGGCAAGAACAAGTCCAAGAAAGGTTCCAAGGGAGGGAACATGCAGAAAGGTGAAGGGAAGAAAGACATGAACAAAGCCAAGTGCTTTGCATGTCACAAGTTTGGACACTATGTTGGACAGTGTCCTAACAAGAAGAAGCAGGTTGCAGCTTCAGCTGATGTGGAGGAGTTTTCCCATAGGTTTGAGAAGGAGTATTCATTATTGGTGTATCTTTCCTCTAGAGTATCATCTACCGATATTTGGTACATTTATAGTGGTGCCTCTCGCCATATGACAGGTGTTCGTGAGTACTTCATTGATCTTACAGAGATTGGAGATCTTGAGGTGGTGCTTGAAGATGATTCATTGGTCAAGGCAGTTGGTAGTGGTACAATATCATTTCAGGGGGAGTCTCTACCTCCCATGTTGCGAGGGATGTCCTATATGTTCCGGGCTTGAAGAAGAACTTAGTGTCAGTTTCCACTATTCAGGATAGAGGATATGAAGTATTGTTTTGTTATGGGCATGTTCTCTTGTATCCTAAGGGATCCAATATCACTTCGGCCAAAGTGATTGGGATCTGGCATGAGAAGCTGTATAAGCTCATGTTTCAGCTTGCTAGAGCATTGATGCATAGTACCATCAACAATGACCTTTGTGATTTATGGCATAGGAGGATGGCCCATTTGCACCATGGGGCTCTAAGGATCTTGAGAGAGATTGTGACTGGTGTGCCAGAGTTTAGTATAGAGCACCGAGAGGTGTGCTTTTGGGAAGTATGCCAAGATTGCTTTTCCAAGCAGTGACAATAGAGTAGCAAGTATTATTGATCTGATTCGTGCTGATGTATGTGGTCCTATGTCTTTTGCCTCTTTCACTGGTTTTTTTGTATTATGTCTAGGATTTTCTTCATGAAGACCAAAGGACAAGTCTTTTAGCGGTTCCAAGAGTTCAAAGCTCTTGTGGAGAACCGAATTGGGAAGAAGATCAAAGTGTTGAGATCTGATAATGGGGGTGAGTATACCTCTAATGAGTTCAGTGACTTTTGTGTTACAGAGGGCATTAAGAGAGAAGTGACAGTTCCTTACAACCCACAACAGAACGGGGTTGCTGAGAGGAAGAACCGAGTTATTGATGGGGCTGTGAGAGCCATGTTACATGATTAGGGGCTACCACTGTTTCTTTGGGCTGAGGCTTGCAACATTGCAGTTTATCTGTAGAATCAGAGGCCACAGAGTCTTGGGGGATAAGACTCATGAGGAGGCTTTCTCTGGGAAGAAGCCTGAGATGGGGCACTTTAGGATCTTTGGGTGCCTTACTTATTCACATGTCCCTTCTGAGAAGAGGACAAAGCTAGATCCCACGACAGAGAAGGGCATCTTTGTTAGGTATAGCGAGACCTCGAAGGATTTTCGCATATACATCCCTTCTTTGAGGAAGACAATTGTGCGACGGGATGTGAGATTTGAGGAGGATAGAGCCCTCCGAAGGTCACGAGATATGGAGCATGGGGAGCAATCAACTCCTCAGACTCAGGTGAGTCCTTTACAGAGCATAGTGACACAGAGTTCAGGATCACCTGTTTCAGGGACTACTAGTCCATAGGTGATAGGGTCACAAGTTATTGGTCCTCAGGTTACTGGTTCTCAGGGTACTGTTTTTTAGTCTACTGGTTCACAAACTACCTCAGGATCATCTTCAGGTGGTGGGATTGAGGAGGAGTTCCCTCCACATGGTGCTACTTTAGAGAAGAGGAAGCCCAAGTGGCTTCAAGACACTTTGAAGGAAGCACAAGGTTTAGTGGGGAATCCTAGACAGGCTATGAGGAAGAGTAAGCCTCCCGAGAGGTTTTGCATCTATCTTGCGATGGTTAGTAGCATCAGAGAGTCCGAGCCTTCCACTTTTGAGGAGGCAGCAAGTCAGCAGGTTTGGGAGGATGCCATGATGGAAGAATACAATTCCATCATGAAGAATGATGTTTGGGAGGTGGTTCCGAGACCCGAGGGGAAGTCAATGGTGACTTCCAGGTGGCTCTACAAGATCAAGTATGCTGTTGATGGCATCATTGAGAAGTTCAAAGCTCGGTTTGTGGCTCAGGGGTTCTCACAGGTAGAGGGAGTTGACTATGATGAGACCTTCGCTCCATTTGTTAGATATACCTCGATTAGGGCAGTGATCTCCATTGCAGCAGAGATGGGTTGGAAGATCCATCAGATGGATGTGAAGACTGCATTTCTAAATGGACTGCATTTCTAAATGGTCTCATAGAGGAGGAGGTGTACATTGAGCAACCTCAGAGCTTTGAGGTGCATGGGAGAGATTCTTATGCATGCAGACTGAAGAAGGCATTGTATGGGCTGAAGTAAGCTCCTAGAGCTTGGTATTCCATCATAGATACATACTTGCAACATATGGGTTTTGAGAAGAGAGGCAGATCCCAATTTATATTACATTGTGGTTGGAGAGGATCCTCACATTCTTGTGCTATATATGGATGATCTCTTCATTACAGGGGCTGAGAGACTCATGGTTGCAAGGAGAGCTTTGCTTCATAGTTTGAGATGAAAGACATTGGTTTGATGCACTACTTCTTGGGATTGGTGGTTTGGTAGGAGTCTGGGCACATCTTTCTGGGACGGGGCAGATATGTTGTTGATATTCTGAGGAGATTCTGGATGGAGGACTATAGGCCCATGTCCACTCCTATGATAACTAACTGGAAGAAGCTTCATTCTCCAGAGTCAGAGTTGGTTGATCCCACGTTGTATCGTCAGTTGATTAGTTCGCTGATATATCTGGTCAAGACCAGACCAAATCTTTGTTTTGTTGTCAACTCACTTAGTCAGTTCATGGTGGAGCCTCAGAGAGTACACTGGGTGGCAACAAAACATGTGCTCAGGTACCTTATGGGTACGGTGGATTATGGCCTAAACTATGAGAGAGGGGATAGAGTTAGATTGATTGGCTACACTGATTCAGATTGGGCAGGATGTGCCAGTGATAGGAAGAGCACCTCAGGTTGTTGCTTTGGATTGGGCTCAACAGTGGTGTCTTGGTTCAGTCGGAAGCAAAAGTCGGTG
>JZKD02S2110316.1:0-24414 GCA_000966675.3 Picea glauca
GAAGAAATCTCATTGGCAGCAAATGGATGTTTAAGAAGAAGTTGAATGCATAAGGTAAAGTGGAGAAACACAAAGCTCGGTTAGTAGCAAAATGTTATTCTCGGGTAGAGGGAATTGAATCTGGTGAATTTTTTTGTCAAGTTGCCACAATAACTTCTATTAGATTTTATTTATCTGTTGTTGTTGTGCTTGATTTTGAAGTAGAACAGATGGATGTGAAGACATCATTCCTACAAGGGGAGCTAGAAGAAGAAATCTACATGAAGTAACTAGAAGGATTTGTTGTGAAGGGAAAGAAAGAGTTGGTATGCAAGGTGAAAAATTCCATGTATGGGTTAAAGAAATCACCAAGAATGTGGTATCAAAAATTTTATACTTATATGTTGGGACTTTGCTTCACAAGGAGCAAAGAGGATCATTGTGTGTATTTCAAATTATTCGGTGATCATCTTATTTATTTAGTCATGTATGTGGATGATATGTTGCTACTAGGAAACGATAAGGAGATAATCCAGGATGTGAAAACTCAATTGTCTTCTAAATTTGACATGAAGGATCTTGGTGCTGCAAATTTCATTTTTGGCATGGAAATTGAAAGAGATTGGGAAAACAAGAAATTATGGTTAAATCATAGGAAATATGTCGAGAAAATATTACAGAGGTTTAATATGCATGAATGTAAATCGGTCGGGGTTCTTATTCATGTAGGTGTAAAATTATCTGCATGCCAATGTCTGATGAAACAAAAAGAGGAAGAGGACATGTCTCATGTTCCATATGCCAGTGCAGTTAGCAGTTTGATGTATGCAATGGTCTGTACTAGACTAGACATTGCACATGCAGTGGGAGTTTTGAGCATGTATATGTCAAAACCAGGAAAGGAGCATTGGACAATAGTAAAGAGGGTTTTCAGGTATTTGCATGGCACTATAGTTATGGATTGTGATACCAAGGAAGACTAGGATTGGATAGAGTGTTGGAAATTCATGGATTTGTTGATGCAGATTGGGTTGGAGATATGGATCACAAAATATATACAAGTGGGTATGTGTTTAACCTTTTTGGAGGAGCAATCAATTAGATGAGCAAAAGACAGTCTGTAGTGGCACTCTCAATTGTAGAAGTTGAATACATGGAAGCCACTCATGCAAGCAACGAAGTATGGTCACAGAGATTGTGTTCAGGTATTGGGTTGGTAGAACAAGTTGTAAGGATAGATTGTGATAGTTGGAGTGCAATCTTTCTGACGAAGAACCCGACTTATCATTCAAAGACAAAGCATATTGATGTTCAATATCACTTTGTGAGAGACATGGTTTAAGAAAAGAAGGTGTTGTTGATGAAGGTGGACACTTTAAAGAATGTTGCAGATTCATTAAAAAAATTTGTGAGCACTGAGAATTTATCTTGGTGTAGAGGATCTATGGGTATTACTACCCTAGATTGTTGACTATGTAACCTTGTAACCCTTTGTATGCAAAGAAAACAATAAGTGGGAGAATGTTGGGTATGTATTATATTCTTTGCATGACTAGACCTAGTGTTGGTTGTGGGGTCACAGGGATGTTGATTGTGAAGCCTAATTATCTTCCTTATTCATATGCGGGTATGTCTACCCCCCTTCTTCTAGGCTTGTCCCCCAAATGAAAGGGATCCTGGTGGGCATTGGGCCCAGCGTGCTTCCGAGGAAAATTTTGGTAAAATTGTCTTGTAAAATATTGTAATTTTGTAGTCAATCTAGACCATTCATTATAAGGTCGCAGATCTAACGGTAGAAGTTATCTTAGGGTTTTCACCCAAGAAGGAAACTCTCTTTTTGTATGAGGGCATTTTATTGCGGTTGTGTATGATGAAAAGAAGAGGTGTAGCTCTAAACAATTTTCTGGTTTTCTGGGTTTGGGTTTCCAAGGTAAAATATATGTGAATGTGTGTGTGCCATTGAATCTTTTATATTTTTTATTAAGAATATGTTTGCGGTAATTAATTGTACAAGTTTAAAATATACCCACAACACTTTGGAGTAGGCCAAGGAGAGCAAAGCATCTTTATGAGCAAAGTAGAGGGAGGGAGGCCAGTTTTCCAAAAATATTGGAATGACAAGATGAAAGGGAAGAGGGATCAAAGGTAGAAAGGTTGTAAGCCACCCTTTCATAGGAACAACTCACAAGCAAATAAATAAGGACAGTCATCCCCAAAATGAGCCCAGGATGGAAGATTAATTTAGGAAAATCCCAAGGCAACATCTTGTACAATGTTTAGGATGTGGGGGAAATCACTTATATAAGGACTTCCCACACAAAGGAGAGATAATGAAGATAGTCCACAACATTCAGGAGGATGAAATAGTGGAATACATGGGAGGAAACATGCCAAGGATATATGCAATCTTGGACAACAATCAAGCAGAATAACAATCCCCCATGATTAAAGTGGAAGTTAAGATTAACAATTGATCCGTAACAATTTTAATTGATTATTAAGCTAGCCATAGTTGCATAAACTTTAATATTGTTGAAACATTTCACTTACAAAGGATTAAGCATAAAAAATATTGGTTAGTTCAATTATCCACAGGGGCTAACAGGAAAATCAATGAGTTGGCTAAATATTGTCCAATAGACATGAGTGGACTCGGCACCAAGGTAGATGTGAACATCACACCATTGGGTTCGTATGATTGTCTAATTGGCATAGACTGTTTGAAAAAACCCCATGTTATCCTATACTGTTACAACAAGACAATCACTTGTCTTGATGAAGTACGACATCAAGGCAAGGTTCAAAGCATTCCAAGAGTTGTAGTCGTTAGAGAAATTTTTGTTATGCAACTAAAAATAAGTTTCAAGAAGGGATGTTAGAATTTTGCAGAGCAGCCCATATGGAAGAGGAAGCCAGACATAAAGTGACAAGCATTGAAGGCCATCCAGTCTTGAGGGATTTAGAAGATATTTTTGGGGAAATCCCAGGACTGCCACCAAAGAGAGACATTGATTTCTCTCTTTATTTGGTCTCAAGAGCTACCCTAGTGTCCAAGAAACCTTACAGAATGGGAACACCAGAATTGAAAGAGTTGTAGATGCAGCTTGAAGAGTTGTTAAAGAAGGGGTATATACGTCCAAGTGTGTCACCTTGGGGAGGATTGATGATTTGTTTGATTAGTTGAAAGGTGCAATGATCCAGATGGATATCGGTAGCCACCCACCTTTTCCAACTGGCTCAAAACAGTTTTCTGGAAATTTTGGTAATTTACTATTTTTAGTAGTTTTTCGAGTCATAAACTTTTGGAGTTGTTTTGAGGCCCTAAACGATGTTTTTTGGGAAAACGGAGAGCAACATGGAACACAATTCAATATTTCTCAACAAAAGTTGTAGCCATCAGATAGATCTTTCTAACAGTGTATTGAGCGCCCTAAGCGGAGATCGTATGCAAAAGCTACGCCCCTCAGAAGTTGACGTATCAACTACCCCCATCTGGGCCTGCAAACCTTTTGGATTTTCATCTTTCGGGGTTAGGGTTTTGGATTTTCCTTATGTTAAAAAGGCCCTTAGAGCGTCATTGTAATAATCATCTTCTTGTGAATGCGAGTATCTGTCACATCTCTTCTCAAAGATAAGATGCCATCATTCTAGCGAGTCTTTCACTCTGTATTTTTACAGTCTCTGTACATTTATTTCATTAATAGAAATTGTGTATTATTGTATCTCTGTGTTTATGGTTGCATCTCTGATACATTTTTGTTATATTATTGGATATCTGAGATATCTTTGTGCAATTCTTTATTATATCTCCGCTCTCATTTCGTGCCGAAAATAATCTGGATCAGTGGTATCAGAGCAAGTTTCTCTTGATCGTTTTTCAGTGCATGT
Source organism: Picea glauca (assembly GCA_000966675.3). Taxonomy (NCBI): domain Eukaryota; kingdom Viridiplantae; phylum Streptophyta; class Pinopsida; order Pinales; family Pinaceae; genus Picea; species Picea glauca. The sequence continues at coordinate 3,868 of JZKD02S2110316.1, forward strand.
CCCTGATGAGGTTTGAGTATAGAAAGTTGGGTATCGAGCTTGTCTCTCTGGAGGAAAATTGCTCTCGCACACCCAAGAAACCCTCAATGGTGAAAGAAAAGAAAAATGATGGAGCAGACGATCCTATCAATATCTTGCTTGAGCAAGCTCTTATGCGACAGAGGGACGAAATGATGGAGAATCTTTCCCACATCCTTCAACGCATACTGATAGAAATAGACGCATCTTCATCAAGCGGCCACTTTGGAATCACCTCGCATTTCAAGGTACAAGTTAATTTTGATATTCTTGTATTTGAAGGACAGATAGATGCAGAAGCTCTAGACAAATGATTAAATATGCTATAAGGTTATTTCTCTGTTCACAATTTTTCCGACAGAGAAAAGATCATCTTCGTGCTCCTTAAGGCTCTCCCCCATGTCAAACATTGGTGGGAAACTTACTCGGAGCAGAGTTCCACAGAGGGGTCTAGAATATATGGGGTTGAGCCCACTTGGGATTTTTTTGTGGATGCGGTAAAGGAACAGTATTACCCTGTTTGCAACTATGAGGACCAGTACATGAGATGGACCACACTGCGGCAAGAAAGGGGCCAAGCAGTGTCGAAGTTCACCAATACCTTCCATACCTTGCGCAACAAGCTGGATATCAAGGACTATGAACGGAATTTGGTTCTGAAATACCGCGGGGCTCTACATAGATACATCCAAACTGAAATAGATTTTCTGGACATCTCATCTCATCTTCTCTGTACATTTATTTCATTAATAGAAATCGTGTATTATTGTATCTCTGTGTTTATGGTTGCATCTCTGATAATTTTTTGTTATATTATTGGATATCTGTGATATCTCTGTGCAATTCTTTATTATATCTCCGCTCTCATTTCGTGCTGAAAATAATCTGGATCATGCAAGAATATTTTCCAAGTTTGACTTGAGATCGGGTTATCATCAAGTGAGGATAAATGAAGAATATATCAACAAGAAAACGTTCATAACAAGATATGGGAATTATGATTTTATGGTAGTGTCATTTGGGCTATCAAGTTCCCTTGATATGCCTAGTGAATGGAGTGTTTAGGGAAAATCTAGACAAGTTTGAGATTTTCTTCTTAGATGATATACTCATCTACTCAAAAACAGAAGAAGAACACAAGAAACATTTAAGAATGGTGTTGCAAGTTTTAAGAGAGCACAATTTGTATGTCAAGCTAAGTGCATCTTTTATCAAAATAAGCTTCACTACTTGGGGAATATTATTTAGAAAATGGGATAACAATGGATCCTGAGAAGATAGAGGCCATTAGAGGATGGCCAGTGACAAGAAATGTAGGTTAGATCATTCTTGGGTCTTGCAGGCTAATACTGAAGATTCATAAAAGGATTCTCAAGGATTGCAAGCCCAATCACTTATTTGCAAAATAAGGGAGTGAAATTCGAATAGACTTCCAAGTGTGAAGAGAACTTTCAACAATTGAAATATATTTTGACAAGTGCACCAATCTTAAAGATTGGAGATCCGGATGAAGATTTTGTGGTGTGCATTGATGCATGCAAGGAAGGTATCAATGGAGTCTTCACTCAAAGGTATCATGTGGTGTGCTATGAGTCCTGAAAATTAAAAGAGTATGAGAGGGATTATGCTACACATGACTTGGAATTAGCATCCATTTTTCATGCGCTAAAAATGTGGAGACATTACCTTATGGGGAGAAGATTTGAGATAAAGACTAACCATTGTGGTCTAAAACATTTGTTTGGACAATCCACATTAAATTCCAAGCAAACTAGATGGCTTGAATTTTAGTGAATATGACTTTGAAATTAAACATATCAGAGGTAAAGAAAACCAAGTGGTTGATGCACTCGATAAGAGAGCACATGAAATTCATGCTACAACCATCAACATGTACAAATATGATTTAAAAGACTGAATTTTAGAGGCCACAAATTCATATCAACACTATTTGAAAATAATAGAAGCATTACAACAAGATAATTTACAACATAAATTTAAATATTTTGAGTTGCAAGAGGATGGAATCCTCATGTACAGAGGCAAAGTATATGTGTCAAATTCAAGAGTAATGAAAAATATAGTGCAGGGAGAAATGCACAATGTGACGTATTCTAGGCACCCACAATATCAAAAATCAATTGCAGTTGTAAGAAGCCAATACTTTAGGTCAAGAATGAAGAAATAAGTGGTTGATTATATAGCTAGGTGTCTAGATTTCCAGAAGGTGAAAACATACTATAGATATCCAATTGGGTCGTTACAACCATTGGCCATTCTAGAATGGAAGTGAGAAGTAGTTACAATGGATTTTATCACTAAGCTTCCCAGAACAATCTAGCATCATGGTAGGGTGGACAAATTGACTAAGGTTGCACATTTTATTCCAGTAAAGACTACACTCAAGGCAACAAATATTGCACAAATATACATGAAAGAAGTTTCAAGGTTGCATGGAGTGCCTGAGGCAATAGTTTCATATAGAGATCCAAAGACTACATCCAATTTTTGGAAAGGGTTGTTCAAAGGCTTTGGAAAAAATTTAAATCCCAGCACAATGTATCACCCAAAATCATATGGGAAAACAGAGAGGACCAACAGAATAATTGAAGACATGCTCATAATGTATGTGATGGACCAACCATCAAAGTGGGAGGATTGTATCCACTTAGTGGAATTTGCTTACAATAATGGGTATCAAGCCTCATTAAAAATGAGCACATTTGAAGCATTGTNACCCACTTTCTTGAATTTTATTATCATTACGTATAAAACTTCTATTTTTCTATTTGAATGTATGAGAGCTCAATCATTGAATACATGTAAGAGGGTGGGTGTGAGAAGTCACATCCCATAGTTATTGGGAGCATGGGGCTAAGTAAAATCAATCTAGGGATAAGTGTGAGTAAACTTTCTTGGGGAAGAGAGAGAAAATGTGTATGGGCAAAACAAGTAGTTTTGAACAGTCAGGTTTTTGGCATGAGCAGGGGGGGAACAAGGAAAAGAGGAGCTCTGGAGATGGAATAACAATGGATGGAGGGAAAATTATGGAGATTTTTTGAAGTTGTTGAAGATTAAAGAAGAAAGTTTTCAAGCTTGTAGAAGAGCCAGGTCGTCAGGCCTTGTTATCCTCAACTTTTAGGGATAATGAGGAGATTATGTCTCGAGGCCCATAGGTCCTAGACATGGAGTACCAAGAGACAGGTCGACTTGAGCATGGCTCTGGAGGGCCCATCTTTTCTCCCTTTCAGCGCTTCCACTTTGTTAGCAGTAGCAACAGCATCCATCACCTTCGGCTTGGTCCTGTATCAAATATGGTTCTTGCTTCATGAGGTAATAAGTTTGGGTATCATGGTATGTGTCACTCTGATCCTCAAAACTTTTAAATATATGAATTTGATTCCTTTGTTTCTAACGGGTGCTTGGATCTTATGTTTGTCCACTTGACCATGTCTGGGGGGAATGACAGGATGCCCTAGAAAACTTTTCTCCATATTTTTTGAGTTGCCACTGGGGGATTTATGAAAATCCATCGTCTATTCCCGTCATAGATACCACTTTCCATCTTATTTCCCGCTCACCCATCCCCTTACACTTGTCTGGGCATAGGGTAGCCAATCATTTAGGGTTTGTACCTTAACTTGTGGGAAGAATGGGCTAAAGGCCTTGGGGGTAAAAGCAAGATGACAAATAAAAGCCTAAGAATAAAACCTCGAGATGCTTCGCCCAGGGATCCCCGAGAAAGCAATAAAAGGCTTCTCAGCAAGAAACTGAGGAACCCAAAGAAAAATTTATCAAGACCTAGTTGAGGGATGGGGGGTCTCATCACGAGCTAGCTCATTAGGTCCATGGCTGCCTAACGGTATGACACTACCAACATCTGCTTACCATGCCAAGGTAGTGCCTCTCGATTGCATGGCCAAGAAAAAGGGGGTCTTATTACGAGCCAACCTTCTCATTTCCGTGAAAGTACTTGTGGATAACATTGTCACTTTTGGTCACCAAGCTAGGGCAATGTCCCTTGACTAACTTCTTGAGAGAAAAAGCAATAAAAAGATAAAAAAAAAATAAGACAAGAGCTGGTTAGAGGATAGGAGGTCTCATCATGAGCTGGCCTATTAGGTCCATAAGAATCTAACGATATGACACTACCAGCATCTAGTCACCACACCAGGGTAGTGGCTCTTGGTGGCATAGCCAAGAGAAAGGGGGTCTCATCATGAGCCAACCTTCTCATTTCCATGAAATGTTTGTGGCTAACATTTCCACCACTGGTCACCAAGCCAGGGCAGTGTCCTTTCACTAGTATCTTGGAAGAAAAAGAATAAAGATAAAAGGCATGAATAGGCTTGGAAACATTTGCATCCATGATAGGTACAACTCACCCTCCATAGAGGCACCCACCAGTAATCGATCCCTGCTATCACTGCACCTTTTTCCCAGGCATCCCCATCCATCTCAACCACCTACATGACTTGGACTTAATCCTTTCAGGAAACATCCCTCTATCAATATACACTAGCCGAATAGGACATCTTGTCACTTTCCCCAAACTTGTATTGCAAACTTGTATAATCTCTGTAAGCACTAGACTTGGGTAAAGGGGTTTTATGCATATGTTTAATAAATATTGATGATTAGATGTGATTGGCATTTCTAAGATCCCTGTGACTCATGAGCCCATGTAGGGCGTAGTTGTTGATGTCCAGGATCATGCCCAGCGGACAGGTACCACGATGGACAGGTATGCATGGGGAGATGATTAGTTCGGACCTCCATGGGGCTGAAGATCCCATCCGATGGATGTTGAGACCCCAGCAAGGGGCAGAGACAGGGAAGATCATTTGTACCAGAGAAGAGCAAAAGAATCCACCAGAGGCAGATAAGCAGGCATGTATCTAGGGTGGATGAGTCCCCTCCACAGGAACGTTGGCCTTGGAAGGCCCATGACATCACCCAGGATGACCATGATGTCATCCAACATTATGGGCGTCTTGGGGAGACAGTTATGGCAGTGTGGCACGTGTGGCATCTTGGAGAAGCCTAAGGAGGGCTAACGTTTTGCTCCAAGAAGCTAAATTTGCCCTGGAAGGGGCTAACGTCACCATAGAAAGGGGATGACGTCTCACCTTTTGCTTGATTAGGGTTTCATTTAAGACATTTAATGTAAAACAATATGATTTTAGTATTTTGGCCTTATCGGTCTTTTTATGACCTAAAAAGTAAAATTAGGTCATTGTATTGTATAAATTGAGGGTTTTTACATTCATTTTTTCATCATCTTTCACTCACTCATTAGTGAGGTCTGAAATTTGCGCCATTCTAAGGGTTCTTGGCTGAAATTGGGAGGCACACTTGTTGAAGGAAGACTTTTTTGGACTTTTATTGGCATTTTGGCATTTATCTTGGTGGAACGTATTACAACTAAGGTTTGCTATATGATTTCTTGGTTAAATGTAAGTGAATTTCTGCAAAACATCTTAATTGAATGGTTGTAGTATTTTTTTTCTTGCATTTATGGTTATAATTTGTTGATTTAAACCCTAGGTGACAAGCACACATTGAAGGTCCTTTTCGCATGTCCCTACCAAGGTTTTAAGCCATTGTATTTGCTAAAGTGAGATAGAGCCTTGCCTTAGCAACACTCTATTCTTTCTTTCTACCCTTATTGAAGACGATAGAGCCTTGCCATAGCAACACTCTATCCATCTTCTTCCATGCTAGCCATTTTTTTATTTGTTGAGCTAAGAAGGAGAAAACGCATCAAGGCCTAGTTCACCTACACCTTGGTGAGTCAATTTTCCCTAGGGTTTGCATAGTAAATCCTTTCTTTAGCAACATGTTGCTTACAAACCTTCTTGTCTTACCTCTTATCAATCATTAGTCAAGCTAGCGGGTGCCATTGAGCTAAGAAAGGAGGAGAGAGCACTGAGGCCTAGTTCCCCTACACCGAAGTGAGCCTCTCTCCTTTAGGGTTTCACCCTTAAGGCCTTGCCATAGCAACACCTCAAGGTTTAACTCTCTTGTACTTAGTTTTACCACTATCACTTGATCCTTTAGCTTTTGCGTCCTCCTTTGACTCCATATACCCTAGGAACGCACTGATATAAGGCCGCATGTGTTGAGTGACTTGATCTCACAAACTTCCAATACCTTTGAACAAACCCTAACCATACTAACCCTAGCCTAGACTAACTCTACTAACCTTACTGTTGTTGTCATCTTTCTTGTGCTATAAACACCTTTGTGCAGCTATCATTTTACTTTTAAAGCAATTGAATGGTTGGATGAAGTGTTAAATTGTTACATTGAATGCCAAGTTTCTTTAGCATTTATTGAGAAGTGATATTGTAACCATTGTTATTGTACAAACATTGACTTTGTCAATATTTATTGCTCAATTTCTTATTATCATAAAATTCATTGATTATATGAAGTACTAACCAGCAAGCAAGCTTGCACATGCAGTTTTATTGTTGCTTTATCTCGGGCATGTGATCTTATTAGTTATTACTTCTGGTTATCTTTATTAGCTATAAATCGGACTTTCTGATCAGGTGGTGACTTGTGAGGGGGATTATTATCATTTAGCCTTGCTAAACCTTTTGCCTTCTCAAAACCCTAGGTCATGAGGGACGTCTCCCCTGGGCCTTACCTCCCTAAATAGAAAGAACCTTGCCATCGAGGTGACAGTGGGTGGGATTGGTTCAGTTACTCCAGTTTGTGCTCTTTTCATCTGTCTTTTATCCTAATAACAAATTGTGCCCTAACATTTGGCGTCGTTGTTGAGGAACACTGAGTCAAACCTTCCTCAAGACGACACTTTTCAGTAAGCCTTGCCTCTAGAGTGTTTATCTTACAAGATTACCCGGCGACTCCACTTAGGGTGTTTTCCCTTTTCCTTTGATAATTTCAAGCAAATTATATCGCGACTCCACTAATCTTTTCCTAGGTGCCACCTTACTCTCAACTATGTGATATTTCCAAGTTATGGGATCATGGCATCCTAAGAACAACTATATCCAACTATTGATTTCAAAATCCTTCAAGGATACCCAACCCGTTTTGATACAAAATGGTCAAACAACCTTCCAAGATTTTGGGGCCTCCCAACTCCTCACATCANACCCACTTTCTTGAATTTTATTATCATTACGTATAAAACTTCTATTTTTCTATTTGAATGTATGAGAGCTCAATCATTGAATACATGTAAGAGGGTGGGTGTGAGAAGTCACATCCCATAGTTATTGGGAGCATGGGGCTAAGTAAAATCAATCTAGGGATAAGTGTGAGTAAACTTTCTTGGGGAAGAGAGAGAAAATGTGTATGGGCAAAACAAGTAGTTTTGAACAGTCAGGTTTTTGGCATGAGCAGGGGGGGAACAAGGAAAAGAGGAGCTCTGGAGATGGAATAACAATGGATGGAGGGAAAATTATGGAGATTTTTTGAAGTTGTTGAAGATTAAAGAAGAAAGTTTTCAAGCTTGTAGAAGAGCCAGGTCGTCAGGCCTTGTTATCCTCAACTTTTAGGGATAATGAGGAGATTATGTCTCGAGGCCCATAGGTCCTAGACATGGAGTACCAAGAGACAGGTCGACTTGAGCATGGCTCTGGAGGGCCCATCTTTTCTCCCTTTCAGCGCTTCCACTTTGTTAGCAGTAGCAACAGCATCCATCACCTTCGGCTTGGTCCTGTATCAAATATGGTTCTTGCTTCATGAGGTAATAAGTTTGGGTATCATGGTATGTGTCACTCTGATCCTCAAAACTTTTAAATATATGAATTTGATTCCTTTGTTTCTAACGGGTGCTTGGATCTTATGTTTGTCCACTTGACCATGTCTGGGGGGAATGACAGGATGCCCTAGAAAACTTTTCTCCATATTTTTTGAGTTGCCACTGGGGGATTTATGAAAATCCATCGTCTATTCCCGTCATAGATACCACTTTCCATCTTATTTCCCGCTCACCCATCCCCTTACACTTGTCTGGGCATAGGGTAGCCAATCATTTAGGGTTTGTACCTTAACTTGTGGGAAGAATGGGCTAAAGGCCTTGGGGGTAAAAGCAAGATGACAAATAAAAGCCTAAGAATAAAACCTCGAGATGCTTCGCCCAGGGATCCCCGAGAAAAAAATAAAAGGCTTCTCAGCAAGAAACTGAGGGACCCAAAGAAAAATTTATCAAGACCTAGTTGAGGGATGGGGGGTCTCATCACGAGCCAGCTCATTAGGTCCATGGCTGCCTAACGGTATGACACTACCAACATCTGGTTACCACGCCAAGGTAGTGGATCTCGGTTGCATGGCCAAGAAAAAGGGGGTCTTATTACGAGCCAACCTTCTCATTTCCGTGAAAGTACTTGTGGATAACATTTTCACTTCTGGTCACCAAGCCAGGGCAATGTCCCTTGACTAACTTCTTGAGAGAAAAAGCAATAAAAAGATAAAAAATGATAAGAGAAGAGTTGGTTAGAGGATAAGAGGTCTCATCACGAGCTGGCCTATTAGGTTCATAAGAATCTAACAATATGACACTACCAGCATCTGGTCACCACGCCAGGGTAGTGGCTCTTGGTGGCATAGCCAAGAGAAAGGGGGTCTCATCACGAGCCAACCTTCTCATTTCCATGAAATGTTTGTGGCTAACATTTCCACCACTGGTCACCAAGCCAGGGCAGTGTCCTTTCACTAGTATCTTGGAAGAAAAAGAATAAAGATAAAAGGCATGAATAGGCTTGGAAACATTTGCATCCATGATAGGTACAACTCACCCTCCATAGAGGCACCCACCAGTAATCGATCCCTGCTATCACTGCACCTTTTTCCCAGGCATCCCCATCCATCTCAACCACCTACATGACTTGGACTTAATCCTTTCAGGAAACATCCCTCTATCAATATACACTAGCCGAATAGGACATCTTGTCACTTTCCCCAAACTTGTATTGCAAACTTGTATAATCTCTGTAAGCACTAGACTTGGGTAAAGGGGTTTTATGCATATGTTTAATAAATATTGATGATTAGATGTGATTGGCATTTCTAAGATCCCTGTGACTCATGAGCCCATGTAGGGCGTAGTTGTTGATGTCCAGGATCATGCCCAGCGGACAGGTACCACGATGGACAGGTATGCATGGGGAGATGATTAGTTCGGACCTCCATGGGGCTGAAGATCCCATCCGATGGATGTTGAGACCCCAGCAAGGGGCAGAGACAGGGAAGATCATTTGTACCAGAGAAGAGCAAAAGAATCCACCAGAGGCAGATAAGCAGGCATGTATCTAGGGTGGATGAGTCCCCTCCACAGGAACGTTGGCCTTGGAAGGCCCATGACATCACCCAGGATGACCATGATGTCATCCAACATTATGGGCGTCTTGGGGAGACAGTTATGGCAGTGTGGCACGTGTGGCATCTTGGAGAAGCCTAAGGAGGGCTAACGTTTTGCTCCAAGAAGCTAAATTTGCCCTGGAAGGGGCTAACGTCACCATAGAAAGGGGATGACGTCTCACCTTTTGCTTGATTAGGGTTTCATTTAAGACATTTAATGTAAAACAATATGATTTTAGTATTTTGGCCTTATCGGTCTTTTTATGACCTAAAAAGTAAAATTAGGTCATTGTATTGTATAAATTGAGGGTTTTTACATTCATTTTTTCATCATCTTTCACTCACTCATTAGTGAGGTCTGAAATTTGCGCCATTCTAAGGGTTCTTGGCTGAAATTGGGAGGCACACTTGTTGAAGGAAGACTTTTTTGGACTTTTATTGGCATTTTGGCATTTATCTTGGTGGAACGTATTACAACTAAGGTTTGCTATATGATTTCTTGGTTAAATGTAAGTGAATTTCTGCAAAACATCTTAATTGAATGGTTGTAGTATTTTTTTTCTTGCATTTATGGTTATAATTTGTTGATTTAAACCCTAGGTGACAAGCACACATTGAAGGTCCTTTTCGCATGTCCCTACCAAGGTTTTAAGCCATTGTATTTGCTAAAGTGAGATAGAGCCTTGCCTTAGCAACACTCTATTCTTTCTTTCTACCCTTATTGAAGACGATAGAGCCTTGCCATAGCAACACTCTATCCATCTTCTTCCATGCTAGCCATTTTTTTATTTGTTGAGCTAAGAAGGAGAAAACGCATCAAGGCCTAGTTCACCTACACCTTGGTGAGTCAATTTTCCCTAGGGTTTGCATAGTAAATCCTTTCTTTAGCAACATGTTGCTTACAAACCTTCTTGTCTTACCTCTTATCAATCATTAGTCAAGCTAGCGGGTGCCATTGAGCTAAGAAAGGAGGAGAGAGCACTGAGGCCTAGTTCCCCTACACCGAAGTGAGCCTCTCTCCTTTAGGGTTTCACCCTTAAGGCCTTGCCATAGCAACACCTCAAGGTTTAACTCTCTTGTACTTAGTTTTACCACTATCACTTGATCCTTTAGCTTTTGCGTCCTCCTTTGACTCCATATACCCTAGGAACGCACTGATATAAGGCCGCATGTGTTGAGTGACTTGATCTCACAAACTTCCAATACCTTTGAACAAACCCTAACCATACTAACCCTAGCCTAGACTAACTCTACTAACCTTACTGTTGTTGTCATCTTTCTTGTGCTATAAACACCTTTGTGCAGCTATCATTTTACTTTTAAAGCAATTGAATGGTTGGATGAAGTGTTAAATTGTTACATTGAATGCCAAGTTTCTTTAGCATTTATTGAGAAGTGATATTGTAACCATTGTTATTGTACAAACATTGACTTTGTCAATATTTATTGCTCAATTTCTTATTATCATAAAATTCATTGATTATATGAAGTACTAACCAGCAAGCAAGCTTGCACATGCAGTTTTATTGTTGCTTTATCTCGGGCATGTGATCTTATTAGTTATTACTTCTGGTTATCTTTATTAGCTATAAATCGGACTTTCTGATCAGGTGGTGACTTGTGAGGGGGATTATTATCATTTAGCCTTGCTAAACCTTTTGCCTTCTCAAAACCCTAGGTCATGAGGGACGTCTCCCCTGGGCCTTACCTCCCTAAATAGAAAGAACCTTGCCATCGAGGTGACAGTGGGTGGGATTGGTTCAGTTACTCCAGTTTGTGCTCTTTTCATCTGTCTTTTATCCTAATAACAAATTGTGCCCTAACATTTGGCGTCGTTGTTGAGGAACACTGAGTCAAACCTTCCTCAAGACGACACTTTTCAGTAAGCCTTGCCTCTAGAGTGTTTATCTTACAAGATTACCCGGCGACTCCACTTAGGGTGTTTTCCCTTTTCCTTTGATAATTTCAAGCAAATTATATCGCGACTCCACTAATCTTTTCCTAGGTGCCACCTTACTCTCAACTATGTGATATTTCCAAGTTATGGGATCATGGCATCCTAAGAACAACTATATCCAACTATTGATTTCAAAATCCTTCAAGGATACCCAACCCGTTTTGATACAAAATGGTCAAACAACCTTCCAAGATTTTGGGGCCTCCCAACTCCTCACATCATAAATTTTTTGGAGCATATAAGCGAGGTAGAATTGGGAGGGGAGGATGCTCTAATAAAACTATTCATACTCTCTCTTCCATCCTTCTTGAAAGATTGGTTCAAGGGTTGTTGCCAAGATAGGGGTATAACATCTTTCGTACACCTCATCAGTAGGTTTGTTGACTTTTCCAAACCACGTTGTCAAATGTATGAAGATGCCCTTCAGAATCTCACAATAGCCTTGGAAGACAGAGGATTCACCACTGAGATTGTAGAAGATCTCAGGAAAAGGTATCATGTTCAAAATCAAGAACCCTCTAATATGAAAGAAGAGATTTATGAAGAACATTGTCAACCCCTTGAAGAGGAGCAAGATTTCTCCTATGATTCAATAAAATGCAGTGAAGATATAACTAGAGAAGTGAATTATGAGGGTGAAGCACCAGAAACCGCTACTCAGTCCGATGAAGCTCTCCATGATCCCGTCCCTCCTACACAAGATGAAGATAATGAGGTAATTCATTTTCCTTTCCAGTTTTTTGATGACACCTTGTTCTATGACTCAGAGAGTGAAGAGGAAATGGAACCTTGGACAAGCTTCATCCTCTATATCTCAAGACTGAAGATGTAGAGGAAATTCTTCCACTTGATGAAGTTATCCAAACACTTGAAGCTCCTGCACAGGAAGGATTAAACAAGGTGAGTTACTTGCCCTTCCAAAATTTTAATGATTCTTTATTTTATGATTTAGAGAGAAAAGAAGTGTTGGATGTTCTAACCCCTTCATGTTTTGATAAAAATGAGGACTTTGTTGATAACATTGATGAGTTCATACATGTCAGGAAGCATAAATGGGATGTGATTGGATTTGATAGGGATCCCATTTACGACATTGAGAATCATCTCCAAAAGTTGCCCATACAACTATCACATGAAGTTATTAATGATTTTGACATTTGGCAACAAGAACCTGACTTTATTCAGACACCCATGGATGACTTGATGCTATGCTTTCCTAATGATTTTTGGTCATACCTTGAGGATTTCGATGATTGTTCCTCTGAGCACACAGATTTATTCTATGAAGAAAGTTATCAACCATCGTTGTGCTCAGGTTTTGATAAAAGTGAGGAAGTTATTTCCCTGAAGTGGGACACTTGTGATAAGATTTTCCACCTCCCTTTGATTACTTTGTCTCGCCACGTCACTGAAGGTATGGTTTGGAAACATATCCATTATCCCAAGTGTCCTTTAAAAAAAAAACTCTTGCTGGATCTCGGGGGAAAGTTGAATACCTCAAGAAGAAGCTTATTACCACAGTTTTCAAGCTTCCCCCTAAAGAATTTTCAACCATCCTTTCAGTTCTTGTCAGTCCCTTCTCAGGCCTCAGATTATGAATAGGTCCAAGGTAGCCATCTTCTAAACTCATCGAGTTCGTTTTTCGAACCTTTCACCTTTCACGATCATTTCCTGAGATCGATTGAGCACTCTCCTGAGAGTATGTCTTGGCATAGCTTTTTCCCTCCCACCTGCCTCCATGAGATAGATCTTATAGTTTCCATTGATATGATACATTTTCTAACTCATGTTTTTGTTGTCCTTAACTTATCGCTATTTTGTCTTATGATGAAGCACAAAGGCGGGTATTGTGGGATGTTGTTGGATGAGTTTCACTGATCATTTGACCACATCAAACATCCAACCAACAAGTAAGTACAAGTAAGTAGTTTTCTTTTACATTCACACTTGTGATTGCTTTATTTCAGTCATGTGTATATGTGTGTGTGTGTGTGTGTGTGTGTGTGTGTGTGTGTGTGTGTGTGTGTGTGTGTGTGTGTTGGGGTGGTATCACCACCCCAAATGTTACCGATGTTTTCTATCAAGATCAAGCAGGTTACAGGTCATGCCAAAAATGTTGAGGTTCTCATGCGCTCTAAGGTGAGCACATGTCCCCGAGTTGGAGCCAGATGTTATCCCCCACTTTTAGGGATAACAAGGAGATTATGTCTCGAGGCCCACAGGTCCTAGACATGGAGTACCGAGAGCCAGATCGACTTGAGCATGGCCCTGGAGGGCCCATCTTATCTCCCTTTCAGCGCTTCCACTTTATCAGCAGCAGCAGCAACATCCATCACCTTCGGCTTGGTCCTATATCAGATATGGTTCTTGCTTCGTGAGGTAACGAGTCTGGGTATCATGGTATGTGTCACTCTGATCCTCAAAACTTTTAAATATATGCATTTGATTCCTTTTTTCTAACAGGTGATTGGATCTTATGCTTGTCCACTTGACCATGTCTGGGGGGAGTGACAAGATGCCCTAGCAAACTTTTGTCCATAGGTTTTGAGTTGCCACAAGGGGATTTCTGAAAAACCATCGTCTGTTCCCATCATACATACCACTTTCCATCTTACTTCCCGCTCACCCATCCCCTTACACTGGTTTGGGCATAGGGTAGCCAATCATTTAGGGGTTGTACCTTACCTTGTGGGAAGAATGGTCTAAAGGCCTTGGGGGTAAAAGCAAGATGACAAATAAAAGCCTAAGAATAAAACCTTGAGATGCTTCACCCAGGGATCCACGAGAAAGAAATAAAAGGCTTCTCAGCAAGAAACTAAGGGACCTGAAGAAAAATAAATCAAGACCTAGTTGAGGGATGGGGGGTCTCATCACAAGCCAACTCATTAGGTCCATGGGTGCCTAACNAGCAAAGAAGTGTTGGATGTTCTAACCCCTTCATGTTTTGATAAAAATGAGGACTTTGTTGATAACATTGATGAGTTCATACATGTCGGGAAGCGTAAATGGGATGTGATTGGATTTGATAGGGATCCCATTTACGACATTGAGAATCATGTCCAAAAGTTGCCCATACAACTATCACATGAAGTTATTAATAATTTTGACATTTGGCAACAAGAACCTGACTTTATCCAGACACCCATGGATGACTTGATGCTATGCTTTCCTAATGATTTTTGGTCATACCTTGAGGATTTTGATGATTGTTCCTCTGAGCACACAGATTTATTCTATGAAGAAAGTTATCAACCATCGTTGTGCTCAGGTTTTGATAAAAGTGAGGAAGTTATTTCCCTGAAGTGGGACACTTGTGATAAGATTTTCCACCTCCCTTTGATTACTTTGTCTCGCCACGTCACTGAAGGTATGGTTTGGAAACATATCCATTATCCCAAGTGTCCTTTAAAAAAAAACTTTTCTTGGATCTCGGGGGAAAGTTGAATACCTCAAGAAGAAGCTTATTACCACAGTTTTCAAGCTTCCCCCTAAAGAATTTTCAACCATCCTTTCAGTTCTTTTCAGTCCCTTCTCAGGCCTCAGATTATGAATAGGTCCAAGGTAGCCATCTTTTAAACTCATCGAGTTGGTTTTTTGAACCTTTCACCTTTCACGATCATTTCCTGAGATCGATTGAGCACTCTCCTGAGAGTATGTCTTGGCATAGCTTTTTCCCTCCCACTCGCCTCCATGAGATAGATCTTATAGTTTCCATTGATATGATACATTTTCTAACTCATGTTTTTGTTGTCCTTAACTTATCACTATTTTGTCTTATGATGAAGCACAAAGGCAGGTATTGTGGGATGTTATTGGATGAGTTTCACTGATCATTTGACCACATCAAACATCCAACCAACAGGTAAGTACAAGTAAGTAGTTTTCTTTTACATTCACACTTGTGATTGCTTTATTTCAATCATGTGTATATATATGTGTGTGTGTGTGTGTTGGGGTGGTATCACCACCCCAAATGTTACTGATGTTTTCTATCAAGATCAAGCAGGTTACAGGTCATGCCAAAAATGTTGAGGTTCTCATGCGCTCTACGGTGAGCACATGTCCCCGAGTTGGAGCCAGATGTTATCCCCCACTTTTAGGGATAACAAGGAGATTGTGTCTTGAGGCCCACAGGTCCTAGACATGGAGTATCGAGAGCTAGATCGACTTGAGCATGGCCCTGGAGGGCCCATTTTATCTCCCTTTCAGCGCTTCCACTTTATCAGCAATAGCAGCAACATCCATCACCTTCGGCTTGGTCCTATATCAGAGATGGTTCTTGCTTCGTGAGGTAACGAGTCTGGGTATCATGGTATGTGTCACTCTGATCCTCAAAACTTTTAAATATATGCATTTGATTCCTTTTTTCTAATGGGTGCTTGGATCTTATGCTTGTCCACTTGACCATGTCTGGGGGGAGTGACAGGATGCCCTAGCAAACTTTTGTCCATAGGTTTTGAGTTGCCACTAGGGGATTTCTGAAAAACCATCGTCTGTTCCCGTCATAAATACCACTTTCCATCTTATTTCCCGCTCACCCATCCCCTTACACTGGTTTGGGCATAGGATAGCCAATCATTTAGGGGTTGTACCTTACCTTGTGGGAAGAATGGTCTAAAGGCCTTGGGGGTAAAAACAAGATGACAAATAAAAGCCTAAGAATAAAACCTTGAGATGCTTCACCCAGGGATCCACGAGAAAGCAATAAAAGGCTTCTCAGCAAGAAACTAAGGGACCTGAAGAAAAATAAATCAAGACCTAGTTGAGGGATGGGGGGTCTCATCACAAGCCAACTCATTAGGTCCATGGGTGCCTAACGGTATGACACTACCAGCATCTGGTTACCACACCAGGGTACTGGCTCTTGATTGCATGGCCAAGAGAAAGGGGGTCTCATCACGAGCCAACCTTCTCATTTATGTGAAAGTACTTGTGGGTAACATTGTCACTTATGGTCACCAAGCTAGGGCAATGTCCCTTGACTAACTTCTTGAGAGAAAAATCAATAAAAAGATAAAAAAAACAATAAGACGAGACGTGGTTATAGGATAATAAATCTCATCACGAGCCAACCTATTAGGTCCATAGGCATCTAACGGTATGACACTACCAGCATCTGGTCACCACGCCGGGGTAGTGGTTCTTGGTGGCATAGACAAGAGAAAGGGTGTCTCATCATGAGCCAGCCTTCTCAATTCCGTGAAATGTTTATGGCTAACATTGCCACCACTGGTCACCAAGCCAGGGCAATGTCCTTTCACTAGTATCTTGGAAGAAAAAGAATAAAGATAAAAGGCATGAATGGGATTAGAAACATTTGCATCCATGACAGGTACAGCTCACCCTCCACATAGGCACCCACCGGTAAGCCATCCCTGCTATCACTGCACCTTTTTCCCAGGCATCCCCATCCACCTCACATGACTTGGATTTAATCATTTCAGGAAACATCCCTCTACCAATAGACACTAGCCCAATAGGACGTCCTGTCACTTTCCCCAAACTTGTATTGCAAACTTGTATAATCTCTTTGAGCCCTAGACAGGGGTAAAGGGGTTTTATGCATATGTTTAATAAATATTGATGATTATATGTGATTGGCATTGCTATGATCCATGTGACTCATGAGCCCATGGAGGGCGTAGTTGTTGATGTGCAGGATCATACCCGGTGGACAGGTACACATGGGGAGATGATCAGTTCGGACCTCCATGGGGCTGAAGAGCCCATATGATGGATGTTGAGACCCCAACATGGGGCAGAGACAGGGCAGAGTGTTTGTACCAGGGAAGAGCAAAAGAATCCACCAGAGGCAGTTGAGCAGGCATGTACCTAGGGGGGATGAGCCCTTTCCACAGGAACATTGGCCTTGGAAGGCCCATGACATCATCCAACATTATGGACATTTTGGGGAGACAACTATGGTAGTGTGGCACGTGTGGCAGCTTGGAGAAGCCCAAGGAGGGCTAACGTTTTTCTCCAGGAGGCTGCATTTTCCATAGAAGGGGCTAACGTCACCTCAAAAGGGGATGACGTTTCACCATTTGCTTGATTAGGGTTTCATTTAAGACATTTAATGTAAAACAATATGATTTTAGTATTTTGGCCTTGCCGGTCTTTTTATGACCTAAAAAGTAAAATTCGGTCATTGTATTGTATAAATTGAGGGTTTTTACCTTCATTTTTTCATCATCTTTCACTCACTCATTAGTGAGGTCTGAAATTTGCGCCATTCTAAGGGTTCTTGGCTGAAATTGGGAGGCACACTTGTTGAAGGCATACTTTTTTGGACTTTTATTGGCATTTTGGCATTTATCTTGGTGGAAGGTATTACAACTAGGGTTTGCTATATGATTTCTTGGTTAAATGTAAGTGAATTTCTGCAAAACTTTTTAATTGAATGGTTGTAGTATTGTTTTTCTTGCATTTATGGTTATAATTTTTTTATTTAAACCTTAGGTGACAAGCACACATTGAAGGTCCTTGTCTCATATCCCTACCAAGGTTTTAAGCCATTTTATTTGTTGAAGTGAGATAGAGCCTTGTTTTAGCAACACTCTATTCTTTCTTTCTAGCCTTATTGAAGAGGATAGAGCCTTGCCATAGCAACACTCCATCCATCTTCTTCCATGCTAGCCATTTTTTTATTTGTTGAGCTAAGAAGGAGAAAACGCATGAAGGCCTAGTTCCCCTACACCTTGGTGAGTCGATTTTCCCTAGGGTTTGCATAGTAAAGCCTTGCTTTAGCAACACATTGCTTACAAACCTTCTTGTCTTACCTCTTATCAATCATTATTCAAGCTAGTAGGTGCCATTGAGATAAGGAAGGAGGAGAGAGCATTGATGCCTAGTTCCCCTACACTGAAGTGAGCCTCTCTCCCCTAGGGTTTCACCCTTGAGGCCTTGCCATAGCAACACCTCAAGGTTTAACTCTATTATCCTTAGTTTTACCACTATCACTTGATCCTTCAGCTTTTGCATCCTCCTTTGACTCCATATACCCTAGGAACGCATTGATATAAGGTCGTGTGTGTTGAGTGACTTGATCTCACAAACTTCAAATACCTTTGAACAAACCCTAATCATACTAACCCTAGCCTAGACGAACTCTACTAACCTTACTAATGTCATCATCTTTCTTGTGCTATAAACACCTTTGTGCAGCTATCGTTTTACTTTTAAAGCAATTGAATGGTTGGATGAAGTGTTAAATTGTTACATTGAATGCCAAGTTTCTTTAACATTTATTGAGAAGTGTTATTCTAGCTGTTGTTATTGTACAAACATTGACTTTGTCAATATTTATTGTTCAATTTCTTATTATCAGAAAATTCATTGATTATATGAAGTACTAACCAGCAAGCAAGCTTACACATGCAGTTTTATTGTTGCTTTGTCTCGGGCAGGTGATCTTATTGGTTATTACTTCCGGTTATCTTTATTGGCTATAAGCCAGACTTTTTGATCAGGTGGTGACTTGTGAGGGGGATTATTATCATTTAGCCTTGCTAAACCTTTTGCCTTCTCAAAACCCTAGGTCACCGGGGACGTCTCCCATGGGCCTTACCTCCCTAAATAGAAAGAACCTCCCATTGAGGTGACAGTGGATGGGATTGGTTCAGTTATGCCAGTTTGTCCTCTTTTCATCCATCTTTTATCCTAACAACAAACTTTGCGATAACAGGCCTAAAGAGTGAACTCTTGTGTGAGTTGCATTGTAACAACAAGTTACTGCTATTTTTTTACTAGTAGTTTTCCTAGCAATGAGTTCCCTTGAGTTCCCAATAGTGATATTCATGGTTACATGTGCCAGAGAGACCATGATAAACGAATGTGATGCTCAATGGATTGAGATCATTGAAGGGGTACGTTCCTTGGGTTGGGTAGGTCAAGAGGAAGAGAGTTGGAGGAAATTCAGGATATCTATAGGAGAATATCAGTGGGTTGTGGGACATCTGAGTTGTGAGTGGACTATGAGAGACACCCTATTTTATGGATTCCTATCCCCAGATCGGGGGTGACTTGTTGTTGATATCTAGAAAAACAAGTCTATGGTTGGGTGGAACACCCATCCCAAGCAACTTGTTGCACAACTGTTTTTAAAAGACAAGTGTATTTATGTTTTTTTCTAAGTTGTTTATGAGTTAATTGTTATGTGTTTTTACTCTATGTGTGAGAATGAGTTATATGTTGTTGTAGTAAATTTATTAGTTGCATTCATGTTTATTCAACATGTTGTAAATGCATTTAATTAATGTTAGCCTAATGCTTAAATCTATGTGTATTCACGTAGTTGGTAAGCTACAGGATTAGTTAGCATAAAATTTCGAATTTATGGGTATTTTCACGTGGCAATGTTTCTCGATTAAGTTGTGGGATGTTACATGTGCATGAGTAGTTATGTAAGTGTGCAAATTTATGGTTATGCACACATACATGTTGGCATATGTTCTTGGATTCATTTTCTAAATGCATTATGTAAATGAATGAGTGTGTCATATCTCATTGCAGATAACATGTTGACAACTGAAATGTTGAAATTATTGTGAAAACAAAAAAAATCATGTGGCATGATAGTTGGAATTAGGAAGGGTGTGTCAAAAAGGATAGTTAAATAAACTCTTGCCCATGGTAGCCTTGTGAAATAGAGAAATAACCATATAGACAAGTACTAAAAATAAGATTACATGCTTATCTTTGAATACATGCTTACATTGTGGAGTTGAGAACTCCTGTGAATAAGATAATTGCTACATAACAATGACTATAACAAACATGTACTTATTGGTGATTGTTGTATGAATAACTGAAGAATGAAGACAAGACCTAAGTACTAGATAAAGGAACATCAATGACAGTGTTATTCCAAGGAGAGAAAGAATGTAGTATCCCTACAAACATGAGAACATTGCACATGGGAGATGGATGATGCACACCCACATTTGTTTTGAAATTTCAATGTAAAAAGTATTGTGTCTGTGTGTGCATTGAGGATGGTGCAAAATCTAGGAGGAGGGGAATGTAACACCCCCATTTTTTATCCCCCATAATAGAAATGTGTACATGTATATGATGTAATATGCAAATGGTACATTGATAATAATAAAAATACCTCACACGCTGGAATTGGTGGTTTAGGGAGATACATGGGCTTCCCATGAAGACATGTGGTTTCTCCCATGCATGCAAATATAATATGTGAATTTTTGGCGTGCAAGGGGATGAGATGAACAAAG
>JZKD02S2110316.1:24424-37227 GCA_000966675.3 Picea glauca
GACAACCCCATTCAGATTGTCACGTCGTTGCAGTCCACTAGAGGAAACCCCAATGCAGAGGTAATACTCATAGGAGATCTCACACCCATCTCTATTGAAGAGATACCTCCCTTCGATTTCTTTTTCAGTAAGAAAAGGAAAGATGTGGTGAAGAAAGAAATGCACCAGAAAGAGGGTGTAATGGTCAGAAAACACAGAGTATTATTGGATGGACAGAATTTGGAAGATGAATATTTTGCTATAGAGGTAGTCGACGCTTTGGGAGCTTTTGCAACAACTAATCTATTCTTAGTCGATAATTTGAAAGAAAGACTGAAGCAGAGGAATCAGATGATAAGTCAATTGCAAAATCAAATAAGGAATACAGAAAAGAATGTCAAAGAATAAGTCAATAAAGGAATGGAACAGGCTAGAGTTAGTGATAAACAAGAAATCCAACTGCTCAAGTCCAGTCTTGACGAGATGCATAAGAATATGCAAGTGAGTGAAAGACAGACTATCTAGCAAGATAAGTTGATAAAACAATTACAAGAGAAGGTCAGTTCCACTGAGAAAATGGTTGTGGATATAGCATTGTTTCAAGCTCAAGCGTTGGAGGTGTTATAGAAACTGGAAATAGTTCAACAAAGCCTGCTCTCTAAAGTAAAAATCGTCCAAAATCATTCTCAGGTGATGGATGAAGCATTAAGTAATATTTTTTTAAGAGAGAGAGAGGCTATCGTTGCTCGAACTACATTCCAAGAAGCGGTTATATCATCAGCAAAAGAAGGAAGAGCTATGACATCCGGGTTGTCCATTTCAGAGAAAACCAGAGGTGATATTATACTAAAGACTTGGGAGTCAAACATCGCCGAAGGTAGGAAAATGGCTAAGGAATTGAAAGAATCTTGTGAAGAAGTTTTTTGTTCACTTTAAAAAAAAGAATTATTAGGCTTCGATAAAGAAGATAGTTTTGGAACACTGAGTCAGATTAATATAGCCAAACATCAACTTGACATTAAAAAAAATATGGAAGAAGCCCAAGCTGAAATATCATAGATAAAACATGTCGATATTGTTCAAATAGTTAGATAGCTAGTGAAGCCTAATCTACAACTGCAGCCTATTATTTTAGAGGATAGACGAATAGAAGAGAGATTG
Organism: Picea glauca; assembly: GCA_000966675.3. Classification (NCBI taxonomy): domain Eukaryota; kingdom Viridiplantae; phylum Streptophyta; class Pinopsida; order Pinales; family Pinaceae; genus Picea; species Picea glauca. The sequence continues at coordinate 25,565 of JZKD02S2110316.1, forward strand.
CCTTAGCTGGAAAAGAAATTATACATTTTTTAGGCTAATAACTTAACAAGGTCTTCCGGGTTGGTAGTCGAATTTGTGGGCAGGTGCATCAAATGTATTGAGCAGGGAAAATGTAGTACCTCTGGAAATAAATGAATACAATCTGTCTACATTATCTATTTCGGAGCCAGAAGACGGGAAAGGAAAATGTTCATGCCAGCACAACGAGAAGATTGAGAAGATTTCAAATGAAGCGTTTCAGTTTCCATATTTTGTAATTTTAATTATTCTGGAGATAGAGGAATTCCAACCGTTTGAGGTTGAGAACTTTTGTATAAATGCATATTCGAAAGAATGAACAAGGGGTTGCTTCTTGCCGGTTTTAATTGAGAAAACTCTCCTTATTGAGAATTAATACAAGTGCAGACCAAAGATTCCACATTTTGCCCATTTGAGTTATGTGTTCTTCTGTCTTTCCACATTCTAGCGATTTTTCATATATTTCCTTGATGAATGGTTGATTGCAATTTAGTACAACTTCTACTGTGTTTATGTTTTGCTTAGTTATCTAATAACAAACAACTTTTCATCTGTATTTACTATTAGTAGATACAAGACCTGTGAATTAATTAGATTGCTACATTTTATGCTTCATTTAAGGTTATATTATCTATTTTCTTCTTTTGTAACAAAGTAAGATTCTTTTGTATTTGATGCCTTGCTTTGTCTAACAGCTTTATGTTTTTCTCTCATTACATCCAATATTTTCAAATTTAACTCAGACACGAAAAACGACCTCTGAGCTATCATACTATTAATTCAATTTAAGGAATTTTTCTCACATAACTGAGATAGAAAAAACAAACTTTTAAACTTTCCTCATTTCCTGATGCCCGACTTTGTGCTTTGAGCCTTAAGTACAAACTCAAGAACAACAGGACCCAGGTTTATGGATGAGTCCCTTAGATTACTTCAACATTGCAGTTAGTACTTGCACATGGGACATTAACTACTTCAGCATGGTAGTCAACATTCATACATGGGTCCCAAGTTTATGGTGGGGCTTCTTGGACTACATCAACATGGTTGCTACCACTTATACACAGGACCTTGGTTCCTTGGCCTACTTCGATATTGAGGTCAACACTTGTCCATGGGACCCTAGTTTATGGTTGTACCTCCTCACTACAAGCGTTGAGGGCAATGTTTTTCCAACGGATGTGGAGTGTTGGGATCCTCCCTAGTGGTGTAATGGGCAGTTGAAGGGCCCATTAGAGTAATAATAGTGGAGGTGATTCAATGTAAGGTGGACTATCTCCACTATGTTTTTTATTATTAAATAAGGCCTACTACAGTAGTTAGTATTGAATAAACGTAGAGTGGCCTCATTAAAGGAGGTCCACTAGGTAGTTAGGAGGTTGTTATGATTACAATTCTCTTATTAGCTATAAATAAGAATGGGATCCTCCTTATGAATAATGTGTGGAGTTTATTGTAGAGGTCACTTAACCTTAAGAGGCAAGTGAACATAAATGGATTATTTCCATAAAAGGATCATTGTAAGTTGTTGCCATACCTTAAGGGTATTCTGATAAATAAAGTGTGAGCATTTTATTATATCATCTGTGATTCAATTTCAAGGGTCAAGGATCTTCACAATTGCTATGGATGGGTGGATAGACATTAGGAAATGATCAACAATCAATACATAGTTACATTTATGGCAGGTCCTTCCTTTTTTAGAGTTGTTGATTGTTCTAGAAATTGCAAGGATGCAGTTGTGATGTAGCTTTTCAATTTGGTCTTCTTCAAGATGCTATAAAGGATGTTGGGCTTGCTAATGGGGTGTAGATTGTGATAGGAGAAACAACATTTTTTAGTTCAATCGGGTTACTGATTCATAGTAGATACAAGCTTAGTTTTCGGATCCCTTATTGTGTGCATACACTCAATGATGCCATGAAAAACATTGCAAAAATTCAATGTGTATCAAACTGTGACAATAGCAAGAGATGTGCATGTATTTATCTACAACCACCATGCCTCCTCGCCTGATACATGCCACACTTGAGGAATGAATTCCTTGAGTTCATGTATACTAGATATGCCAATGGTTTTCTCTTATTAGAGAGGATGTTGCAAGTGTAAACTTCATTTCAAGCCATGGTCGTGATTACAAATTGGAATAGGTGGATAGAATCTAAGACAAATGAAGGGAAGGAGACCAAGTTATGGGTGTTGGATAATGATATGTGGCTAGATTATAGTTATTTGGTGTCACTCCTAGGCCCTAGAGTGGAGGCCATTTTCTATACCAATATAGATGTGTCTAGTCTTGGAGAAATATATGAGATTTTGATAATGTGTTGGGTGAACTAAAGGCAAACATTCTTTAAAGAGATCCCTCATTAGAGTTATGTATGAACCATTTTCAACCTAATTTTGAGCATAGGTGGAATCGCCTAGACAAACCTTTTCACATTGCAACATGTGTGCTTAACCCAAAATGGTATGTGAAAAGGCTTGGTAGAGCTCCCCCCATTGATTGTCCTAAGGTAAATAATAGATATGAGTTTCCATTACAAAGATGTGTATTACAAAGGAGGGGAAAAACTTAAGAGATAGTTTGTTTAGTTTGTGGGTCTTATTGCCCCCTTCAACAAGCCCAATGTGATGGAAGTTCCTAGAGACTTAGGCTAAGATGACCCGATTTCTTAGTGAAGGATGCATGGTGATGTTGCTCCAAAGCTCAAACATCTTGTTACTTCTCCATCATCTTAGATTGCTAGTTCCTCTATCACAGATAGGAATTGGTCTGTATATAGATTTTTCCACTCTATAAATATGAATAAAGTTACATCTAGGAGAGAGGAAAGCTAGTTACAGTGCATAGTGCACTACATCTTGAGCATAGGAAGACACCAAAGTATTGGAATGGACTAGCGATATGATGGGATGTGGATCCAAAGGAGGATGCACAAATAGATTAGGAGGAAGGACCTAACAAGGTGAAACAATGTTTGGTTGGAATAACATTGATTACTCTCGAGAGTGACTCTATTTGTGATAATGATATTAACATTCTCATGGATGGTGTTGATGCCTTCCTACAATAGATGGATGTAGGGGGGCTGTGGTTTGAGCATTGATCCTCAATTAACCTCTTTTTTGTTACTTTTAAATTTATTTTATGAATCATGACAAAGTTTGACTTTTTAGAATTGGCCATTGATGAGCAAGTACTTGACTATGTACTATTTACTCACCACTATTAACATTTAGTGTCATTGTATTTCATTTCGTCATTTGAATATTTGGTGTCCACACATTGTTAATCGATATATATTTTGAACATAATAAATTCAATGAGAAATACAATGGTGTTTAATGAGTCGTTATTCTTACAACTTACATGCTAATGTGAAAAAAAAAATCATGCTTTCAACGGTTCATGCTTGTGATTCTTTCAAATTTGAAATTATAAATAGCATTGTTTTTCATATATTTAAATTTTTATTTGTTTAGGATTTTGGACAAGGTTCCTTATGTCCATGTCATTGACATCTTGAATGACATTCCTTGAAATTTGGAGGGTATCTCCACATATCCCTCGTATGCATTTCCCCTTTCCCACATTAACCTATCCTGGAAACTTGGTGGAACATTGAATAAATAGACATTAACCATGCACCAAACTCATAACAAACATATAAATATTAAATGTTTGACCCTATTTGAAGCAAGTGTTGGCTACTAAATTGACCAATGACATTTAAGCCTTGATAATAAAGCATTTATAGGTCCTTAATCAAACAACTAACATTTTCCTTTCCAAGGAAAAAATTGCAGGGAAACCCAGGGGATGCTTCCCCACGTTTGTGGATGTCATCCCTAGTAAACCCATTGGCATAGACTAGTGCACCTCACCCAAACGGATTCTTGTAGTTTACTTACTAACACAGAACTAGCTAGATGCCTAACAACATTGGCAACGACAAGTTGAGCTAACCCCTTGAGATTTTTTTTGAGGAAAATCCTATAGTGAAACTGTTATGACCCAAGGGGAGCATATACAGGGTTAAATGTATATGATATGACCCCAAGGGGGGGGCATATATGGGGATACATGTACATGTAATGTGTAAATATATATGTAATATGGTCAGCCTAATAGTAAAGGGGGCTCACATGTAGTGTATGAATAAGCATATATAGATATCATGTATTCATTATTGAGGGATGTGAATTGTGACATATGAATGTATTTGGATATTTGGAGGAGGTTCTTTTTGATTATTTGGGTTGGTTGGCATTGATGTCAACCCTTGAAGAAAGTCCGACAACGAATTCTGGTAGCACAAAGGTTTGGGTAATGGACCCAAGTTTGTTTGATGTTTAATGGTATGAGTTTTAATATATTTGAAGGTAAGACTATGCTATATGGATAGTACATGTCATTCCATTTCCGGTGGTATGTGGAACATCACATAACCCCTCACGGTTAGAGAGTTATGGCCATGTGAAGTTGGAGAACCCTCATGAGTCATCTAGAAGCCCCAAAAGGTCGAAGTAGTCAAAGTGGTTGCAAAAAAGAAATTATTTAAATAATAAAGTGAAGTGATGAGTGTACTATAAGTCAAAGTAGATGCAAAAGAAATTATTTAAATAATAAAGTTAATGGAGAACTTACTAATTGTGGAAAGTGGTTAAGTGAAGTGGACAAGTGGTTAGAAGTGGGTTAGCTCTAAAATAAGGAAAGTGGGTTAAGATGGTTAGAAGGTAACCCCTTGAGGAAGCTACATAAAAGTATAAACAAGAGGCAAGGGTCTCTCATTCAAATCACACTTGAACATATTGAATATCTATTGTTGTGTAAGGCTTATTGCAAGTACTCATTGATACATCTGAAGTTGCGATAGTCTGAGGTAGCACGAAGGGTTGACAATGAAAGTTTCAGAATTACAACAAATACTAAAAAACCCTAATTTATGAGGTGTACACAAGCTAACAGTGTATTAGGGTGCATACATACATGGGATGGCAATGTATTAGGGCATGTACATGAGGGTAAAGCCATAGAAACTTGAGAAGATGGAGATGTCGAGGTTCTAGATTCTAAGATCAAGCTCCCAGGAAGGTCTACAATGATTAGATACATCAGATCTATTCATTGGTTCAAAAGGTGTGTCTTATTTTTATGAGTAGTTGGATTTTGATGTATGCATGAGAAATGGTTATGGAAATTTGAGGATTCTCCCTAGAGAGACTAGTGGTTGCATGGGATCTTTTGTATAAGTCAGATCTACATAAATACAATGCTGGTGTAATCAATATTTATCATTGATACTTATTGTTAGAGTTGAGGCACATCTTGTATTTCTTAGCATACAGATAAGGGTTTTTTGTGGTACATGGTTGAGAGATTGTATTTGTGAAGTGGTTGATGTATTGAGAGGTTGAATATCAGAAAGGGTTTGATGTCTAGATCATGTGAGAGGTATTATACTTGTTCATGATTACACACACTTATATGGCACATGCATAGAGAGAGATATAGATTTTTTGGGTAAAGGTTATGTATGAGGATGGATGCATAGGATACAGTTACAGTCTGGATACAGTGACAAGTTGCAGATCTATGTGAAAGAAGTTGCAGAGGGTCAAAAGTTTTCAAAAGAAAGAAAACCCTAGTTTTCATAGGGTATACGTAGGTTGCACAACAGACAGGATGCGTACAGATGCAGGATGTTGTATATATAGGGTGTGTACATACGCATGTTGTAGAACTACAGGTCGTGTATCTGTTGTATACTAGTTTTCAAAGGGTATACACATGCTTCATAACAGACATGACACACACATATGCATGTTGTTGTATATAGGGTGCGTACATACACATGATGCAGAACTATAGGTCGTGTATCTATTGTATTTGGTTGATACATGTTCAGTTCATATACAGATTGATTAGGGAAGTTGTACAATTTGGCTGCAGGTCAGTGGTACAGGTTGTTACAGTGGTATATCTCACAATGATAGTGTGACAGTGGTTCCATCATTCTACTTGTACGTCAGGGCGGTTGGATGGGGCAAGGAAAGGTGGTTGTAGCCACCTTCCATTTGTAGCCGAAGAACATAGAGGGTTGTAGCATCCTTTTGGTTGTAGCCAGAGAATTGGGGAGTTAGAGATTCCCTCAGGTTGTAGCCTGAGAAACTAGGGGGTTGGAGCCTCCTTCTAGTTGCAGCTGGAAATCAAAGGAAGTTGGTGCTTCAAATGAATGTAATTCTTAAAGACATATAAGAAAAAGCATTATGTGGTTTTCTCCCGCTTTGGGTTTCCACGTAAAAACACTGGTGTATTGTGTATGTGTATGATTGCTCATTTGTTCATTGTTTATATACTCTGCAACTATTGGATGATAATGCTACATTGATATAACCCTTGCATTTTGTGATTAAAAATGATTGAATTTATCTATTACTGATTCACCCCCCCCTCTCAGTAATCCAACAGTTCTCTTATTCTTTAAGAATTTATTGCGTAACTCATCTATGTTACCTATATTGGAGTTGTGCTCCATGCTAACAGTGTTCTACATGGTGTGTACTTCTTTTCTGTTATAATATTTTAAGCACTTGGTACATAACATTTGGTATTAAAGCATTGATCCTAGGGTTTTTCTTCTCCAAACAAGTCATCATATCATTTTCGCTATAACTTTGTTTCCAGGAATATTCAGACAATGAAACTAGGAGGTTTTTTATAAGAAATATCAAGGTATCTATGGTACAAATTTCAGCTTCTAAGTCATTATACTTTCAAAGATATACCTTGTGGAAGATAAGGTTTTTTACTAGTCCTATAACTAGTCTCAAACAAGTGTTCTAGGTAAAATAGTCATACATTCTTCCATGAGGATCCAAATTTAGTGCCAGCAATTGAATTTGAAAGAGAAAAATACTTAGTATTAGTACAAATTTTAGAATTAGATATTAAATATTGGATACGTGGAATTATGTACAAGTTTGTTCTCCATAAAAGGCCAAAAATCAACAAGGTTTGGGAAAGTTACCATAAATTTCATTTGGCACATAAAATTTTGGTCAAACTTGTGGCATTGCAGAGAAGACATATCAGAGTACTACAGGCTGAAATTTCATACTCATAAGGGTCGAAATTTCATAAATACATCACAAGGAAGGTTGATCAGAAGGACATACTCCAAATCAGAGTTTTCAAAGGTATGTTCACTAAAAACTATCATAGCTTTTGCCAAGGATGTCCGATTAAGCTTATTCAAAAGCCATTGGAAAGGGAAAACATAGAAGATTATATTGGAACAAGGATTATAACTATTTGAGATCATTTTCCTTAATATACCAAGGTTGTAAGTTGAGGTTTGGGCTTAAACCTCAATTAATAATCAATGGCAATACCTAGATTTACAAGAGATGAAGATAAAAATGAAATCAATCTCGAGGAATAGTTGAAGACGATAAATAATTATTTTTCAAGTCCTTGTTTGGAAGCTCTTACTTTTTAGGGTGAAGCTTCTAAGTGGTGGAAAAGCTTTGATGAAGATACTAGACTTTACTCAACATGGGAAAATTTGAAGAACTCTTCTCAAATAAATGGATAAAGGATAAACAAATGGAGGAGATACAAAAAATTCTAGTGGAATTAAAGGAATCAAAATAAAATGTATCCATATTGGAAAAGGATACTGAAGAGCTAAAAAAAACATATTACAAATAAAAATGATGAGTTAGCTAAGATGCAATCCCTTAATGAATCACTCATTAAGGAGTTTGAGAACTTAAAGCAAGAAAATAGTAGAAAAAAAAAGTGGGGATAGGATGATTCAAAGGAATATTTGAAAAATAAATATGAAGAGATATGTAGATTATGAAACCATAATAAAAAACTATTGGATGAGGTTAAGATATTGCAAGAAGAAAAGAAGAATTATCAAAATCAAGAGAAATAAGGATCTTTGATGAAGAATCTACCAAAAGACTTGAAGAGAAAATTTGCAAGAAGGTTGAGGAATCCCTAAATACTTATGAGGTAAAACCAAAAATGCAATCTATAATTGAAGAAGGACATCAAAATTTGATAAAGGGGGTGACATTGCAGCTTCAGAAGGAAAATAAGACAAGATTCAAGAAGGTCACCAGAAAATACTTGAAGAATTTGAACTCCATATAGAAGATGTACATGTCGAATATGATGGTATTATCTTCAGGGCTAGAGTAGTCAAAGAACAAGCAAAGAGGATAAATGATGACATTGTCTCTAAAAAGAGGATAAATGAAATACATGTGCAGAGTGAAGGAAAACCATCAAATGTGAAACCATATCGACACCCTCACTACTAGGAAAGATTTCAAGGAAGACAAGAATGTTGATATTAGCATTATCAAGGAAGAAGATGGAGTACTTGTCAATATTCATGGAAGAAAGCATCACAAAACCACTCTTGAACAAACTATTATCAGAGACCAACAATAACTACAAATTGGAGAAGTTACAACAACAATACATGGAATCAAAGGAAAGGAAATTATGCAACAACTAGCCACCATGGATTAAGACCAAAAATAATTGATTTTGGATGGATGGATCATCATCAATGGAATGAAGAAAGCAGGAACATAAGAAAATCATACTACTTGATTTCATCACACGTGAAGCCTTTAATTGCAAAGCTTTGAGGACAAATCTTTTTGAAGGAGGGTACTGTTAGTCTCTAATTTTGTCTTGGTTTAATGAGAAACCCTTGTCCTAAACCCTCCTTACCCATCCCTCATTTTCCGCTTTCAGCTGTTTTCTATTTTTAGATTTTGGATGTTTCATGGTTTGCATTGTAATCGTTGATGATTTATTTAAGTTTGATTATGAAAAACGTTGTTTAAACTGGAAGTGTCTCCTTTTATGCCATTGGAATTTTCAAATTTCAAGTTGTCAAACGTGCTACGGGAATAATCCTATTCCCGTAGTGCCAAATAATCATGCCATAACTTGCGCCAACTATCCCGATTTAATTATGATGACAAGATTCATTAGTTAAGAGTTCGTGTGTTCCCACGAAAGTTTGGCAATCATTTCTAAATCCAACAGATTCATAACATAATTGTTATGCACGCGCGCAGGGTTCATTTCAAAATCACCTGTTGTTTGATGATTATTATATGTGACTGGTTCGAGTTGTTTTAATTCAGCCTTGCAGGGAGAAATATAGGTATTCATTCAAAGCAACAAAGTATACCAACAATTACAGGTATTAAATTTGGAACCTGAGGACGACAGTTGTAGAATTGAGTTTAATGGCGCCAAAGAGGAGCGGACAAGTTGCCAGAATCGAACCAGAAGGTGTCGAACTTCTTGAAGCCTACCCTCAGATGGCCCAAAGATTCAGAGACGCCAGGTGGTTTGAGTTCCTCACCACATTTCAAGGTTATGACGAGCAGGTTTCAATAGAATTTTCTTTGAACTTCGATGGTCACGAGGTTGAAATTGGTAAAATGTTGATGCTGGTGACAGAGAAAACTATAGCCAAGGCTTGCAGGCTCGTGGTTGGAGGGGAAATATGGTGGAAGAAGGAGAACGTGGTTACTGAATTTGTAAATCTATTCCTCCTTCCAAATAAGCAGAATCCAGATTGGAGGAGGGGAATACCTCGCAGCTGGGTTCGACCTGAATGGCACACTACTCTGGTGGTGATTCATAGATACATCACTTGTGAAGGTAGGTTTTATTTGGTCTACATCTACCATATCAGAATACTGATGCATCTAAACGGTGACTACCCTTTAAATCTTTCTTATTTCCTGCTTAAAAGTTTGAAAAAAATGTCCAAGAAAGTGCAGTCGATTTCCACTAATGCCAAAGGCAGTTTGTTCCATCAAGTCCTGATTAAAACCCTAGTCATGTCTGCCCTGAACGAATTACAGAAGCCCTGGAATTGGCTCACAAAATCCTTAAAACCTGTCACTCAATACAATAAGCCGAAAAAGGGCAGAGGGAGGAAAACTGTTAAACAGAGTCGAGATATTTCTGAGGAAAACTCTGTGAAAGATGAATCTTCTGATATCAAGGTAACTAAGAAGAGCAGAAGTAAGAGACCTAGATGGGAGCTCGAAATTGAAATGCTTCCTGAGGAAGATGTCAAAGGAGAGATAGAGTCAGATAATGATCTCATTGCTCAAACTACAGTCAAGTCTGAAATGCCATCGACCAGCAAAAGGAATGGTGCAATCAAAGGAAAAAGGAATAAAGGTGCGTGTGTATCACAAAAACCTCGGAGAAATTCAACCAGGGATACTAATAAGTATAGGCTGAACTCAAAGGCAATGTTCAATCCAGCAATTAAAGAAGAAAACACCATAATCATAGAACATGATTATGAGGATGTTGAAACAAGCACCAGGAAAACAACAAAAAAGACTCCATTTCCCAAGAAATCTGTCAACAAAGGAAAGGGAAAACTTACACCACCTACATGCCCTATAACAAGAGCTTCAACTAGATTAGCTAAGGCTAAAGAGATGGCTAAAGGCATCAGTGAATTCCCTGAAGAAAAACAGGATTACTTGGAAGACTCAGATTACTTACTAGATGTACCTAGAGCTATGGATTCATCAAGTTCTGAATAAGAACATAGCTCAGAATTAATCTCCAAATACCAAGTTAAAGCTAAAGAACCCAATGTTACTTTAAATCTGAATGAAACTACACCCTCTAAAGATTGTTCAGGATCTAGGGTCGAGATAAGAACTGATAAGGAAAAGATTAAAGAATTTCAGAAAACCATAAAGCAATTAAAGAAGGAAAAGATGCAGATAGAACAGTGGAATGCTTGCCAGCAAGAAAGAATTCAAAGTCTTAAAAAGAAGAAGATGGAGCAAAGGGCATTGCTTAAGGAACTCAGGGAAATCAATTTAAGACTTTACTAGCACAATGTTGTGTTAACCACGAAGCTCAAGCAGAAAAACACCAAAGCCACTGCTGTGATTTTATCCTAAAGGTAACAGGAAGATTAGTTATAATTTTGTTTAAAGGTTCTCCAGGAGATATGGCAAATAATTACTCATTTTGATCAAGGAGATGCTAAGATTTCGATCTGCTTTACAGAGTCAAACAAAATCCCTATTTTGTAGAGTCAAATATAATGCTGGCAATGTTTGTTATATCAAGTTGTTGAGTTGTGGACTATTTTGGAGGTAGAAGCTCATTTTGAGTGAAATAATTTAGGATCTGGATACTTTTTKATTCTAGTCATTTAAAGTTGTTCTAGATAATAGGATCTRGAAGTTTTATAGATAGTTTAAATAGACAGAAGACAGACCATATGGAGGTCGAAAATTTGGAGATCCAGAGAAACTTTTTGTGGAGATTATTGTAAAAGGAATGTATGTTCAATTGACACTTAAGAGCAAAGGCATATGGATGGTTAGACCTTCTTTTTTCTACTCTGTTATTTCATTTTTCATGCTTGAATTTATTATTGAAATTGCGATGCTTTTGGTTCTTGAATGTTAATTTATACAGTGAAAATTTTGCTGTAGGGATAATCTTTCAAGTAATGATTTCAAGCTGATACCCCTGTTTCTTTATAATATATTGAAACTAAACTTTGTGAAATTGACAAATTGAAGATTTCACTTTCCTTTTTCTTGAATTG